>CM069903.1:134005603-134152081 GCA_036172215.1 Camellia granthamiana
AATTTTTAATGAGGTTGACTAATTTTCTCGAAAATTATTTTATTTTTCCAAAACTGGACCATTTCTTGGACCCAAAAAAAGGAAAATTTTCAGTGCTCATAACCTAACTTGCATGATTTTAAATCAGAACATCGAACAAGCATGTTAATCTAACTCTCATATTGGTCAAAATTGTTTTAGTAGAAAGCCAAAACAAAAAATGGTCAAAATAATGAACTAGGGGCACAGTTGAGTCAGGTGTTCTATCTTTTCCCCATTGTCAACATACTTGCCAGAAAAGGGCACTCTACTTGCCAGAAAGGGCACTCTATCTGCCAAAAAAGGGCACAACTGAAGCTAACAGCAAAGGGCTGAAAGCTCTCTCATCCTCCGAGCAGCGAGGTATCAAGTCAAGTGTGAAGCACGAACTGGAAAGGGAGTAGGATATTCCACTCCCTTATCCAAAAAGGTCTGGTCACATCCGAACTGGCTAAGGGCGTCATCAACCGATGTTAGCTGCAGATCTGCTGCACACCTAGTTGTAGCGCAACCCCTCTGTGGAAGAAACTCACTGTTGTGAACAAGAATGAGAATTTGGTAGAATACCAGGGGCAAGAGCCCACAACTTCCTGTTTATCCATCAACCACCCAAGGGAGGGATAAAAGAAGAGAGATTGAAGAATAGAGAGATGTGCGCTGAAAGAAAAAGTGAGGAAATGGCTTTTTCAGAAAACAAGAGATTGAGTGCCAGAGTGATGTGAGAATCACAAATGAGAAAGGGTGGAAAACAATACCAGAAGAAACTGGCTCCTCGTGAACTGAGAGGTCTCTTGCCATTGGAACACATCTGAGTGTTGTGTGTGTGTGTGTTTTTTTTTTGTTTGTCTCGATTCTTGTTTTGAGTCGTTTCGGGTGTCTATAGATGTGTTTAGGTTGTTTTACCTTTGTTTTCCTTTATTGAGTCATGGTGTGCTGTGTTCAGTCGTAGGCTCAATACCCAGTTGAGAACCCTTTTCTCATTTCAATTTCAAAAATAAATCATTTTGTGCTCAGAGTGCTGTGTCATTCTCCACATTTGTGCAAAACAGATTTTGCTCTTTTATAAAACTGCAGGGTTCAACTCAGGTCATGTGAGAACAGTAAAACCAGGACCTATCTGAAGCTATATAGGTTCCGAACTACAAAGCAAAAGAAAAGAGGGAAAATTTTGAGTATCTGAGTGTGTTTCAACTTCAAAAATTTTCAGGATTATATTCCGGATGTACCTCCTCAGGTCTTGTCAATGCTCCGAAGTATGAGTGTGCCTCTACCCCAAGCTCAAGATCAAGTTTGCTTCAAGCCAGAATGACGATCAGAAGTGCTCTCTCTGAGTATCATTCCCTGCCAGGGGCATCTTGGCTGTGTTTGCAATGAGTTCCTAGGAGACCAACTGCGACAGTTGAAACTAGAGTTCGAATGGCTGATACCTAGAACGCAAATGTTCGGGATTTCCGAGATTAAAGTATGGTTTAAATACCCAGGGGCGTGTTCCCGGCTTGAAATCTGTATGGAAGCCCCATAGGTTGAGGTAGCAGGTGTGCGCCTCAATTCTGGATACTGAACCAACCTAGTCTGTCACCCTGTTGGAGAATAGGGAAAGTTGTGAACATGGCCAGGAAGGAAAGGCTGTAACTGCGATTTGGAAGTATAATCAAGAAAGTGCAAGAAGAACCCACTTTTCAGTTCAAAATGTTTCTGCGGAAGTTTCAACTCATGTCTTTAATGCGTAGCTCATCGTCAGTTGGCATGCACGAGGTGTATCCTTTTTGAAATATATTGTAACCCCTCTGAGACGTAAATCGGAGGTCACAACTAACTCGGTCTTACCAAGACGTGCATTTCTTCACTGAGCATGTTGTTTCAAATATGCATTGAATATTGTGCACAGAATATGTATGCACCCTTTCAGTTGCATTGTTATGCACCTCTTTACTTGCATTGTCACGCACGTCAGTTGCATTGTTATGCACACTTTACTTGCGTTGTCACGCACGTTACTTGCATTGTCATGCACACTTTACTTGCGTTGTCATGTACGTTACTTGCATTATTATGCACACTTCACTTGCGTTGTCACGCACATTCCACTTACATTGTTATGCACCTTTTCACTTGCTTTGTTATGCACACTTCAGTTGCATTGTTATGTACCTCTTCAGTTGCATTGTTATGCACGTTCCAGTTGCATTGTTATGCACACTTCACCTGCATTATTATGCACACTTTATTTGCATTGTTATGCACGTTACACCTGCATTGTTATGTACACTTCATTTGCATTGTTATGCACCTTTTCACTTGCATTGTTATGCACGTTCCAGTTGCATTGTTATGCACGTTTCAGTTGCATTGTTATGCACACTTCATTTGCATTGTTATGCACATTACACCTGCATTGTTATGCACACTTCATTTGCATTGTTATGCACCTTTTCACTTGTGTTATCACGCACGTTCCACCTGCACTGTTATGCACCCTTCCACTCGCATTGTTATGCACTATTCACTTGCGTTGTCACGCACGTTCCACCTACATTGTTATGCACCCTTCCACTCGCATTGTTATGCACT
This sequence comes from Camellia granthamiana, assembly GCA_036172215.1. NCBI lineage: Eukaryota > Viridiplantae > Streptophyta > Magnoliopsida > Ericales > Theaceae > Camellia > Camellia granthamiana. Next base: position 134,008,193 of record CM069903.1, read on the forward strand.
CTTCGCTTGTGTTGTCACGCACGTTCCACCTACATTGTTATACACCCTTCCACTCGCATTGTTATGCACTCTTCACTTGCGTTGTCACGTACGTTCCACCTGCATTGTTATGCACCCTTCCACTCGCATTGTTATGTACTCTTCACTTGCGTTGTCACGCACGTTCCATTTGCATTGTTATGCACCTTTTCACTTGAATTGTTATGCACACTTCAGTTGTATTGTTATGCACCTCTTCACTTGCGTTGTCACATGCGTTCCAGTTGCATTGTTATGCACGTTTTCACTTGCATTCTTATGCACGTTTGACCTGCATTGTTTTGCGCCTGTTCTACTCGCATTGTCATGCAACCTTTTCACTTGCATTGTTATGCACGTTCGACCTGCATTGTTATGCGCCTGTTCTACTCGCATTGTCATGCAACCTTTACACTTGCATTGTTATGCACCGTTTCGCTTGCATTGTTATGCACGTCCCCTTTGCATTGTTTTGCACCTTTCTTGCACCTGTTAGTGCATTGCTTGCGCTATTCTACGCACATTTCTTACACTTGTTAGTGCATTGCTCGCGCTATTTTGCGCATCTTTCTTGCACCTATTAGTGCATTGCTCGTGCTGTTTTACGCACCTTTCTTGCACCTGTTAGTGCATTGCTTGCGTTGTTTTGCGCACCTTTCTTTCACCTGTTAGTGCATTGCTCGCGCTGTTTTGCGCACCTTTCTTTCACCTGTTAGTGAATTGCTCGCGCTATTTTGCGCACCTTTCTTCCACCTGTTAGTGCATTGCTCGCGCTATTTTTGCGCACCTTTCTTGCACCTTTTAGTGCATTGCTCGTGCTGTTTTGCGCACCTTTCTTGCACCGATTAGTGCGGTACTCGCACTATTTTGTGCACCTTTCTTGCACTGGTTAGTGCATTGCTCGTACTGTTTTGCGCACCTTTCTTGCACCTATTAGTGCATCGCTTGTGCTGTTTTGCGCACCTTTCTTGCACCTGTTAGTGCATTGCTCGTGCTCTTTTGCGCGCACCTTTCTTGCACCTGTTAGTGTATTGCTCACGCTCTTTTGCGCATCTTTCTTGCACCTGTTAGTGCATTGCTCGCGCTATTTTGCGTACTTTTGTTGCACCTGTTAGTGCATTGCTTGCGCTGTTTTGCGCACCTTTCTTTCACCTGTTAGTGCATCGCTCGCGCTATTTTGCGCACCTTTCTTACACCTGTTAGTGCATTGCTCGCACTATTTTGCGCACCTTTCCTGCACCTGTTAGTGCATCGCACTCGCGCTGTTTTGCGCACTTTACCTGCACTTGTTAGTGCATTGTATCGCACTGTCTTGTGCACACCCCTGCATTGCACTGTCTTGTGCACTTGTTTAGCACTGTTTTGTGCATTCATTCCGCTTCGCACTGTCTTGTGCACTCTCTGGTCTAGGAGACGTTAAATCCTCTAAAGGTTCAATTCCTTTGGTGTTTGTTGTGCCCAAACGACTTCCGGTGGTTTGGTATAGCCACCTGCCTGTGTTTACGGTGAGTTGCTAAGAGATCAACTGAGACGGTGGAAACTAGAGTTCGAATGGCTCATGCCTAGAACACAAAGGTTCGGGATTTCCGAGACTAAAGTCTGGTTTAAATACCCAGGGGTGTATCTTCGGCTTGAAATCTGTATGGAAGCCCCATAGGTTGAGGTAGCGAGTATGCGCCTTAATTCTGGATACTGAACCAACCTAGTCTGTCACCCTATTGAAGAATAGGGAAAGTTGGGACCATAGCCAGGGAGAAAAGTAGTACCTGTGGTTCAACCAAGAAGAAGCGAAAGATCCCCAGCAGCATGAGGTGAGTCATCACCAATTGCCCCTAGAAAGTACTTTCACTTCCCAGCTACATTGCATTTTAGCTATTACATTACATTGTACATAGCATTTATCGCATGCATTTACTACATTATCGATTTTATCGCCTGCATCATTTCCATGTTAAGTTTAGTCTGGCATGTGCTCATACCATTTCCTTCGTTGAAGCATGGTTCTGTGATTATGTGTACGCATCGATTCCACTAAGAGAATTGTGGTCTGAGGGTGTCGGCACCTTTTCTGTGTTAGACGTGGTCTGTTTTGTGTCCATGCCTTTTCTAGGCAAGACGTGGTTTGGCCGTGCGCCTTATTCACTTCATTCATTGTATCCATTGCATTGTACTTTGTTTTGTTGCATCCAGCATTTAGGATCATGATCTTTCCTCAGCAGATCATTCCTCACTTATATCATGCCACCCAATTACTTGTATTTTGTGGTCTCTCTGCGAAACACATAGTTTTGCATGTGCTCGCACCCCTTTCACTTTGAAACACGGTACTGTTATGTGTAAGCATCCATGCTGCGTTAAGGCCAGTATTGAGGATGTAGGCATTTAGCCTGTGTTAGGCGTCGTTCGGCTCGTGCCCACTTCTTTTCTATGTTAAACGTAGTTTGATGTTACATCTCCATCCCTTTATGATATTTGTGTGGTTTTGCACTGCTTGTGGTTTGATTATTTCATTGCATTGTATATCATTACATTGTTTTGTAATATTGCATATCATTTTGCATCCTACCCCTGAACTACGCTGGTTTGATTCCTTGCAAAGGGATACATAGGCAGCCTGCAGGCGCAACCATTTATTTATCTGTATTTTGTTGGTTTGTCCAAGCCTTCGGCCTTGTCAAAAATGGGTCGTCTCTGGGCTTTGACATTCACTCACGTCACTTCATGACTCTGAGCTCTGTCAAAGAGGGGCAACTGTAGACACCCCATTTTTGACCGCCCTTAAGACTTGGGCACTACTGATGGTTTACTTGGTGGTGAAAGGTATGCAGGGCAAAGGGTCGATTTCTTCGGCAATGAGAGAGTCAAATCCCAACTTCATACCCCTTTTTGGACCAAAACTATCTTGATCAAAAGATTTTGAGACCTTGAAACCCTCTCTTTCAAAATATTTTTGAAAAAAAGTTTCTGCGATGCTCCGAGGCTCACATTTCGTTAAATGTTGCGGTTTTCGGTAAATCGAGCCAGGACAAAGTGGAAATGAATGAAAGAGAGGTGAAATCTCTGAAAAATCTTTCAAAACACCTTGCTTAGGGGTTTGGAGTTGAAGAAAAGAAGAGGAGAGGGAAGAAACCCAGTTGGGGAAGGAGTTGGGCATGAACAGTTAAGAGAGAGTCGAACGGCCCTCGCTTAATCGGGCCTATCCATTTGTACACTTGGATTTCAGCTATGAGGCCACCACCGTTGGAAAGAAGACCTCTGGGGCTTCATTTTGCACTCAAGAATCTCCTGAAGCTGAGTCTGGACGGGAGAGGTATGTTTGGTTGAAGTTAGGCATCAATCCTATTGGACCGAAACTGAGCAGTCTTCACTAAAAAAGGGATATCTCTTAGCACACTTGAAATTTTGATGTGAGGCTGCCACCATTGGAAAGATTACTTCCGGGCTTCATTCTGGACATAAGAAAGACCTGAAAAGGCATCCAGATGAAGGAGTTAGGCTTGCTTCAAATCGGGGACTAGAACTGATTTTTGCTGCTAGCCTCTATAGGAGTGTGCCGGCCATGAATGGCCAATGCCGGCCCTATGCCATCCAAAAGTGACCCCCTGCCGGCCAACAATGATAAAGTGTCGGCCAACAGTGATCAAGTGCCGGCCATTGATGCCAGAAAGCAGATTTTGACAGATATTTTTGTTCCAGCTGTTCCAACTGTCTCTCTTGAGATATTTTCGACCCAAGACCCTCCTTTTTCTATATATGAAGGCCATATCTATCATATTCAAGGGTTAGAACATTTGAGAAGAATTTGGCAAAGCTTTGGAAGCCTCTCTCTCTCAATCCACTCTCTAGATTCCTTTCTCTCTCTAAGAGTTTTGTGCTAGAAGCTTACATACATCCATCTTCAACCTATCAACCCTTAACAAGAGTTGTTGATCATTGGGCTGAGGTTGCTAGGAGGTCTTCTTTTAGCTCATTAAGGAGGTTTTGACTTGGTTTTGTTCCTCAAAGTGTGCTTTCCTCCAAGAGGTAAAACTTTCACCCTTTAAGCTTGTCTTTCACACTTGCTTCACCATCCTTTTTTTCCATTGTTCTGGACTATTTTGGGGCTGGTTTTGAACCATAAAAAACTCTGATTTTGAGGTTCTAAAATGGTGGTTTATGCCTTGTTTGGCTAGGGGGTTGTCTCTCCATTTTGCTCCTTGGCTTGTAAAGCCTTTTGAGCTATCTTTCAAGGCCTTTCAAAACAAATTTTCGTGGTCTTTTAACCAATGAAATCTAGAGAATTTTCAGTGGTAAAAAACCTATTTTAAGGTCCCAAATGGGTGAGGGTGGTCCCCCCTCCTCTTCTCTTGTTTGCATGTGTTGATGGTCCTCCAAAAGAGCATGTATTTCTACTTCTTAGAGGCTTTGTTTAGGCTCATTTTTGTGACTTTTCTGACCTTCCATAACCTTGTTTTGGGCTGTCTTGGTCACCTCTTGCATGCTTCTTATACTTGTAGTGTAATCCTACTTGTAGCCTTGCAAAGTAGCATGTCTTTGTGCCTTGAATTTGCTTAGTTCAAGCATGTTTTTAGCCATTATTTGCCATGCCATAACTATGTTTTTAGCTGATTTGGTCACCTCTTTCATGCTTTTGGTACTTGTAGTGCAATGATGCTTGTTGGCCTAACATGCTTCATGCTTTAGTTCATCATTCTAGCATGTGTTAGCTTTGCTCCAGCACATTTTTGCCACTAATTTAGCATGCTTAAACTCTGTTCCAAGTGATCTTGGCCATGTAAGGCTTGTTTAGTATGGTTGTAGTGTAAAGGCCCTTGACTAGCCTTGTGTTTCGAGTCCCATAACATGCTTTTCTTGGGTTGTTTGCATGATATGGCATCATTTAATATGTAATTTCAGAGCATATTACTCTGTCACATACCCACACATATCACTCTTTAAGTGCTTTTGAGAGTTGAACCTTTTTGCCTTGTTGGTGAGCCAATACATGAGCTTATTTTTCTTGCCATCTATGCTACAAGTCTAGCATGTTTTTGCCACTATTTTGACCTACCTTAGATCTGTTTTGAATGGTTAGGGTCATTTGAGCATTGCTTAGTATGGTTGTAGTGTAAAGGGCCTTGCCTAGCTTCGGGTTTTGAGGCCTTTAACATGTTATGCATGTGATGTTTGCATGGTATGGCACCATTTAGCAAGTAATTTCAGTGCATATAGTGTAGTCACACTCTCATATACTTCACTTCTTCATAGCTTTTAAGGGTTGTGTATCATGCCTTGCTTATAGGCCAACATGTGTGCATGTTCTTCTAGCCTTTTGTGTTTCAATTCTAGCATGTTTTGCCACTGTTTTGGGTATGATGTAACTCTGTTTTGAGCTGGTTTGGGTGTTTGAGCATTGTGATGCATGCTTATAGTGTTATCCTCTTCACTAGCCTTGGTGTTCTTGGCCCCTTAACATGTTATGCATGAATACTTGCATGTTAGAGTCTTGCAGGCCATCTTAAGATGTCAAGATTAGCATGAGAGTTTTGCATGTCATGTTGTTTGTGTGCATTGCATTGTGTTCAACCCGGTGTTGTGTTTGAACACAAGGTGGATTAGCTCATTTCATACTTGAAGTGATGAAATGAGCCAATCACTCTTGGTCTCCATTGCCTTTGATTTCTCATGATAAGGAGATGGTCTTGGTGTCTTGTTTGTCATGCATTTATTGAATTTGTACATGTTAGATCTTTGGCCATCATGCATCGAGATGCGTGATTGATGGTCTTGAATCCAATGATGCCCATTCCATTGATGTTTTGAAGTGATATGGAGTGGCATAGTGCGTACACACCTTTGGGAGACCCTCCATTTCCTCTATTTTGTGCTCTGCTGCAGCTTGGTGTCACAGCACACCAGTGGCCGGCACCCTCTTATTATTGGCCGGCACCTCTCATCTATGGCTGGCAGTCTACACTCTTGGTTGGCAGGGGGGTCGACAGCCACCTCTCATGGCCGGTAGGCCACTGGTGCACTCCTCAGCACTGTTTTGGTGAGATCCAGCAGCTAGTTCTCAAGGACACCCTGCAGACAGAGCCTCTAAAGAGCATTTGGAGAGCTTTCGGGACGGGAATCGAGCATGCATCTTCAACTTCTTCAAGGCAGAGCTGAGGCGGCCTAGTTTACATATTTTAATGCTTAGCATGAATTTGTAATTTAATTAATTCATTTGTTAATAAGTTAAAGTTTTGTAATAATTAGCTTAGTGTTAGCTAGATATTCAATTTGGTTGTGTAATAATTAGTCTAATTAGATTATTAGATTAGTTAGATAAGCTTAGTGTAGCTAGCTTAGCGTATTCATTCGGACCCTCCGTCGAGAGGGCAAATTTTGTAATAAGTGTGCGTGTGTGTGATGCATGTCTTCCAACCCCATTTCTTTCTCATTTTTACTTAACCGCTTTTAATGGTTAGTCTAGGGTCATTTTCAATTAGCATCCTTATGCTTTGCATGTTTGCATTCATTTATTTGTATTGCATGCACCGGGCTCGGCGCATCATACAAATTGCATTGTACTTTAATACACTTTCTTGAATACGTGTTTCAAAGCATGTTATTGAGTGTTGCATTCATATGCCACCTTAGAATAGCCGAGCCTATTTTAGTTGCATTTTTGCATGCATTGCATTAGGCATCTTGTATAGTTAGGATCATGCATGATTTCTAATTAACTTCTTTTTTTGCTCGGAGTACACTGTAAGTGTTTATGCTTTAGCATCCTTGCATGTGTGTAAGTGATTGCCATGATAGCATGCTTGCCATGAGACTAATTGCTTAATTGATTAACTGCATAAATGCATGTGGATGAAGGCTTCATTGCTTGAATTGGAACAATTCATCAAAATGTGCGTTTTAAACCTACTTTGCGGAGTGGCAAAATCGTGTTGTTTTCTAAGCCCACTTGAGGGTGGCAAATCCGCGTCTTAGCCTACTTGCGAGTAGCACTTTCAAACTATTTTCGAAAAATAAACATGAGATGTTTTGTTCCAATTCTTGCAATTGAGTCTATACTTGTATGCTGTGCGCATCACATAGTAAGGTTAGCTAATAAATCGGAATAAGAACACATGTGTTTTCAAAAACAACATATCAGGTTAATAATGGCCAATCTTTGATTGGGCGAGTGGGGGTGCTCATTTCAGGACCTTCCCCTCTTGTACCCAAGTTCCCGAGCCGAGGCAACTTTGGTGATGATGGACACGTGGCCTTAGGCACGAGTCAGGGTTTCCTAAATTTCCCCATAACAAAACATTTAGGTGGCGACTCTGAAATCTGGCAAAACAGTCCATATTTGGCGCTTTTTGATTAAAATCGATTTTCCAAAACGATTTGCCGGATTTGGACTCTTTGGTGATTTATCAGTCTCACATTGCACTTTGTGAGATTAGATTCAAAACTGTGACATGAGTCCGAACTGTAGTAGCTAGAACTACAATTCGCGCCTTCGCGTGCGGAGCGGAGTTCGGGTGGTCTACACGTTGGTTTGGAAACTGCCCTGGAACTAGGGGCAAAAAGGTTGGATGTTATTGGGGACTCGAACCTAGTTGTGTCTCAAGCAAAAGGAGACTGGAAGGTCAAAGAGGAAAACATGAAGATCTATCACTAGACCTTAGATGTTCTGATTCCTAGGTTTGAAAAACTGACCTTCACGCATCTACTAAGAGAGAACAACCGGTTCGCTGACACCTTATCAACTCTATCTTCCATGATAGACATCCCGTTTGGAGTCCTGATGTGTCTGATCATCATTGAGCAAAGGTATACGCCAACCTACGAGACTGTTGCCATAATAGACGAAGTGCAAGATCAAAACCCTTGGTACTATGATATCTGGAACTTCTTGGAAAATGAGGTTTATCCACCAGGGGCAAATGCCAAAAATAAAAGGGCAATATGGCAGATGGCCGTTCAATTTATCATTTGTAGAGGTAAACTATACAAGAGGGGTCATTTGGGAATGCACAAGTTTTGTGTTGAAACAGAGGAATCAAAGCACCTGATGGAGGCCATCCATGGAGGAGAATGCGGAGCGCACATGAACGGAGTAATATTAGCTTGGAAGATTCTCAGGCAAGGTTACTATTGGTCTACTATAGAGGAGGATTGTATCGGTTTTGTTCGGCGATGCCACAAATGCCAAATTCATGCTAATCGTATAAATATCCCACCATCGAAGCTGTACAACATGACTTCACCATGGCCTTTCTCAGTCTGGGGAATCAACGTCATTGGCGCAGTCACACCGAAAGGATCGAATGGGCATGAATACATTCTGGTGGCAATTGATTACTTTATAAAGTGGGTGGACGCTCAGTCCTACGTAGTGTTGAAAGTAGCGCATGTGGCTAAGTTCATCCGAAACAATGTCATTTGCCGATATGGGGTCCCAAACGAGATCATTTCAGATAACGGCTCCCATTTCAAGAAAGAAGTGATCGACTTGTGGAGAAATACAACGTGGCTTTTCATAAGTCATCTACATACCAGCTGCAAATCAACGGAGTTGTTGAGGCCGCCAACAAGAACATCAAGCATATTTTACAGAAGATGGTTGAGACCTACAGGGATTGGCCAGACAAATTGCCATTCTCACTCTGGGGCTATAGAACTTCAATTCAGACGTCTACTGGGGCAACCCCTTATTCTCTTATTTATGGGATGGAAGCTGTTCTGCCAATCGAAATAGAAGTTTCGTCCATGTGGGTTATGGCTGAGTGTCAAATAGCAGAAGTGAACTAGCAGCAGAGCAGGTTCGAAGAACTGATGTTGCTTGATGAGAGAAGGCTAAAAGCATTGTACCATGTTCAGGGCTATCAACGCAGGATTGCCAAGGCTTTTAACAAGAAAGTTAAGTCCAGGAATCTCAAAGAAGGGGATTTGGTGCTGAAAGACAACCGAGCTCCCATCGATGACCCTAGGGGCAAGTTCAGACCCAATTAGACTGGTTCTTACATCATCAAAACTATCTGGTCGGGTGGAGCTGTTATTCTCATGGACTTGGATGGCCTAGAATTTTCCCAACTGATGAACATGGATAAGTTGAAGAAATATTATCCCTAAGAGGCTCACTAGGCCGAAAACTCGGAAGGGTGACCTAGGCAAAAGTTAGAGCACAAAAATTAGAAAAAAGAAAAACTGAGCTCGCAAGGTTGAAAACCCTAAAGGGCGGCCTTGGCAAAAGTTAGAGTGCAAAAGAAGAACGTTAATACTCGAGTGATCCCGAACCAAACTACGTAAGGCCTGATTCCCATCTTCAGGATACGTAGGCAACTTCATCCTGAAGTTCAGCCGTAAGCACCTCCAACTCAACTATCCTGTCCATGTGATTGATCAGGTCATCTCTATCTGTTATTTACCTGAAAGTTCGATTGTTATCCTTACTCTGAGAGGAGAGCTGGTTGTGCTGAGCAGTGTTATTCAGTCAAAGGGCAATTTATTATCTTCGGATTTAGGGTTGTACATCTCGAGGATTGACTCCATGTGTGTCAAGTAATGATCCTTTTTGAAAATGGTTTTGAAAAGTTTTGATAAAAGTTGATTTTGTTCAAATTTTACCTTTTACAACTTAGACCATTTTTCGAATAAAAGGAAAATTTTCAGTGCTCACAACTTCAATTTCATTGATTTCAATACCAAGTTCTCTAACTCTCGATACATATCAAAGTTGCTTTTATTACATTCATAAAACTTGAAAAGTAAGATCAAAGCAATAAACTAGGCGCATAGACCAGCCAGGTGTTCCTGCGTCCCCCGCTTATGCTTATGGAAGCCTCTGATGCCAAAGTAGGTGTGATTTGTGCCTCATCTTTGAGCCAAGTCAGGCACTCGCTAGAAAGTGCGCAGCGAAAACTAGTGGCAGGGGCCAGAAGTTCTCTCATCCTCCAAGCAGTAAGGTACCTAGCCAAATGTGAATCTCGGATAGGGAATGAAACCAGGTACTCTAGCCCCTGCTCTGGGTAAGTCTGATCATTTTGGAACTGACGCTTGAACCGAAATGGAAAGTAGAATACACAGTATGTTAGACTAATCAGCTGAATGCCACGTTGTCGAGTCATGTTGTAGCTCATTTCGGTCAGATTATGCCAGGGGCAACGCCAAGCAATGTCAGCAGCAGACCTGTTACACATCTAGTGGCACCACCATCCCTCATTCGGGAAATCCACTAGTTGTTGGCGAAAAAAGTATGCTCGAGCTGAGCATGTAGGGCAAGAGTCCACTACCTTCAGCTTGTCCATTAGCCATACCTGGGAAGGGATGAAAGAAAAGAGAGATGTATGTTGAGAGAAAAGTGAAAAAAGGGCTTTGAGAGAAAAATAGAGCATGAATGCCGAGTGACGTGAGAAACACATATAAGAAAGGGTGAGAAACATTACCTAAAGTAGTGGACTCCTTGCGAATTTGGTAGTCTCTCCCCGATGGGAGAAGTCTAAGACCATCAAAGTCTCGGCCAATACCTAGCCAATGCAACTCTTGCCCTCTTTCAGGCCTTGTGCCACTTCAATTGGCTGAATGCTAGATCCACCAAAACTAGGGGCAAGAAGGAAATGTGCTGGCATACACAAATAAACGGCGTGTTGCCGAAAAATCTGCCAAAGAAAATCCCTGTGATCACCAACCTTAGCAAATCGATGAATTAGACTGGGAATATCCAGTTCTCCATTATGAACCAAAGATCGAGCCTCGTGTAGAGTGAGCCCACACATCCGTCCCAAAGCTTGGATGTGGCTGAAACGAGGCTGAGGAATGATTTCCTCATCGCGCTGGGATTCCATTAATGCCTGAAATTCTTCAATTGTTGGGTATATTTCTTGTCTCCCGAAGCTAAAGACATGTGTGATTGGGATCTAACATCGAACCGCTGCATGGAGAAATGGAAAGCAAAGTGAAGTGCAGCTCAAAGGAAAAAGGGCATTTAAGCCGAAGCCACGGAAATTTACCTTTCCCGAGCCGTCCAAAGTGGCTATCTAGTCTCGAACCCTACCAACAAATAATATCGCCATTTTGAGAGCAAAATATCAAGGACTTGTGAGTTTGTTAGAAAAATAACATGGGAGCATTATTTATAGAGATTGGGAAGGAGCTGAGCATGATACCTGGACAGCATTGACCGATATCACACTAATGGCCGGCCGTGCATCAGTGAAGCCCGGCCAAGCCTTGATGCTGGCCCAATGCAGATCTGTTGCAAAGGAAACTGACCTTTGTTTGAATGGGTTTCAGCTGTACTTTTGAGTTTTGTTTTCTTTGTACCCAGTGTTTACTAGCTTTCTTGAGTTGCTTTCATTTCATTTTTCCATTATTGAGTTGTATTTTATGTTCTGATCGGTTGTAAGTCATTATTCGGATCATGAATCAATTCAAGAGCAAGGTATTTACTATTCCGAAGATTGCAAAAGCAAAGGTATTGCAGTTTATTATATTGCGCAAAGAAATCATTCAACAAAACTTGCTTTTCATAACTGGTGGGCCCAACCCTGATCATCATTTTATACAACCAAAATAAAAGAAAGTTTTTGAAAAACAAAAGGGCAATCCAAAGCTAGTTTTATACCTACATAACAAAACAAAAACAAACGCAAAGTAAAGCAAAATCATCATCGTCATTAATAGCCCATCCTCGCTCTTTTCCTCCTCGGTTGTGGAGGAGGTGCATTGCTGTCATCACCGGGGCTGCTCGACTGCAGGTCCATCTCCTCTCATTCATCCTTAGGGGTTTTGGACCCGTGAAAAGACTCCTCAAAAGGCAAGCGCTGCCTCACTCGACCTCTCCCCCGATTAGCACCTCCTCAACCTCTCACTGGGCCTTGTCTCCGCCTACTGGCTACGAAAGGTCCTGTAGACACTGCTGGCTCCGGCTCAAGCTGAAAAAGATATCAGATATCAGATAAAGCGATCAGAAGTGTAAAGTATGGCAATGACAATAGGCTACACACAGAATGTACCTCAATCTCGTGGGTGACTAAGGCTGTTTGCCTCCTCCGTACCACGATGAGTAGTCGGTCAATCGTTCGAAGGAGCTCGTCACCGTACGCCCGGGGAATCTGCAAAACAACAGAGAATTGAGAAAAGTAAATAAAAGTAATTGAACAGTAAACAGTAATGGCTGAGAATAAGCTAAAGTACGGTATGGACTAGTATAAAAAAAAAAGTGTACCTGCTTAACGCCAGGGGCAAACATAAGTCTGCAGTCCCTCTCTTCAATGGGCTCAAGCAGGATCTGCTCAATCACTCTATCTGGATGCATGTACATAATCTTGGTGGGAAGCATAGGCAATCTAGGAATGGGAGCAGTGGCAAGGGCACCTCCAATGGGCACGTCGCCAGCCCCAGCAACAGGAGCAGCAGTAACCTCTGGTACAGCTCGAGCCACGCCTAGGGTAAGAGGTACCATCACCCGAGTGCGCAAGAAAATCGTGACGATCGTCGTGCTCATGGTGACGATCACCGTCCTCACCAATCATCAAGAGGTCCAGCTTAGGACCATCTTGTAAATCATCTACTACCCTCATGCCGGCAGGAGGAGGATGTGGAATGTCAGGGTTAGCAACACCCCGCGTCTGGCGGATGAATCTCTCTCCCAGGTAGAATGTCTGACCAAAAAGACCCTCAAACAAGATCCTTATCATGGAAGCATGCCAGGCAGCGGTGTAGATCGCTCTCGACACTTGGGGAATGCCTGCCCAAGGGTGCCAGTCAACCTGAGAAAATCAATGCAGTGTCAGATATCAGTGCAGTATCAGATATCAGTGTAGTATCAGATATCAATGCAGTGTCAGATATCAGTGCAGTGTTAGAATGGCAGTGCGATGTCAGAATCAATGTAGTGTCAGAAGTCAGTGCAGTGTGAGAATGGCAATGTGGTATAGTACAATGGTACAATAGTACAATAGTATAAGAATGATCATATAATGTGGGAAACAGTGCAATACCTGATTTGCCGTGATAGTGTCAAAGAAACGATGAAAATATGGGAATGTGCGATCCACAAGGCGACGCCGCTCGAATCGTGAGTTATAGTACCGAGAGCATGGTACAGACAACTCGATCGGCCTCACTGGAACTGGGGCTAATGAAGTGAAATATGTGTAGACCCAAAGCTGCAAATCAAAGACAGATAGATGGCATGAGAAAATGGGTCAAATAAGCAAGAAATGTAACAGTGAACAGAACGTAAAGCATATCAGAAAGGTGAGCGTACGATGTACCTCCTAGACCCTCCAGTAGCCGCCGAGTGAATCCGCCTTACGGTGGGAGATGGAGCTCATATAGCAATATAGGGTGGCCAGACTTGCGCCACCCCAGTTGTAATCCGCTACCCGATGAAGATGTACCAGGGCCTCGAGAATGTATAATCTCACGGTATTTTCCCTGTTTGCAAACAAGGTAGTACCGAGAAGATATATGAGGAAGCCATGAGTGTATTGGGCAACCTCGTCTGCAGTAGTTGGTTGTGTGCTGGAGAAGTGCTCCAAGAACCAGCTGTAGCGCACCATCTCATGGTTGGTAGTGTCTGGGATCGCCCCGAGAAACTAGAGCTGTGCATCTCTCCATTAAGTCATATCTGGATCGAAATAGACTGGGCCGCCGACTCTAACCTGCAGACCGGTCAATGTCGAGAAGTCATATGGGGTTAGTGTCATCTCCTCGGCAGAAGAGAAGTGAAATGAGCTGGTGGTGTCCCACCATCTCTCCACCAAGGCCCCGTAAAGCCAAGACTTGGCTCTCATTTGTATGAGCCCAGAGCAAAAGGGACCAAAGCCAGCAGCATCTACCAAAGTGCGAAGCTCTGTGGAAAGTCGCTCGTACCAAAGTCGGGGGGGCCAGAGATAGAGCCGTAGCCGCCTATCCTCCTGGCGATGACCTATCAATTGGAAGTTTTATCAGTATGTGTGTAGTGGGGATAAGTGATTTGTTCATCAAGCTTAATATTTCAACATGTGTCCAAAGTAAAATGCGAAGTAAAATGGGGAAAGAGTTGTGTACCGTGGAAGCGTTGGCAGAGATATGCTCCATGGGCTCTCACAGTAGAGTATCCTTATCCAATCTGGGAATGAAGCCCTTGAATCTCAAGATGCCACCAGAAGGTGGCACATGTGTATGCGGCTGGTATGTGGCCGCATCAAAAGGCCTTTCGGCGAGGGGAAGTAATGTAACAGCTTCCTCCGCCTCCATGCCTGCGCCAAGGGCAGCACCAATACCTATGGTAGGCTCTAGAATGGGAACCTCGTCACTAGTGAAGAAAAAGTGAAGGGGATGAGTGAAAGTAAGTGAAATCCTAAGTTTCAAACCCTAAGAGAGAGAAAGTGAAGAGGGGATGAAAAATCAAAGGAGAATAAGAAAAGTTTGGGCAAAGATGTAAGAAAATGAGGAAAAAACAAAAAGAAAACCCAAACCTCAACCAAAACAATTTTCAATCAGTTCAAAAGGAGGAGGAAAACAAGTTGTTTTAGGAATTTTTTGTGAGGGTTATCGGGTAAACTCAAGAAAAGAGGAAATCTAGAGAGAAAGGAGGTTTAGAGAGAAGGAGAGGGGATTTTCGACCTATATGGTGTTCAAAGTGGGAGTCTTTTGTGTTTTTAAAGAGCCACCGATGTGGCTTTTAACCAATCTATCCTTTGTCGCTATCAAAGGTTAGCCGGCGCTTTCGAAGCCCAGCCGTGCATCGCCGAGGCCCGGCCGGCCTTTGGTGATTCAATCTGTTTTTTTGTGTGTTTTCTATTTTTTGTTTTGTGCATTGTTGATTTATTTTATTTTATTTTGTTTTGTTTCATCATTATCTTAATTTATGAGTTAGTCTCGTTTTTTTTATTATATTTTTTTTAATTTTTATTTTGAGTTTTAAATTTCAATTTTGATTTTTGAGTTTTTGATCATGGGTTTTGATCAAATAAAGAGTTGTATGTTAAAAATGAGTGTTAAAAAGAAAGGAGAAACACAAAGAAAAAGTGAAAAAAAAAATATAAAAGAGTGGAAAAGAAAAGAAAAGAAGAGTTGTTGTTATTATTGCGTGAGCACATTTGTTTTTTTTTTAAATTTGTTTGTTTAACTGTATTTGGTCAAATGTGTTTGGACTGAATCATAGTTCATTTCATTATTTTGTTCTATTGTATCTAGACGATATTGTATGTACGGTTCATTCAGAGAAAGTCCAGGTGGAATCACTCGTGCTCTTCGAATCGTATCTTTCCACCTTTTCTCCTCTCGTATGAGATGCGTTAGGATCGATTGCTTCAGTTAAAAACATTCGGGTGCATCCCAATGTTCACACCACCTTTTCTCCTCTCGCGTGAGATGCATTAGGATTGATCCCTTCGGTTAAAAACATTCGAGTGCGTCCTGATGTTGACACCACATTTTCTTCTCTCACGTGAGACGCGTTAGGATTGATCTCTTTGGTTAAAAACATTCAAGTGCGTCTTGGTGTTCACACCACATTTTCTCCTCTCGCATGAGGCGCGTTAGGATTGATTGCTTCGGTTAAAAATATTCGGGTGCGTCCCGATGTTCACACCACCTCCTTTGGTTAAAAATATTCGGGTGCGTCCCGGTGTTCACACCACCTCCTTCGGTTAAAACCATTCGGGTGCGTCCCGGTGTTCACACCATCTCCTTCGGTTAAAAACATTTGGGTGTGTCTTGATGTTCACACCACCCCCTTCGGTTAAAAACATTCGGGTGCGTCTTGGTGTTCACACCACCCCCTTCGGTTAAAAACATTCAAGTGCGTCCCAGTGTTCACACCACTCTCTTTCTCCTCTCGCGTGAGACGCGTTAGGATTGTTTGCTTTGGTTAAAAACATTCAGGTGCGTCCCGGTGTACACACCACCTCCTTCAGTTAAAAACATTCGACTGCGTCCCGGTGTTCACACCACCCTCTTCCTCCTCTCGCGTGAGACGTGTTAGGATTGTTTGCTTCGGTTAAAAACATTTGGGTGCGTCCCGGTGTTTACACCACCCTCTTCCTCCTCTCGCGTGAGACGTGTTAGGATTGTTTTCTTTGGTTAAAAACATTCGGGTGCGTCTCGATGTTCACACCACCCTTTTTCTCCTTCCGCGTGCAACGCGTTAGGATCTCGGCTGAAACCTCGGTTGCTCCCGACGGTTATGTCACTCTTCGCCTTTCCTGCGTGTCATGTAGTTGAGCTTTAATTTTCCTACATCCTTTCTGCATGAAATGTGGTTTGGCTCGTGATTCTCACGCGTGGCGTGTTCATTTACTTACTTCTTTTCATGTTTGGAATTGTTATCCCTTATTTCAGTTTGTTTAACTCTGGCATTTTCTTTGCATTGTATTTGCATTCAAATGTTTCATTGTGCAGCCTTATTGCATGATCATAAGTTATGTTATTGCATCATGCATATCATTTGCGTCTTGCCTCGGAACTACGCTGGTTTGACTCCTTGCAAAGGGATACGTAGGCAGCCTGCGAGCGCAACCATTTCAATTTATGTCTTACTTTCTTGTCAAAGTCTTACGACCTTGTCAAAATAAGTCGTCTCTGGGCTTTGACATTCACTTACGTCATTTTATGACTTCGAGCTCTGTCACAGAGGGGCAACTGTAGACAGCTCATTTTTGACCGCCTGCAAGACTCAGATGCTTGGTTTAATGCACTCAATGATGAAAGTTGAATTAGGAATTCACAGCGATTCGGAATCAATCAGGCTTCCGAAACAACCTCGCATCTTCAACATTTACCTTGTTTGAACCCATGAGTTTCATTTTTGGACCATTTCTCACCCTGAGCAGAGTTTGAACCAAAAAAATAGGGGAGGCCATCAAGGCCCGGCCATGCATCAGTGATGGCCGGTTGTCACGACCCCGAACCCGCCCCTATGGGTTAAGGCCATAACCGGCCAGTAATCACGAGATTACCTACGGCCTCAAACCAAATAAGACAAAACTCATCAGAGTAAAAGGGTCAAACGGAAGCAAATTTAAAACTTTGTCCATAGAGCCGTGCTTATATGCACATCATAACATTCCACATTTACATATGTTAATAACTCACAATAGAAAGTATAGTAGCATAAGGTTTTGTACAGACAGGATCATTCAAATCTAAGTCAGCCAAACAAAACTATACACAGACGTATACCAAAGTCCTCGCCAACATGCAAAATAGTATAGAATGGCAAAAGGGCGAAGACGTGTCTCGTGCGTGAGACGCAAGGGCTGACTCTTCAAAACTATGGTTGTTCCATACAGACTTCACTGAGGCTGGGTCTGGACCTCTCTTGGCTCACCTACAAACACATGAATGAGCGTGAGCGAAAGCCCAGTGAATAATATCAAATAAAGAATATACATTGGAACAATATACCTCAAACGACCTTGGGCCCAATTTATATTTCTAACTAATACACACATACATAGACATATGTAAGTTAAGTAACTGCGGTTCCAAACACATCATACGGCCTCGGGCCCAATTCATTTGTATCATTCAGGTCAAATTGGCCTTTGGCCCATTCATACTTTCATGTCAAACTGTTATTCATGCCAAACTATCATTCGTGTCAAACTGTTATTCGTGTCAAACTGGCCTTTGGCCCATTCATACTTTCATGTCAAACTGTTATTCATGTCAAACTATCATTCGTGTCAAACTGTTATTCGTGTCAAACTATCATTCGTGTCAAACTGTTATTCGTGTCAAACTGGCCTTTGGCCCATTCATTTATTCATGTCGAAACGGCCTTTGGCCCATTCATTCATGTCAAAACGGCCTCTGGCCCATCCATTCGTTCTTGTCAAAACGGCCTCTGTCCCATCCATTCATTCTTGTCAAAACGGCCTCTGGCCCATCTATTCGTTCTTGTCAAAACGGCCTCCGGCCCATCTATTCATTCTTGTCAGAACGGCTTCTGGCCCATCCATTCATTCTTGTCAAAACGGCCTCTGGCCCTTCCATTCATTCTTGTCAAAACGGCCTCTAGCCCATCCATTCGTTCTTGTCAAAATGGCCTCTGGCCCATCCATTCATTCTTGTCAGAACGACCTCTGGCCCATCCATTCGTTCTTGTCAAAACGGCCTCTGGCCTATTCATTTGGTATAGCAGACATTGTCCACCAATCGAATCAACGAATCTTATAAAACTTACATGGACGTAAGCAATTGGACAATAACATATTTCAGATATCTTTGTTAAGATATTACTCACAGTGATCGGCTGGTTGATTTGGCTTGGAGCTTGACCCAACACATCACATGACACATATGGGTCATAACCAATTCAATCTGTTCTTTAATTCACATATTCCTCTCTAGGCTTTATTCTTATCCTTCTAACTCAATTACAATGCTCAATGCATGCCTAAGAGTACTTAGAAGTGAAAGAAAACGAAAAACGAAACTCAGAATGTCTTTTCAAAATTTCTGAAAACAGGGTCCCCGCTCGAGCGTGTACTCCCCTGCTCGAGCGGACCCTTGAGGCCTGCAAAAGTACTGGATGCAACAAATTTACGCTCGATCGCGAACTTTGGCGCTTGAGCTGAAAGCCTCTCTACATGGCTCCCCGCTCGAGCGTGAAATTACCCGGCTCAAGCGGACACTATGTCTACAAAAAGTACTGGGAACACGAATTTCATGCTTGAGCGGCGATTTCCCCGCTCGAGCGGGAATCAAAATTCTGGAAAATCCAGAACATGTTCTTGAGCTTCAATTCGACATTCTATCCAACATTTCTTGCATGCAATAGCTCAAACTTCAAATACACTTGTACTAACATGGTATAAACCCCAAATTACAACCCAATGAAGCTCAATTTCACCAATTAATCACATGCATGTCCCAATCTACACCAAATTCACTTTCAACATAACAATTTCATGCATTCAAGCTCATATTCTTATAAATTGTACATGCATGTGAGATATAACTCTCCTTATCAACTCAAGTGGTGCAAATGGTGATCACAAGCATGAACTCTAACCAAAATCTTACATGGATCATGTATTTTAAACTTAAACATGCAAATTCAAGCAATTACATACATGCATGCACATATCGGCTTTTAATTCAACAAAATCAACTCAATTTCCTCATAATCAACCCAATCCATGCTCTTGACCATTATTCAAACTTGAATTCACAAGATGATAACTCCAAATTCATGGATTACTCACCTAGAGGCTTAATTCTTTCAATCTATAGCAAGTTCTTGAGTTTAATCCTCCAATTCTTCACGAACTTGAGCCAAACCTTCAATTCCCTACACTATCTCCCTCTAATTCGGCTCTCTCACACTCAAGAGCCCAAAATCAACCAAAATGAATCCAAAGAAGAGAGATTGAGTGCATATGACCCTTTATATAGCCCCACTAAGTCAATTATTTTAATATTAGGTGGTTGGGCACTTAATTGCCCATTCTGAATCTAATTATTTTGATCCAAATCAATTTTCAATCAAATTTCACCGTAGGCTCTAAAAATTATGCCAATCACGATGGCGCAATCAATTTCAGGTTCTGTGGCTGATAAGGCCTTCAATTTAAATTTCAAAGCAGATAATCAAACAGATATTCCTACGGTGAACAGATGGAAATTCAAAACCATATTGTAGACACCCCATTTTTGACCGTCCTCAAGACTTGGACGTCACTGTTTGAACACCCGGTGATCATCCATGTTTGTGTTCGTTTGGAGTTCCCAGAGGTCTCGGCTACGCGCCTTGCCTCAGGATCCCCGAACTCGACTGTTTAGTGTCTGGTTTTGCACCAAACACTTGTGTTTTGCCTTGGAGGGGCAGGGAATGCCTTGTGAGGCATCCCCACACATCACCGGCCATTTCTAGAGGCCACCGGCTAGTGTTTTGTTTCCATCGGCAATGTATATTGCCGGTCGGCACTCTTTGTTGCCGGTCGGCAGTCCATTTTGTCAAAATGGCAATTTTGAGCAGCCGACTACTGTTCATCTACTTTTGCAGATATTTTAGCACAGCTGTCTTGCATTTTCTTCCCCTCCATACACGTGTATGGAGGAATGGCCCTCTTGATAGCTTACCTTGTAAGCTTTACAAGATTGGCTCCTCTATAAGAGGAGCCCTCCCCTCTTGGCTTTAGGGTTAGACAAGTTGGAGAGGAGAGTTAGAGAGCTCTGGTTTTAGGGTTTAAGTTAGTGTATCTAACCTATATCTATACATCTCCCTCTTTGGCCTTTGTGTGTGTTTAAGCTTACTATTGCACACAAACACATAGTGCTACACCTTTCCTTGGCTTTTGAAGGACCAGAGGTTTGTTCTTAGTGCTCTTGGCTGGATTTGAGCTTGAAGGAGCAACAAGATCACCATTGTTGAAGAAAGGCTTCAAGGGTAAGAAACTAGTCCTTTTTACCCCATTTTTGCATCCTACTTTTGACCATCTTGTAACTATTTTTGTGTTTAGTGTATAACATAAAAAAGTTCTATTTTTAGGCCCTCTAAATAGTTTCTTTAGAGTGTTTTGTGGTTTGGAGGTGTTTGATCCCTCTTAGGCCTTGAGAGGCCCCATTTTGTGCTATTTTGAGTGAGCTCCGAGACTTTGGTGCTTGGGCCTCCTCACCACTGAAATCTTGAGGGATTTCAGTGGTAAGGATGGTGCCTTGAAGTCCCAAGAAGGAGAGGGCCACCCCCTCTCCTTATTGTCCTTGAAAAGGGCCATTTTTGCCTCTTTAATGAGCACCTAGCTAAGCCTTATGTTGACCATGCCTTGGCTGTCATTTATGCTTATTTTGCCATGAAATAGCATTGTTGTATGTTAGTTTTGGTACACCATCCTTGCTTTGCATACCTACCTTATAATGCCATGATTTGCCTCAATACATGCGTAGCATTTAGACTATCATGCTTTTGTGTTTTGGCCAAGCTTTGTGAAGCTTATTTGCATGATTTGGTGTGCTAAGGGACTGTTTTAAGTCATTGGAGTCATTCATGCCTTGCTTTGTATAGCCACCATGCAATACCTCTTGTATGCCTTAAGCTTTAACCCCTCTAGCATGCCTTACTCGCATGACTTGTTTGATTGGGCACCTTTTTTAGCATGTTTCTAGTGTCTAACATGTTGGTTATATGTCCATGTTTGTGCCTTTTAAGTGTGCTTAAAAGTTGCTTTAATATGCCTAAATGTTGGACCATAAGTGCATGCATGATTGTATGCCATTTTGCCTTCATTCTTGAGCACATTAGCCACTATTTTGGACCTAATCTAGAGCTGTCCAAATGGTGTAAGTTCATCCTTTGCATGTCATTCAAGTGTTGTTACATTGTACCATGCTTACATGTTTTGGTTGCATATGTTGCATGCTTGAAATCACTTGCATTTGCCTTGCATTCCTTTGGTCGAATGCCTAGCATGTTGTATGCTTAGATTCCATCTTGCATGCTCTAGTGGTTTGCATAATTGTGGCATGCTTGTTTGCTTTGTTCCTAAGGTTGTGTGCCTGATGTGCATTGCATTGTATGCTTCCTTTTCATGCCACGTTGCATACTAGTTAACATGCCTAGGTTGCATTCCATCTAACATGCATGCCTTGTCCCTTGATCAAGTGATAGGGAGTGGGCCTTTGTTTGTTAGCTTGCATTACATTTGAAATGGAAATGCACACTTGATTCTTGGGCCATCACGCATTGAAATGCGCAATTGATGGACCGAGAACCAAGGACCATGTCCCTTTGAGTCTTAAACATGATAAGGGGCTTGGTTGGTGCATACATTGCTTGAATTGCATTGCCATGCAAGGCTCTGCCCTCTGCTGCTGTCAAACAGATTCTGCAGGAATTTATTGCCGATCGACTTCACAGAGTGTCGACCGGCAATCAATTGGTGGTCGATGGATTCATTCTCTGCCGATGATCACACCATACTGCCGGTGGCAATTCCACTCAGCCGGTAGTGTCTCCCAATGTCCAGGGAAGCAATTCAGAGACTTTGGCAGTCTCCAGAGGGGCAGAGCAGGGAAAACAGAGGCAGTCTATGCATGGCAGTGCACTTCCGAGCAAGACCGAGCATGCATTGCATTGGACTCTCTTCCCGAGGCAGTTTACTATTTCTTCTAGCTTAGTTAATTTATTAATTAATTAGGTGATTTGTAATATTTAATTAGCTAGAATAGTTAATTATTTATTCGATCTGTATTATTCTTTCGGTCCCTCCGAGCGAAGGCGAATTTGTAATAAGTGTGGGTGCGTGTGCGTGCATGTCTTCCAACCCCACGTCTTTCTTCCCTTTTATTTACCTGCTTTCAATGGTTAGTACTAGGGCATATTTATTAGCATACCTTATGCTATGCATGCGTGCATCCATACATTTGTCTTGCATACATCGGGCTCGGCGCATCATCCTAACTGCATTGTATTTCAATTCCAAGTTGAATACGTGTTAGTTGTAGCATCATCATATGCCATGTTTAGATTAGCCGAGCCTATTCTAGCTGCATTTTGTTTGTGTTGCATTAGCCATCTTAACATGAACTAGGATCATGCATATGATTACTAACTAGTTTCTGTTTTGGCACGGAGTACTAGGTAAGCTTTTATGCTTTAGCCTACTGCATGCGTGTGAGTGTTGCCATAACAGCATGCTTACCATGTGGCTATGTGCTTATGTGATATAACTGCCTGAATGCCTGTGGGTGAAGGTTGGATTGTTTGAGTTGGAACAACTCGTTGAAATCCGTGTTTTAGCCTACTTGCGAGTAGCAAATTCCAAAAATATTTTCAAAACAAACGGATATGCAATGCTTATTTCCAAATTAGGCAATCTAGTCTATACTTGTTTGCTGTGCACATAACATAGTAATTCTAGGCTAATAACCGGAATAAGAGCACATAACGTTTTCAAAAATGGATATCACGGTTACTAGAGGCCGGTCTTCGGACCGAGCGAGAGGGGGTGCTCATAGCTGACCTTCCCCAATCGTACCCAAGTTCCCGAGCCGAGGCAACTTTGGTGATGACGGACACGTGGCTTTTGGCACCAAGTCAGGGTTTCCTAAATTTCCCCAAAATAAAATATTTAGGTGGCGACTCTGTATCTGGCAAAGCAGTCCATGTTTGGCACTTCTTTCAAAATCTGTTTTCTCAAAACGATTTGCCGGATTTGGACTCTTTGGTTCAGATTAAGAACCGTGACAAATCGAGTCCGAACTGTAGCGAGGTCCCCCGCGGACCTGTTACACATATATATTCATATAAATGGCACTCAAAATCATATCAAACACATAATCATATACATAAGGAGGATCAATTAGCATAATACGGAACAGGGGTATCACACCGGCCGTGGCTATGAATGAGCCGGCCGGCCGGCCTTCGATGGCGATAAACACAGTTCTGGGCGAGAGGCCGCCAGCTGTCCATTTTTGAAGATATTTATCACCTTTTGAGCTCGAATTCTATAAAACCGAAGCTCTGGGATTTGCACAAAATTCTAGAAGTGATATATACACCTTGAGAGCTCTTGACTCCTTCTTCTTCCATGGCAAGTTATCTTTGAGCTAACCTAGCTTGCTTACACCACCTCTACACACCATATACAACCTTGTCTTACCACCCTAAAGCCTTGGTTGATCTCGGAGAAGTATAATTCAAGCTTGAGAATACATTGAAACCAAGTTTGAAACATCAAAACAATAAGCTTACTTCTTGAAAGGTATAAGCTTGTTTTCTCTTCTCTTGTCTTCATTTCTATTATTTGCTTCATACTTCTTGCTGTTTTGGATCATTTTGATCATGTTTGAAGTGTTTGGAGTTGGGTTTGGAGAGTTATCAAAAGGGTAGAGAGAGCTTGCTCTTTCTATACCTTTATTCATAACTCAAACCATCTCCCTTTCACTCTTTTCCTTTGGTATTTACACTAATTTTCAGAGGTTTGAAAAAGCTAAAAATCATGTTTTAAAGCTTCAAAAGTGGAGGGGTTACCACCCCTCCTTATCTTTCTTTACCAACCTTAATTCTCATCTTTGTTGTCTAGCTTTTCAACCCCTTTTCTTGCATGTTTTACCTCTGATTTTCATGTATTTCGGACTGTTTTGAGGTTGTCTAGGTCTTTTCAATTGGTTCATGCCTTGTTTAATACACATGTGTTCTCATTAAGTTGGCATACTTCTTGTTTAATATGCTTTCTTTGTTCATTTTCCATGTTTGGAGCCTAAGTTTACTAATCAATCAATCATTTCATATCTTTCATTCTTGAGAATGGTTTCAACCAATTGAGGTTGTTTAATGCATGTAAAGGAGACCTACACTTAATGGCTTAATCTCTTCGGAGATTCATTGTCAACGGTGTGGTCTCCTTCTCATGTTTTAGAAAGACCTCTTATGTGGCATCACTTCTTGTTTAGAGGACTTTAACATCACATTTAGACAAATGGACTAATGAATGGCAATGACTAAAACAATTGGTTTAAAACTTGGATCAAAACACTTAAAGAAAATGGCTTAAATAGCTTGAACTTGGCCTGATGTTATGCCAAGTTTCTTGTGTCAAGGGTCATCAAGCATCAATTCATGGTGTTTTTTATGTCCTTGAAGCATTTCAACTTCCTTTTTTGAGTTCATTCCATGACAAAAAGGGAGGGGTGGTCCATTTGTATTTCATTCATTGATTTTTGGTCCAAAATGATATCTAAGATCATCAAGCGATCATATCGCTCATTGATGGTTTTAAAGTCAATCTCAACCTTCTCTTGAGGTTTTCTTATGACAGAGAAGGAAGAAAGGACAAACAGAGCTTGAAAATGCTCTATCTGTACTGATTTCACCTCAGAGCACAAAAACAGAGTTTTGCACCAAATCAATGCACGGCCAACCCTTGGTGTGTGGCCAGCAGTGCATTTTTGCAAAAACAGAGACAGTGGCTAAAGGTGAAATAGAGGCGGTCTGGGCAAATAGAGTAGCTTTCAGGCGATGCCCATGCAACCTCCATTCATCTTCCTTGGTGCTCATAGTGAATGTGTTTGATCATTTAATTGTTTCATTAGTATAATGAATTGTGTTGTAATATTTAATTAGCTTAATTAGTTGTAGCTAATTAGTTGGTGTTGTAATATTTAATTAGCTTAGCCTAGTTAACTTCTTTTAATTAATTAGCTTCGATAGTTAGTTAATTATTCATTTCAAGTGTTGTAATAATTAGTTAATTAGTTTAGCTATTTATTCAAGTTTTGTAATAATTAGCTTAATTAGCTTAGCTTAGCTTAATTAGTTAGTTAGCTTTATTCATTCCGACTCTCCTTCGTGAGAGCAAAATGTAATAATGTGTATATTTTCCAACCCCACGTCTTTCTCCCTTTTATTTAATCGCTTTTGATGGTTAGATTAGGGACATGTTTCAATTAGCATACCTTATGCTTTATGCTTGCATCCATTCATTTGTATTGCATGCACCGAGACTCGGCGGATCATTCTAACTGCATTGTCATTTCAATACTTATTTGAATACATGTTTAACCGCATGTAGACCCGACTTTCTTCACGCGCCCCCCTTTCGGAGAGGCGCAAATTGGTCTTACTACAGTTCGGACTCCTATCACGGTTCTGAATCTAATCTCACAAAGTGCAATGTGAGACCGATAAACACCAAAAAGTTCAAATCTGACAAATCGTTTTGAAAAATCGATTTGAATAAAAAGCGCCAAACATGGACTGCTTTGTCAGATTACAGAGTCGCCACCTAAATATTTTATTTTGGGGAAATTTAGGAAACCGTGACTCATGCCAAAGGCCACGTGTCCATCATCACCAAAGTTGTCTCGGCTCGGGAACTTGGGTACGAGAGGGGAAGGTCATGTAATGGGCACCCCTGCTCACTCGATCAAAGGATCAACCTCTACTAAGCATGATATGTTGTTTTATATACCTTATGTGTTCTTATCCGGTTATTATCTAACTTTACTATGTGATGCGCGCAAGTATAGACTCAATCACGAGAATTGGAACAAAACAACTCATGTTTGCTTTCAAAAATGGTTTGAAAGTGCTACTCGCAAGTAGGCTAAAGCGTGGATTTGCCACCAAACATGATGGGCATTAAAACATGATTTTGCCACCTCGCAAAGTGGGCTTAAAACTCACAATCATCGAGTTGTTCCAATTTAGACAATCAAGCCTCCACCCACAGGCATTCATGCATTTAACCAAATAGCCTCATGGCAAGCATGCAAAACATGGAAACACTCATACTCATGCAAGTATGCTAAAGCGTAACACTTACAGTGTACTCCGAGCTAAAACAAAAGCTAATTAGAAATATGTATGATCTTAACTATACAAGATGCTTAATGCAACACATGCAATAATGCAACTAAATAGGCTCAGCTATCTAAGATGGCATATGAATGCAACGACTTGATAACATGCTTTGAAACACGTATTCAAATAAGTGTATTGAAATACAATGCAGTTTGAATGATGCGCTGAGCCCGGTGCATACAAGACAAATGAATGATGCACGCATGCAAAGCATAAGGTATGCTAATTGAAAAATGCCCTAAAACTAACCATCGAAAGTGGTTAAGTAAAAGGGAGAAAGAAGTGGGGTTGGAAGACATGCACACACACACGCACCTTTATTACAATATTGCGCCCTCTCAAAGGAGGGTCCGAATAAGTAAGCTAAGCTAATCTAAGCTAAGCTAATCAACTAATCTAATTAAACTAATTAGACTAATTATTACACAACAAACGAATAACTAGCAAACTACTTACTAATTATTACAACACTTTAACTAATCAACAAATTAATTAAATTACAAATCAAATGCTAGCTAGCAAGTAAAGCACTAAACTACGCTGCCTCAGCTCTGTTTGAAGAAGATGCATGCATGCATTCGGTTTTTCGCCCCGAAACGCCTTCCGGTTTGCTCTTGAGAGGCTCTGTTTGCAGGGTGTCTCCAAGACCTTTCTGCTCCAACTTACCAACTCACAGCTGAGGAATGCACCAGTGGCCTACCGGCTATGAGGAGCTGCTGCGGGCCATCTGCTGGCCAAAGATGTGCACTGCAGGCCAAGGATGAAGCAATGCCGGCCATCAGTGGAGCACTGTCGGCTACTGGTGTACTGCATCACCATTCTGCAACAGAGCCCAAACCGGAGGAAAATGGAGGGTCTCCTAAGGGTATATATGTACCATGCCCTTATTGTCACCTCAAAACATCAAAGGAGTTGCATTATTGGACCCAAAACCATCAATCAAGCATTTTAATGCATGATGCCAAAGATCCAACTTTGTACACTTTCAATCAATGCACAAAACACAAGACGCTAGAACCACCACCCTATCATGTATGATCAAGGGTAATGGAGACAAAGGGGATTGGCTCATTTTCATCACTTTGAGTATGAAATGAACCAATCCGCCTTGTGTTCAATATAACGTCCGATTGAACACAATGCAATGCAAACACAACATGCTTATCTTGGCATGTTTTACTTGGTTCATTTTAATTACTCATTTTAGCATTACCAAGCCATTCATTAACCAATTTGTCCAATGTGAAAGTCCTCTGGTGAGAAAAAGGTCAATCAAAAAGATGACTTAAGACATGAGAGAAACCATGCCTTTGACTAGGAGAAACTCTCAAAAGAGGGTTAAAGCCATTTAAGCACAAGCTTCAATCTCAAGCTTAAGTACAACTTTAGGACTAACCAACCCTCAAAGCAAATAGAAAAATGAAGAAATAAGGGAGGTGGCAGAATTTAGTGCTGAAATGGCATGATAAATAAGACTCTAACATGCAAACAACTCATGTACAACATGTTAAAAGACTTAAGCATTAAAACTAGTGAAGAGCTTTACACTAGAACCATGCAATGCCAAACTCAAATGGCCAAACCAACTATGGACAGACCTCAAACATGCCAAAACAGTGGCTAAAATGTGCCGAGATGGTAGCATGAAAAGCAAGAAAATCATGCTCATGTATTGGCTCACAAACAAGGCACAAAGCACACCTCTCAAAAGTGATGAAAGAGTGAAATACGTGAAAGTGTGACAAGGCTACATGCACTGAAATTATGTGTGAAATGATGCCAAAACATGCAAACAACTCAAGCATAGCATGTTAAAGACCTTGAAACTAGGGGTGTGCATAATACCGCCGAAACCGCTAAAACCGCATCGAGCCGCACCGCCAAGGCAAATTCGTTATTATTTTCCAATCGAACCGCCGGTTTTTGGTAAGAAAAATGGCAAATTCTAGTGACACTTTTATCAATCCGCCGGTTTCTATTTTTCTTCCAAACCGCACCGACCCGCACCGCTATTAAATCATGTTTTATAAGATTCTAAAAATTCTTTTTTACTTAAGTTTGCTTGTTGTTCTATACCTTAGAATATAGTATTACATTACTGCTCGAAGGGAATTCAAGATGTCAGTAATCCAAAATAAAGTTGGATTCCAATTTACTTTTCAATCTTTTTTTTTTTTTTCTGGCCATGTTGCAAACGTGCATCAGCTCACTTTTCAATCTAAATACTTTTCAACAGTAAACATTTTCAATATATTGTAAACCCTGAATTATATTAATTTTATGTATTGTATTTGATCATTGTAGCTTCCACAGATGCTTGTAATGAACTGATGGCATAGTCGTTGATATTATCATGTTGTTGCTACACTTGCTGCATCAGAAGAAAGCTTCGCAAGATACTTAACATCACGGTATCTCTCGTCTTTTTTTTACTCTTTGATTTAAGTTTTGTAATTTGAATTATATTTTTTATAAACCGCCAATCCGCCCGAACCGCCAAGACAAATCCGCCATTATTTGCCAACCGAACCGCTGGTTTTTTATAAGGAAAATGCAAATTCTAGTGACACTTTTATCAATCCGCCACCCGCCATATGGTTTCTATTTTTCTCTCAAACCGCACCGACCCGCACCGCGCACACCCCTACTTGAAACTCAAAGCTAGTCAAGGGTGTTTACACTATAGCTATACAAAGCAAGTCTCATATGATCAAGACCACTCAAAATGGAGTTAAAGTATGCTAAATCAGAGCCAAAAACATGCTGGAGTGGAGCCAACACATGCTAGAATAATAGGCTAAATCATCAAGTACACTAGGCTAGTAAGCAAGATTACACCACAAGTGTAAGAAGCAAACAAGAGGTGCTCCAACCAGCCACAAACAGAGTTAAAACATGTTAAAATAAAGCCAAAAATATGCTGAGATCAAGCCACAAGATGGTAGAAAAACATGCTCAACTACTAAGCCATCAACATATGCAAACAAGATATGAGGAGGGGGGACCACCCCCTTTTATTTTGGTCCTCAAAACCAAGTTTCTACTACTAAAAAACCTCTAAGTTTCAGTGGTAGAAAAGCCAAACAAAGGGTGTTTCAAAAGCTTAGAAAGATGGCTCAAAGACTTTACAAGCCAAAGAGCAAAGGGAGGGAACCAACCCCTAACCACACAAGGCTCAAACCAACATTTTAAGACCTTAAAAAAATGAACTTTTAGAGGCTAAAACCAGCTTCAAAGTAGCATACAAAGATGGCAAAGCAATGAACTAGAACAAAGCTTAAAAGGAGTAAATCCTTACCCTTGAAGCACAGTAATAAAACAGCAAGCAAACAGCCAAACTTCTGAGCCAAAACCACTCCAAAGAGCTCAAACAAGGCCTCCAAGATCCTCAATCCTAAGCGGAAGGTGTTTGGCTAAGGGTGCTAGTGCAAATATATGGAGAAAGCTCACTTTCAAGCACAAAATATAGAGAGAGAGGATTCTAGAGAGAGAGAGAGAGATAGCTCAGCTCAAACTTTGTAACCCTTTGCATGCATATAGATGAGCTTTATATATAGAAGATACAAAATAGCCTTGCAGAGATCCAGCCATCCACGTGGGTGCAGATGAGCTCATCTGTGCAAACAATTGTCGAAATATCTACAAAAATATCTACTGAAACAATGATGGTCGGCCGGCCATCAGTGGTGGCCGACAGTGCCTCATTGATGGGCGGCAAGTCTCATCAATGGTCAGCAGACCAAAATGTATGGCCGGTAGAGCCTTACCATGGCCGGCAGTGCTCCAAAAGCAACATGCCAAAAGGGCCAACACATGGTCCAAGTATGTGTAGACACCCCATTTTTGACCGTCCTCAATACTTGGTTGTGCTTGTAGGTACACCCAACAACTGGTTCGATTGCTCGCCCAGCATTTGACTGTCGAGGCGGAACGTCACCGGTTCGAGTTTCTCGGACCTTGTATCCTTTCTGCCTCATCTTAGGACCCTGTTTTGGTCCTTTCAGAGTGGCCCTCTTGGTGCATTACCGGCCATGGCATGGCACTGCCGGCCATGGCTTTGCCCCTGCCGGCCACTGATGAAGCCCTGCCGGCCATCAGTGTGGCACTGCCGGCCATTACTGATGGCAGGCACCCCCCCTATCTCAGCTGGTTTCCAAGTAAATCTTTTGAGCCAGCTGGATTTTTGTTATCTCCCCTCCATACACGTGTATGGAGGGATGCAGCTCTTGCAAAGCTTCTTCAAGAAGCTTTGCATTGCCTCCTTCTATATAAGCAAGAGGCCATCCTCTTTGACAAGGGTTCAGAGCTTTTGAAGGGAAAAACCTCTCTTTCTCTCTATATTGTGTGTTTTAGGCTTTGAAGTTGGATTTCCTTGCACTTTTGCACTACAACACCTAGATATACACCTCCATCCTCCATTCTAGCACCTTGGAGGCCATTTGCAAAGGTTGAAAGCTCAGAATCTTGGACCAAAAGCTGCTGGAAAGTTGCTCTTCAAGGGTAAGTGCCTATTTCCCTTAAACTTGCACTTTCTTTGCTCCATTGGCTATCCTCACTTGCAAGCATTTTTGGACTTTGTCATGAACTGAAAAAGATCATATTTTGAGCTTCTCTACATGTTTGATTAAGAACTCTTTGCTGTTTGAGGCCTCCTCCCCCCCTTGCATGCTTTATCCCTCTTTGTAGGCCTATTTTGCATGATATATTAGCCTCATTTGTGAGCACTTCTGGGCTTCAAGCCAAACTGTAAAGTGCATTATTTTGAGCCCCTCTTCAACTTTGTTGAAGGGCTCTTCTCTGTTTGATGCCATCTACTGTCCCTTGTGCTTTATCTCTCCTTTTAGGGCCATTTTTGCATGATAGATTAGCCCTACTTGTGATTATTTTCGAGATTTGATATAAACTAGAAGAAGTCTTGTTTTGACATCCTCTTCAAGTTTGGTTAAAGTCCTATTTTTGTTTGGGGTCATCTTCCCCATGCATGCTTTATCTCTTCATGTTTAAAGCCATACATGTGAGTATTTGCATTGGCCTTGTTTTGGCCTATTAGCCACTGAAATCCAGTGGATTTTCAGTGGCCTTGTTGTGTTCTTGAAGGCCAAAATTAGAGGGGGGGTGACCCCCTTTCTCCTTGTCTTGTTTGGTGGTCTTTTTGGCCTTCCAAAGAGACCCCATTTTGCATGCTTCTAGGCCTTGTTCCAGGCCCTTTTCAATGGGTTTTGGGACCCTCTTGAGCCATTTCCAGAATTGGTTTGGCCTTGTTGAATGTCCATCTTGCATGTGCCTAATAATTCCTTGTATGGGCCTCCAAAGAAACCCCTCATTTTGGCGTGCATTGGCTGCATTTCCATGATTATTTGGGCATATTTTGGTATGTTTTGTTCACTGATTTTGGCTGGTTTGATGAGATTTCATATTCTTCATATACATGCCATACAACTCATGCTTACTAGCCAACCTCGCATGTTGCCTTAGTCCTTCATGTGAGCACCTTTTGGCCATGCTTTGAACTAGAAATGTTCATGTTTTGGGACTGCCTTGGCTCTGTCTTCATGCTTCATAGTCAAATAATGCATGCTTTGTATAGCTGTAGTGTAATTGGCTTTGCAAGCTTTGTGTTTTGGTGATTCATGCATGCTATCTTTGAGATATTTAGATGATTTGGCATCATTTAATACTTCATTTCAGAGTATGTACCATTGCTACATTCTTACTTCATTCATGCTTCAAGTGTCTTTGAATGTCGCGCATTATTGCCTAGTTTAAGGCTTAGCTTGTATGCTTGCATGTCTAGATGTTCGAGCCTTCATTCCAGCATGTTTAAGTCCTTGTTTAGGCTTAATTAAGCTCTGCCCACGCTTAGTTCATGCGTTCGTGCCATGTATTGTATGTCTCCTTTGTATTGCTCTTTGCTAGCTTTCATGACTTAGGACCTTCGCATGCTTTACTTGTGTCGTTTAAATGATTTGGCATCATTTATCATCTCATTTCAGTGCATATAGTGTTGTTACACTTGCACATTTGTCACTTCTTAGGCACTTTTGAGAGTTGCCCTTTTAGGCCCCCTTTGTCGAACCTTTCGCATTTTGCATGCTTGAGTATGCTGTGTGGCTTAATTCATCGCTTTGGCTACTAATTTGGACCTAGTTGAGAGTTGTCCATCTCTGGTGTAAGCCCATTTTACCATGTTGTCGCATGTTTGTTACATGTAGTATGTTGTTGCATACTTGCTTAGCTTTACATACCTTGCATGTTCATATGTTCATATTGCATTTTGTCATAGGTTGTCACCTCACATTATGCTTATATGCTTGTTGCATGTTTGGTTTAGTTGCATGTTTGCATACTTAGGTCATGTTGCATGTTTGCCATGCTTATGTGTTGCACTGCTTAGACTAAGTGTTAATCCGAGCACGAGGAACGAAGGGCGTTTCATACTTCAAGTGATGGAACGTGTCTCAATTCTCGGTCGCCGAAGCTCTTGATGATTCATGATAAAGTTCTAGGCTTTACTTGCTTTATTTGTGCATTCATTTTCATATTGATTTGCACAAGTTGGATCTTTGGCCATCATGCATCGGAATGCATGATTGATGGTCGTGGACCCGACTTGGCCTCTCCCTTGATGTTTTGAGGTGATTTGGAGTGCCATAGTGCGTACATGCCCTTGGGAGACCCTCCATTTTCTCTATTTTGTGCTTCGTTGCAGTTTGGTGTCCCAGCACACCAGTGGCCAGCAGCCTGCCATTGATGGCCGGCAATGAGACATCTTTGGCCGGCAGTACTCCTCTCATGGCCGGCAGGCCACTGGTAGCTTCCCCCTGCAGTGTTTTGGTGAGTTGCAGCAACAAGCACTGGAAGACACCCTGCAAACAGAGCCTCTAAAGAGCAACCGGAAGGCCTTCCAAAGCGAGGAACCGAAGCGAGCATGCATGCCTCCCTTCTTCAAACAGAACTGGAATAGCATCATTTACCGCTTTCCCTATTTGCTTGCTGTCGTTAATTAATTAGTTAATTGATTCGTTAATTAATTAAGTTGTGTAATAATTAGTTGTAGCTAGTTATTAATTTGGTTTTGTAACATTTAATTAGCTCGTGAGTTAGTTAATTAGGTGGCTTGTATTATTTATTCGAACCCTCCGAGTGAGGGCCAATGTTGTAATAAGTGTGCGTGGGTGTGTGTATGTCTTCCAACCTCACGTCTTTCTTCCCTTTTATTTAACCGCTTACAATGGTTAGATTTAGGGCATATCTCAATTAGCATTCTTATGCTTCGCATGTTTGCATTCATTCATTTGTATTGCATGCACCGGGCTCGGCGCATCATGCTAACTGCATTGTATTTCAAATTCAATTTGAATACGTGTATCAATTGTCACATTCCACATGCCATCCTAGGATTAGCCGAGCCTATTCTAGATTGCATTTTGTATGTGATGCATTAGCCACTTAACATGGACTAGGGTCATGCATGTTTTGCTAACTAGCTTCATTGTTTTGGCACGGAGTACGATGTAAGTATTTATGCTTTAGCATCTCACATGAGTGCGAATGTTAACATGACAGCATGCTTACCATGTGGCTAAATGCTTAGTTGATATAACTGCCTGAATGCCTGTGGGTGAAGGTTGGATTATTTGAGTTGGAACAACTCGTTGAAATCTATGTTTTAGCCTACTTGCGAGTAGCAAATCTTAAAACATTTCCAAACAAACGGATATGCAATACTTTGTTCCAAATTAGGCGATCTAGTCTATACTTGTTTTGCTGTGCGCATCACATAGTAATTCTAGCTAATTAATCGGAATAAGAACGCATGTGTTTTCAAAAACGAGATATCATGGTTAGTAGAGGCCGACCTTTGGATCGGGCGAGAGGGGGTGCTCATAGCTGACCTTCCCTAATCGTACCCAAGTTCCCGAGCCGAGGCAACTTTGGTGATGACGGACACGTGGCCTTTGGCACCGAGTCAGGGTTTCCTAAATTTCCTCATTATAAAATATTTAGGTGGCGACTCTGTACCTGGCAAAGCAATCCATGTTTGGCACTTTTTTCAAAAAATCTGTTTTTCTCAAAACGATTTGCCGGATTTGGACTCTTTGGTTCAAGATTAAGAACCATGACAAATCGAGTCCGAACTGTAACACCATTGAGGTCCCTCGCGGGCTTGTTACAGTATGATACAGAATGGAAATAGGGTTTGGAAAGATCAAACCTGGAGCACTCCATCAGGGAAGTTGAGTACCCAATGAGCAATCAAACTTGTCGCTAGATGTACCTGCAAAAACATCCAAGTCTTGAGGACGGTCAAAAATGGGGTGTCTACGCCGCATGTTATCAAATCGATCCATATGCCATATTAGCAGCCAAGCCTAACAATTGCATTCTTTGCAAGTGTTGCATTAGACATCTTGTATAGTTAGGAATCATGCATTTTTTTTTTCTAACTCATATCTTCTTAGCTTGGAGTACTAAGTGAGTTTTTAGTGCTTTAGCATACTTACATGAGTGTGATTGATTACCATGACTAACATGCTTACCATGAGGCTAAATGCTTACTTGATAAAATGCTTGAATGCCTGTGGATGAAAGCTTGTTGCTTGAATTGGAACGATTCAACGAATGTACGTTTTTTTAAGCCAACTATGTTTAGTGGCAAATTCAAGACTTTTTTTAAGCCCGCTTTGTTTAGTGGAAAATTTGCAAGCTTTAAGCCCACCCGAGGTAGCAAATTCAAACTCTTTTCACAAAACAAACATGAAATTGAGTCGTTCCAATTCTTGCAAATTTAGTTTATACTTGCTTGAGCGCATTACATAGTAATACTAGCTTAACAACCAGAACAAGAGCACATAATATTTATAAAAATCATATCATGATTAGTAGAGGCCAATCTTTGATTGGGCGAGCAGGGGTGCTCAATTCATGACCTTCCCCTCTCGTACCCAAGTTCCTAAGCCGAGGCAACTTTGGTGATGACAGACATGTGGCCTTTGGCACAAGTCATGAGTTTTCTAACTTTTCCAAAAATAAAATATTTAGGTGGCGACTCTGTATTTGGCAAAGCAGTCCAATTTTGGCATTTTTTATTCTAAAATCGATTTTTCAAAAGATTTGCCATATTTGGACTCTTTGGTGTTTATTAATTTCGCATTACACTTGTGAGATTAGATTCAGAACCGCAAGAGTTCGAACTATAGGGCTTTCTTTCAAACCTTTCGAAAGGGGGTGCGAAAAAGCCGAGCTACACTAGCCAAATTATGGCTAGTTTCGTCTTGTTTCTTTTTTAAACATCCCTTTAACTTAGTTAAACTCTGCCATCCTAGCAAGTCTAAGTTAAACGTCTTGTTCCTTTTTAGAACATCGGCCTAAGACTTTCTATATTATCTAATAGTAACTACGTAACACATGAATTTCAACAACATTTTGCAAATAACAAAATCAAACTAGTATTTTATTAATCAGTACTTCGGCTAAACTTCTTCTAACTTACATAAAAAATAAGAATAAAGGAAACTAGTGATAGAAAAACTTCATATTTCTAGTATTCCATGGTCTTGGCAATTCCTTGCCATCACTGTCCTCTTGCCGGTATGCCTTATTGCCAATGATCAAGATAATTTTGTATGGACCTTCCCAATTTGGGCAGAGTTTACCCCCCATGGGATCTTTCTTGCTATCGACAACTTTTCTCAAGACATGATCCCCAACTTGGAATTCTTTGGGGTTTACTTTCTTGTTGTATACTCTGGCTAGTCTCTGTTGGTATGTCTTCAACCAAATTGCTACTCGTTCCCTTCTTTCTTCGATTAAGTCCAGATCTCAGGCTGAGAATGCCTCATTCATCCCATTCTCTATTGCCTGAGTTCTAACTCCAGGAATGCCAATCTCTAGTGGTATAATAGCCTCGGTGCCATAAGCCATAGCGAAAGGTAATTCTCTAGTTGATCTTCTAGGCGTGGTATGGTATGCCTATAGAACATACTGTACCCGCTTGCCCTTGGCAGTTTTCAGTTCAATAATAGTTCTTGATCCGTATTTCGTGCAGAAATTCTTGATCAACTTGCTATCAAATTGGGTACCATTGTCTGCCATAATGGCTCTTGGGATCCCAAATCTAGTAATAATGTTCTTCCATATGAAACTTCTTATGTCCACATCTCGGATTTTAGCTTGAGGTCTAGCCTCCACTCATTTTGTGAAGTAATTTGTGGCTACTAGCAAGTAATTCTTTTGTCCAGTTCCCTAGGGCAATTGCCCAATCAAATCCATGCCCCATTGGGAAAATGGCTAGGGATTGGACATTGGGTTCAAATCCCATGCTAGTTGATGTATCAGAGGTGCAAATATTTGGCACTTATTACATTTTTGAACATAGGCTTCTGCGTCATTTTGCATGCAAAGCCACTTGTATCCTTGTGATATGGCTTTCTAGGCAAGAGATCTGCCCCCCACATGGCTTCCATAAACTCCTTCGTGGATCTCATATAAAAGTCTTCAACTTAGGAAAGGTGCACACATCACAACAATGGTCTGGTGAAAGACCTTTTGCAAAGGTGTCCTTCAACCAACAAGTAAAACTTTGCCGACCTGAGTCTGATCTTATGTGCTTTTTTCTTGTCTTCTAGTAGCCTGCCATCTCTAAGAAATTTGACCAAGGTATCCATCTAACTTGGGCCTAGCTCTATGTTGCAAGAGAGACTTTAGCAGGTGCTTTGTGAGCACCACAATCTTGTGAGCTTGGAAGTAATGGTTCAGCTTTTTTGAAGCCATCAGCAGAGCGAGAGTCAGTTTTTCCAGAAGTAAGTACCTTGTCTCCGCACTTGCCAATGTTTTGCTCACATAATATACTGTTTTCTAGTCTCTGTCTTCTTCTCGGACAACCATTGCACTGGCCGTATAGTCTGATACTGCCAGGTACAGAAATAGTTTCTCTCTAAGAACTGGGTTCGACAATACGGGCAGGGATGTCAAATACTGTTTCAAGTTAGCCAGGACAACTTTGCATGCTTCTATCCATAAGAAATCTATGGCCTTCTACCACAATTGGAAGAACGACTAGCACTTATTTGAACTCCGATTTATGAATCTGTTCAATGCCGATGCTTTGCCGGTTAAAATTTGGACCTTCTTTGCTGTAGTCGGGCTTTTCAGATCAAGGATGGCCTTGATCTAATCAGGGCTTGATTCAATCCCTTTTTTGGTTTTTAGATACCCTTACCAGATCCTACTCCGAAAACACACTTGGAGGCATTTAGAGAAAGTCGATATGCCTTCAAGATGTTGAAAACCTCCTTGAGGTTGACTAGATTGTTGGAGGGTTCCTTGCTTTTCACGACCATGTCGTCAATGTAGACTTCCACGGTCTTTCCAATCAAATGTTTGAACATCTTGGTTACGAGTCTCTGGTATGTTGTCCCTGCATTCTTCAATCTGAAGGGCATGACTCTATAACAATAGTCTTTTTGGAGTGATAAATGTCGTCTTCTCCTTATCTGGTGCATGCATGACTATACATCAAGGAAACTTATCCTTTCATGTCCCGAGGTGGCATCCACGAGCTAGTTTAACTTTGGCAAAGGAAAACAGTCCTTCGAGCAAGCCTTATTTAAGCTTGTGAAGTCTATGCAAACCCTCCACTTCCCTTTTTTTTTCTTATTAAGGAGCTAGATAAAAGAATACAGTAATCGCGCAAAACATAGAAGTTTACTGAAATCACTTAAAAAAGACTCTTTTTTTGCCTGCATTTGAGCCCACCGAAAGTCACTTTTTTCTTTCTCACACCACTATAAACGCCAGAGGCAGTGTTAAGGTGTGAGGGGAATGCGAAAACAAACTCTTCTTCGGCTTGTGGGGGCTGGTTATCGAGTTATGGTCCTTTCGAGCTTCTAGTTCTTCTGGATTGCTAACGTTGGAGACTGCCTTCTTCTAAGAGGCTAGACAAACGAGCCCGAAAGCATAGATAATGGGGTTTTATGAGGTTTACAACTGAATTCCAGCATGTAACCATGAGCTTGCAGTCATGTCTTTTAAGAACGGCTTGGAGAATGATTACCCACTTCGACAATCCCTTCAAAAGATCCTCTCGAAAAATATGGAGGATCTTATGGCAAAGATTGAGAAGTACGCAAGGGCAGAAGAAGACAAGAAGGCAAAGAAATGGAGTACAGTGAAGTAGGGGAAGAGAAACGGCTCACCAAAGCGTAGCCGAAGAGAAGCCAACACTGATAGGCCAAAGCCGGGGTTGAAAGCCATGCAGACCGTAAGAATAGTCTTCAAGATCCCAATATACAAGATCTTGGAGAGAATCAGAAACCATCCTTACCTTAGGCCTCCGCAGAAGACCCTTGGGAAATACATAGGAAGATTCCACAGGAAGAATTATGCCAACCACGATGAGCAATGACACATGATGCAAGGATGTCAGGCACTGAAGCGGCATCTAAAGGACCTTGTCAAGCAAGGACACCTCAAGGACTTGGTGGACGAGGAGAAGACAAGGGATGAGCAAGCAAAGCTGGCTCAGGCACCGGCAGCACCACCACCACCCCTAGCACCACAGGCAGATAGACCACGGGTTATCAATATTGTCCATACCAAGGTCAGTGTGAACAAAATCTGGGGAGAAACACAGAGGGTGAGACACCTTCAACACTTGTACCAAGTCCAGCAGAAGAAGCCCCGGATGGAAGGACATCGAAGGTCGATGATCTCGTTCACAAAGGAAGATTTGGAGATGGTCCAACATCCACACAACAATGCTCTAGTGGTGACCCTGAAGATCAAAGAGTGCCAGGTAAGGCAGATACTAATTGACCAAGACATCTTCTGTGACATCATGTACGCCAGATGTTATAAAGAGCTCGGCCTTCACAAAAATGACTTGGAACAGTCCGATAGCCCCATGGTCAGATTTAACGGAACGTCGACGTGGCCTTTGGGAACCACGAACTTGGAGATTCAGGTAGGGACAAAGACAATAACTACAGAGTTCACCATAATTGATATGCCCTCCCTGTACAACATTATTGTGAAACCCCATATTTTTTAGGTAATAAAATTAAAGTGCTTTGGATGTTTTTATTAGATGGTATTTTAGTGGTGGAATATTTTGTTAGGAACCAAACATGTTAGGATCTTAATCTGCTTTACATTTTGGAAAATTTCATTTTCGAAGATGTTTCATCTCAATCTCTCTCTAAGTTTCATTTTTATATCACAAATTATGGAGTCATTAGAGGCTAATTATTGTGTATCAAATATTGTCAAAATTAGATAAGGATTGTTGTTTGCTTTCAAGAATTCGGTGGGAAAGATTTGAGGAAATCTTGGCAAATCTTGTAGTATCAAGGCATGGTGTAGGCTTCATGTAGGAGAAGAATTTTGAGACAAATAGGAGGTTGTTGTCGGAGGCGTGGGCAGACATTTCGGTGGAAGCGTGAAGAGAAGAATAGAAGGAAGTCCAAAAAAGCTGTTGCACGACATATTGCGCCCGTGACCACCATGACTTCAGCTGCAATCTGCCACTTCGCTCCCGCGACCTGTTGAACTGCACCCGTGATCAAGGGCCACTCCCAGGCCTATTTAAGTCAAGCTCGACTGAATTATTGGCATCCCTCTTTTGTCTGATGACACACTACTTCACAAGTATTTCAAATTCGTTTAGAATTTTTTGTAGTTGAATTTCAATTTACTCTCCGCATGCCGAAACCAACCATTCCGAGAAGAATTGAGGAAATGTGGTGACATAGAATGGAGTATGAAGTAAGGTGAAGAGATTGGCAAAAGAGCGGAGTTAACCATTAAAAGTGAGAGAAGTTATGGAATCTGGACAATGGGCCGAATAAATATCAGAAATGGAAAGGTCTTAGTTTTGGTTAACTTTTAGAGCTCCGACGGCATGCAAGAAGGAGCAGGACAAGGCATGTAAGGAGTGGAACAAAAACTAGGCCAAGAGGAGAATCCAACAACAAAAAAATGAGGTGAAATGGAGTTACGATGTAGGAGATATAAGGACCTGAAGCAGAGGGTTTGAAGCTGAATTTCTGAGTCTTTCTGTTGTGCATGTTGTGGCTGTTTGGAGAAGATAAAGTTGAGTTTTATCCAGTGTTTCTCGGCTTATAGTGTTACAATGGATCCGAGTTAGTTGGGACGCCTGATGCTTTTCGAGAATGACTAACCTAAGGTTTCTCAATGCAAAGAATCCATTTTTGAAGTTAGATTCAGCAAATTCCAAGTCCGTGTTAGAGATTCACAACCAACAAGCTTGGAAGAATCAAACGAGAGACAAGTGGTGAGATCATGTCCAATTGACATGAGATTTCGATAGGATCTACAACTATCACCCTCCTTAGATATATGTTTAATTTTGTTTATGATATATATGCTATATGTGAAATTTAGTCTTGTTATGTGGTATGATATTTCGAGTAAAGAAAGAAAATATGAAACTAAATGGTGATTTTCAGCACGGTTGTGATCTTTGATTCATTTTCAAAGGCTCTAATAAATTCTACAAATTTTATGTGTAAAATCTAAAAATTCCAAAAGCTTATTTAGCATGTCTTTTACCTCTTTGAATTTTTATAAAACAATCGAAAAATATTTTACAACTGAAACAATTACTTTTCTAAACTACTACAAACAACCCCACAGACACAGCTATTTCAAATGAACATCATTTTCTTCAGAACATTTATTTTCATGTAAGACCACGTGGAAAAGTTAGGATTTTGAGTTATCATTTATTTGCTGCTAATTTCACTGAAAATCG
Source organism: Camellia granthamiana (assembly GCA_036172215.1). Taxonomy (NCBI): domain Eukaryota; kingdom Viridiplantae; phylum Streptophyta; class Magnoliopsida; order Ericales; family Theaceae; genus Camellia; species Camellia granthamiana. The sequence continues at coordinate 134,049,253 of CM069903.1, forward strand.
ATGAGTATCGAAAGAGTAATTTCAGTTTTTCCAAAACATGACGAATTTTGTCCAATTTTCTTAGAAAAATATTTTTTCCATGTTAAAAAGATTTTTCAAAAAAGTATTTCTAAATCAGATATCTAGCAAAACATTTAAATCTCATTTCTATTTGATGTCATATGAATCCTCGATTATTTTTCAAACTTGAACTCCCTATTTTGAAATTGTTAGAATCTCCTGTTTGAAAATACTAGTTTTCTTCCAAAAATAAATTCTCTAGCTTAAATTGATTTTTAGCATTTAACCCCCTTTAGTAAAATCTTCCTAACTCGTTTATATAAATTTAGAATCCAAAATCAACCAAGTTTGATATTTTTTGGTATTTCTTTTGATTTTACAAACCTAGATCACTAATGTTGAAATTTACTGTAAATAATTTGGAAGATTAGTAAATGTTATGTGTTATTTTTGTACATCTCCATTTTGTCAATTATGTGGTATATTATATGTTATGGATCTATTTTACGTGGCTTAAAGTTATAAATGATATTGTTCACATTATGCATGGCGATTGTTATTATTTAAATTGAAATATGGACTAACTGGGTAGTTGGGTTCTTGCGCAGTATGAGATTGTGAAATTAAGTAGTGTTGTGAATGATTTAAGAAATGATGCATATTGTTTATCAGATTGAACTCTAGTTCATAAATCTTGCACAAATGTGATGTGTTACCCTAAAATGGAACGGGATATATTTTGACTCTTACAAATTGGTCAAAAAATAAGGGTAGCAGTGACACAAAGGGAGTACCTCTGGAAGGCTGTTTCCTTGGTGGGCCATTGATGTTGCGGCTTGGGTATATAAATCGAGAAGTAGGCATCCATGGTGCTGATCCTGGTGTAGGACCAAGGGGGAGTCAAAATGGTTTCGTGTCCATTGCTTAGTTGTTGGGTAAGAACAGATGCTCTATGGAGAATTGCTCAGAAGTACTGACTTGCTAACAACTAAGATGATTAATTATTGTCTTTAATTGTTCTTTTTGTCCTCCACTCGTTTATTTAATTTTGGTAATTATTATACTATGCATATAACTGTATTATCAAGATGGGTCGATTATCGTGTTGTAGTATTCTATTAGGCTGACAAGCTCGTGGCTTTCTTTGTATTGCCTTGGCGTTTTATGTCAGGTACTGAAGAGATAATGAAAAGGAAGACGATGTAGCAAACTTAGTGGTGATTGGATAGGAGTGCCTAAGAGAACATTTTAGATGTGATTGTCGTGCTAGAGGCGTTATTTTAACTCCTTTTGGAGAGAGATGTATATTGTTTTTTTTTGAATAAAAAAAATTTGTAATTTAAGGTTTATTTGGATTTCAAATGGTTCTAAAATTTAGGGTCATTTCAATTATCTTGGAAAGACTTTGTTTGCATGCCATGAGGGCAATCCCTTCTACTTTACATCAGTTACTATGATTCCTAACCGAGTTTGGGATTGAAAAAGTAAGAGGAGATCAAGTGCAGGCGAAAAATTGCTCCATGGCAATAATGAAGTACACCTGCAATGTTAGAGACGCAGAGACGGCCAAAGTGGAAGACGAAGACCAAGAAGTCTTGGACAATGTCGGCAAAAAACCTACCGACAAAAGCTAGGAACCTTTGAAAAAGATCTTAGTAAAGGAAGGAGACGAAGAGCGATTCTTTCTCTTTGACTCAGGATTAGCCGAGGAGGAAGAAAGGAAATTAGAGGCATTCTTAAGAGAAAACACAGAGGTGTTCGCTTACACGCCATACGAGATGCCGAGGATCAACCCCGAGGTCACCTGCCACAAAGTCAATATGGATAGGTCGGCTAAACCCCTGATCTAGAGAGCTAGGCAATCAACCTTGGTCCATGTGGAAGCTATAGAAGAGGAAATAGAAAGATTGCTAAAGGCACAGGCAATTCGAGAAGTGAACTACCTAACCCGGCTGTCCAACACAGGGTTCGAGGGATGTCTAGGGATCTTAATCCTATTTCAATAAAGGCACTAAAGAACTTCTTTAATCCCTACGTTTTGATTACAATAGATGGGATCGACTCTGTAAGGAGATTTTCCATATTGTGCCGGATCGAAGGCATAGGATATAAAGGCTCTCTAACCTTGACAAGAAAGGTCCAAAACATTTCGAGTAGGTCTGGTGTATGCGTATCAAGAAAGATTTTCCATATATTAGTTGGTACTAACTTCTTCTGCAGCTCTTGCGCGAAGTCATGGGTGTTCAAGGATCCAACTGGATATACCTCTTAGCGTAAGCCCTAAGGCTTTCGCTATCGTCAATCTTTAATGCAAATAGGGAATCAACCCTCAATGGCTGCAATCTATTCATAACAAACGTAGCTACAAACATCTCGGCCAGGCCTTCCCAACTCTTGACAGATCCCTTCGGCAATTTGAGGAACCAATTTGATGTTATTTCCCCAAATGTCGTCGGGAACACCTTGCATAACAATTGTTTGTTCCCACTCCACAAAGACATTGCATTTAAATATACACCAACATGGAAGTTAGGGTCAGTCTTAACATCGTAAATCCTGGCATGGTGAATCTCTTAGGTGCCTCGAAGGCATCCAATTCCACCAAGAACAGTGACCTCGACTACGCAGAGAACACAACCTCAGCACCATTCCTTTTTCTCTAGAGATAGTCCTGCAAGTCTTCTTTAGTCCTTCTAGGGGCTCGACTATCGACCGACATCAACCTCTTTAACATGTTGCTTTTTGTGCTGGAATGGGTCCTTTTGGACCTCTCCACGTCCATTATCCCGTTGAAGCAGTGGCCTTGTCCGTTGATTTGCCAAGATCCTCCGATTTGTGTTTCTCTAGTTCTCTGTTAATGTCTCCATCGTGATTCTATTCACCTGGCATTCTGCGATCGCTGATTTAAGTTCCCATGTCTACTTTCGTGCTGTGGAACGGTCTGCATCGTTGTTTGCCGTCCCTTTTGGGTGCCGACGTTTGCAGCTGGCATCGGTGTTGCTTGTAATGGCAATGCCGATTGTATCACCTTGTTTTGCATCATGAAGTTCACCACGGTTTGCAAGTCCATCAACTTGTTTGCTAGGTCCTTCACCTCATCGTCTCTACATAAGCACCAGTCTTTCCAAACTTGGAGATTGCTCTCGTTGTAGTATTCTTCTCGGTTGCCCCTCCTTGGGCCATTACGGCCCTAGTGGCATTGTTTGCTTTTGGATTCAATTCATGTACTTCATTGTTTTCTCCTTCGACATTTGGATCAACGTACTCCTTATCCTCACTATGTATGTCGTCTCCGACTCTCACTTAATGTCTGGCGTTGGCCATCTATTCGTACTAAGTTCCTACAGACGGTGTCAAATTGCAGGTGTTGATTTCTAACCTCACAACCAAACAGATCTCTCTGTAGGAATCTAAGGAACTTAGCTAGAGAGCACGCAGCCGAATAAATTAAGCCAACATCTGCACACAAGAAGATAAGAAATAGCACGGTGGCTAGTCCACTCAAGAGCACTCCAACGATCAAGTCAGTCACTTATCTCTCAAAAGTATTAACTTAATTAATAGTACACAAGTAAAAGCATACCTTAGACCTCACGGGGGTGCCTTACTTTTATATCCAGTAGTGCCCTCGTCCCCTAGAAGTCTTATTTCATAGGACTCAAGCACAACATTTATCTTAGACTCTTAGTTGGATAAGAACGATCCTATTAAAGAGCCTGATCTTTATCTGAACTAACCGCTTTAACATATCTAGGACTCTTGTCCTCTATCTGAATATCTCGGGTTCCGATATTGTCGCACCATATCTCAGCAATATCACAACAATCTCGGCATCATGGCTCGTCCACGTGACACATTGGCCAACACCTCGGCCACGTGGTGTGACCCTAAAAATATGTGTCCATGATATTTTTTACTAGATTGACTCTAAAATAGGTAACAATAAATACATATCTTAAATGAAAAAAGAAAGAAAGAAAAGGATATTGGCCTTAAATTATTATTTTACATACTTTTTTATTCAATTAGATGAAGTTAAATAAAAAAATTAAAATAATATCATAACATCCCTTGGTGAACATTAAAATATATAATTAATAATTCATATTATTGAGTTGTGTCATACTTGAATTCACGTCGAAAATAATCAACCCTAACGTGTTAATTTTAGACATTTCTTGAGTTATATCAAAAAAATTTCATCTATACCCCCAATTAATTTTAGCTATTATAGCATTTGTAAGCTAAAAATTAAAAATTCGATTCAACTAATTGAAATTCAACTATTTTATATATGTTTTCTATTATCTAAATTTTGTTAAATTGTAAAGCAATAGAACTAAAATTTTATCATTTTCATTTTATTCAAACATTTTTTTTTTAAGTAATGACATATGAATGGCCCAATTTAAAAAATTTATCTTAGATCCCTAATAACTCAGGACCAGTACTGCTACCACTTAGCCTTAAATTATTATTATACATACTTTTTTATTTAATTAGATGGAGCTAAATAAAAAAATTAAAAAAATATATATATGATAACATCCCTCAGTGAACATTAAAATATGTAACTAATAATTCATATTATTGAGTCGTGTCATATTTAAATTCATGTCGAAAAATGATCAACCCTAACTAGTTAATTTTTGACATTTCTTGAGTTATATCGAAGATTTTCATCCATACCTCCAATTAATTTTAACTCTTATAGCATTGATAAGTTAAAAAATAAATATTCGATTTAACTAATTGAAATTCAACAATTTTATATAGATTTTCTATTATCTAAATTTTGTTAAATTGTAAAATAATAGATCTAAAATTTTATCATTTTCATTTTATTCAAACATTTTTTTAAATAATGACATATGAATAGCCCAATTTAAAAAATTTACCTTGCATCTTTAGTAACTCTGGACCGGCGCTGCTACACTCCACCACTCTCCAACGTCGGTCGCCATCCATCAAGATGACGAGTGTGAAATTGTTGAAACAAGCATCTAATGTGCAAGATGCAATGTGCCGACATAACAATTTAGGACTTTTCACAGGGCCCAAAAAACTTTCCTCCCACCATATCCAAACCAACTGTTCAAAACAAAAAAAAACAATATCCAAACCAATAATTTCACATAAGTCCAAAAGTCCAATTATGATGTGTTTACCTTTTCATGTTGATCAGTTATGATGTCACTTAGTACTGTGGGCCATAGGGGTTCGTTTAGATAGTGTGTTAATTTTTTGACTTTTTAATTTTTTAATTTTTTAATTATTTTAGTTTGAGATTAAAAAATTTCATTTAGAAAAGATTTTTTCAATTTTTTAGATTTTTTGACTTTTTATAAAAAAAAAAGAATGTAATGATTATGCATTGGATGTGATGATTTGTCTTATTAGACTAAAAAGTCTATTTTTTTATTTTATTTTTTTGTGGCTATTTTAGCCAAAAAAAATCCCAAACCTCAACTTCCCAAACGAGTCCCAAATAAGTATATTTTTTTAATTTTTATAATAAAAAACAAAAAAGTGTAGAAAAGTAGAGAAAGTGGGTCGAAAAGTAAAAGAGGAGATGTTGATTGATGTAATCTAAATAAATGTATATATGTAAAAAAGTACACTTTTTTAATGCATACCAAGCAAGCACAGTTATTATTTTTTTGTTTGGATTACCGTAGTAGTTGTTTGGATTATTATTTATTTTTTAAGATTTATTATATAATTTATTAAAAAATTTAAATTAATCTAATAATCATAATTTAATCAATATAATTTTATAAATTATGATTATAAAATTAACCTAATTTTTTATTTAAAGAATATAAATAAAAAAATTTATTAAATAAACGGATTAAATTATCAAAACAAAATCTATAAAAAAGCTCTACAGACTCGAATGACACTCCGATCCAGATATTGGACCGGATGAAAGCTCAGCCCATTAGTTACCATACATGTGCATGCACCTACGTCGTTACCTTTTCATCAGTCAGCTTCTAGGGTTTGAATTTAGCAACACTATTTTGGCCAAGTTTGGGAATACCCCAAAAAGTTAAAAAGTCAAAAAGTTACTCAAAAAGTTAAAAAGTTATCACTATTCACCAAAAGTCAACAATTACGGCTGCACAACTCCCAATTCAAATTTTCTTCTAAAAATCAATTTTCACAATTTTTTATTACACATTTTTCCATAAAAAGTCAAAAAGTTAACCCAAACATCCATATTTTCAACCTCAATTTTTTTGTCCAAAAAGACAAAAAGTGCACTTATTTAGTCTTCCCAAACAAGGCCAAAGTCATTCCTCATTTATTTATTTATTTTTTGGTCTTCAAATTCAATCAATAGTGTCATTCAAATTTCAAAAGGGGCAACTTGGCAGGTTTGCTACGTAGTTGCTTCTTTCACCCCACCGCTCACAAAGTCTGTTGATTTTTTGTGTTTGATGTATAAATTTAAATATAAAAAATATTTAATTAATGTGAATGAAATATAAATATATATTTTTTAATTTTTTTATAATTTTTATCTAAATTCATGATTCAAATATAGTAAGAATGAAAATATATATAAAATAATTTTTTTTAAAGTTTCATTTTAAAAATAAACAAGTTGATTTTTTCCTTTTTGTTTTTTTACTCTTTTTTTTTTTTTTTTTTTTCCTTAGGCATTCTTATTTCACAAAAGCCAATTGCCAGGAAGTGATCTAGATTGGATTGGTCCAGTTTTAGAGTAAAATAGGAATTGAAATAGTTTGTAGATTTCAAAAAAAATTAAAATCGTAATCAAACTGTTAAACCTGTGAAACTAGATCAGAACTGAACCATAGAAACTGGTTTTGTTCGATTCGATTTTACGGTTCTATAAATTTTATATAGGGGTGTTTTGGGAAGTTGGTAAAAAGCTGGCTTTTGGCTTTTTACCAAGTTTTTTGGCTTTTTTGGAAATGATTTGGGAAGTTGGTAAAAAGCTGGCTTTGGACTTAAGTGTCACATCACTCTGAAATTACTAAAATATCCTTACTTTTTGATTTTTAAATTAATTAATTAAAATATTTTAGAGGGTAATTTGGTAAATTTGGTGCTGCGTTTTTTGGTCTTGCCAAATGGGCTTCTTGGGTAAAAAGCATGGCTGGCGTTTTTGATTTTGTTGGCAAAACGCTGGCTTTTTGCCAACTTGCCAAAATGGCACATAACAATAAATATGATATTATATATAATATATATATTATGTTAATAAACAAACTAACAATAATTAGTTTGGATAAGTTGGTTAGAGTTTATCAATTTCACAATGAAAATTAGTGTTCAAATTTTATAAAAAAATTATGTCACGATGCAGTTCAGTTCGGCACTGTTACAAAACGATTCCACCATCTTCCAAACCAAAATTGATGCTAATAAAAATTATACCAAACTATCAATTCTACCAATTTTTTTGAACGCCCCTACCACTTTTTACAATCAAATGTGAGGGAAAATGTCATATACGGTCACTTTTTTTTGTTATGATTTTGTATCAACATCTACACGGATTGTTTAATTGATTTTTTCATTTAAAATAATTAATGAAATAATTAAAATAAATAAAATTTTATTGTGTACACTAACAATTATAATGATGAAAAAATGGACCATATATGACTGTTTTCCAAATGTAAATAGTCCTCTTGTGGACTACATTGGCTTCTCTTTTTCTTTTTTGAGGGTGCCCTATACAAAGAACGGATTCAAAAACTCTCAATTATAGTAGTATTAGTTTAAAGTAAAATGATTGGTATTTTGAATTTAAGTTTGTCCAAATCATCTGAATTTATGCAAGCCAGTTGACCGTCTCGGACAATCAGTGAAATACTTGCCTATCGCCGCTGTTACCTTGTTGCCGAATGACCAGTCAGACAACCGACAATCCAAAATTTAGACGATTTGATCAAGTCAAAATTCAGGTGATGTACCATTACTCTAGTTTAAAATATTTTTGAATTATATAAATAAAAAAAAGATAGATTTTTTTGTTGAAAAACTTAATGCATATAATCCATCTCAACAATTATATAATAAAGATTGAGACCACCAATCTTTCGCATCTAAAAAGACCACCATTTAGGTGGCACTCCACCTCCTCATCTACATCATCTTTCCACTCACTAAAGAATCCAACTCATCTTGCCACTATCTCAAGTTTCATAAATTATAAAGTGACCCTAAAATTTTAGTATAATTTATAATTAAGATATTTTCACTTGTAAGGCATTGTGAGATCTTCAATCTTGATATGTGAACCTAGAAATCGAATCTAGGAAAAATTTTAAACATGAAAATTGAATGTTTAATGCAAGATATAATAGATGTAAAAAAAACTTTATACATCTTAATAACGAAATTAATAAAACTAAAACCACAAGCCTATTAATAGTCTAATGGATGTGAGTAAAGAAACATTAAATATTTACAGAAATCAAAATATCATGATTATTGAAATATCTAAAGAGTTAAGAGAAATAAAAGATATTTCTCTTTTATTAAAAGATTTGTAATTTCTTTTAAGGTTATTGAACAAACTGCAATAATCGCAAAAGATGAAAAAGATAAGGCTAGTAGTGGTACATCCGCACCAAAAATTCCTATAGAAGAAATATCCTCAGAAGATCTTCAAAAATATTTGAATCTATATATGGATAATTATGAAAGAGAAAATTGCTTAAAAATTCATAGGCAATTCTATTGATCTAGCGGAGTTAAAAGAACAACGCTATCAATTAGAAGAAAAGCTGAAATATCCGAAACAAACAAAGCATTTCGAAATTTCAGTTTCTAGGGAAATCCTGATTTTATGAATATCTTTGGAGATAATGAAGATAGATCTTCTAAGAATGAAATAAAGTTAGGAAAAAGAGGACCATTGAAAACTCATATAAAATATGACTTTATTCCTAAAACTGCAAAATGAGCATGTTACAAAATACAAAATATATCTTGATCTTGACTGTGTAACTAACATAGAAGAGGTTATAGATAATTAGACTCAAGCTGTAAGAATTGTAGTAGGTGGACAAGCTATAGACGGAGGAGGTCTAAATGCTTTTGTAAAATCTATTCTAAGAGGTCAAGCTGCAAAATTTTGGAATACTCTATCAGATAATGATAACAGGAGAGCTCAGTGGTTAGCTTTAACTACTGTTGAAGAGAGTATCATGTTTATGGTAGATAACCTTAAACGAGAATTTCGTGGAACAACCCTTAGCCAATTGGAAATTCAAGAAAAAATAGTATGTAGAAATCTAACTAAGATACAAATATGTGATATGTGCTATTTTGAAAATTATGCTTGTGAATACAAAAAATGGTCCTACAAACTAGACTTAAAAGATACTATTCATTGGCAAAAAATATTTATAGCCAAACTTCCTAAACCATGGGATGAACTATCTCAAAAAGATTTTGAAAAGCTATTGCAAAATAATCAAATCTGTGATTCTTTATGTGGACGAATAGCTTCCGTACGAGAAGTTATAAAGAAATATTATGTAGAACGACAAACTATAAAAGATGTGAAAAAGGCATATATGGATTATAGCTGTTGTTAAAAAAATCAAAGGTATGGTAGGAAGTTATAGGAATGACAAAAAATCCAAACCATTGGTTAAGAAGAAGAAATTTGTAAAATAATGAAAAGAAATTCAGAAAAGAAAATTTAATCCTTATAAAGAAAAATGAAAATCTTGGGATAGATATATTAGAAAAAAATCTAATAAATTCACAAAAGATAAAAAGCCTCCATGTCCAAAAGGAAAATCTTCTAAAGAATGCAAATGTTGGCTTCGTGGAGAAAAGAGGACATTTCACAAACAAACATCCTAACGAACAAAGAAAACATCTTAAACAAATATTATTTTCTGAAGAAAAATATGATATATGGGGATATGAATAGAATCTGACGATGAAGTAGAAAAAACTCATGTCAAAATATAAATCAGAATCTAAATATAGTTATGATGAAAACGATTAACAAAGCGTAGAGGAAGCTTTAACTTGAGCTATTTTTATAATGAAAATAGATTTAGATGATAAGAATGAAATGATCTTTCCTAAGTGTTAGGTTTGTAATTGGCAATCCCGTTTGACAAAGCTCATTTTAGATATAATTTTATTTGATCTTTCATTTCAGTGAGGCTATGAGTATTTAGATGCGAATCCAACCCAAATTATGCCTATGCAAAGGAGTTTGTGATCTTAATCCTTTCATGTTTGTCACTTTACTAACCGCTTGAGCGGTCATTTGTGTGCTAGAGAGAAGAAACAGATCATCCAGTATTTTTGTAGAGCACCTGAACTTCTGGGAAGAAAGTTTTACCGCTCAAGTAGTGAAAGTTGCGCTCGAATGGTCAGCCTATATGTTTCGCACTACCTTTAATCACACCGCTCGAGTGGTTACATGTGCGCAAGAGTGGTTTGCGCGATCTTGTTTTCTATACAGTGCATTGTTCACTGTTTCTAGGGTTCGACTCGTCTAGATTTTCAGAGAGGAACAAGATACAAAGTGTTTTATATTGGAGGGTGCTTTATGAGTGTTTCATTGATGATTTAGTGATCTATGGATCCGTGAACTTCATATCAACATCATCAAGGGTTTGTTTCTTTTCCTTTATTCACAAAAGAGAGAGTTATTCTTCGATGGATTCTAGGGAACTTAAGCCTGAAGCTTTGGTAGATTCTGGAGTGGCTTATCGTCGTGGATTCGACATCGGCGTTGTGGATTCAACGTTGGGCAAGAAAATTCCAAGGTGAATACGATAGTAGAAAAGGCACATAGAGGTCGATTCAATTCGAGCGTGAATTCACTAGGTAATTGATGATATACTTGTGTAATTCTTTTTTGTATTCTTAGTGAATTGTTTTGTGGCTTTGGAGGTGGTTTTTTATCATAATTGGAGGCGCTCCAATTGTGGTTTCCACATTAAATCATTTTATCGATTTGTCTTTGATTATTTCATTAGGATTATCATTCGTTATTTAAAATTGAAACATAATCACAAATCAATATCTTAGGTATTTTTTAGATTTTTCAAAATTGGTATCAGAGCAGGTCGCTCTATTTTTTTTTTTCCAAAACTATTGGAGTGAGATCTTGTTTGATTCGTGATAATGGATTCAATTCATGAGGGAAATTCTATGGTTCGACCACCCCTACTTAACAGATCTAATTATTCTTTTTAAAAAACTCAGATGAAAGCATTTTTAAAATCTATTGATGAAAAAGTTTGGCAATCCATCATGTGTGGGTGGACCGAACCGACGATTACCATTGATGAAGTAACTTTCCCCAAACCAATTGATAAGTGGGACACAACTGATTACCAGAATAATAGCTAGAATAGTAAAGCTAGCAATTCTCTTTTATGCGCCATCACACCAGAAGAGTTTAGTCGTATTTGCAATTGTGAAGTCACAAAAGAGGCTTGGGATATCTTACAAACTATTCATGAGGGCACTTCTTCGGTTAAACGCTCAAAACTTCAAAGGCTCACGTCTAGTTTCGAAAACCTTTTAATGAATAATAGTGAGACCTTTGATGAATTTTATGCAAAGTTGAGTGACATTTCAAATTCGAGCTTCAATTTAAGTGAAAAAATACGGGAATCCAAGATTGTGGGAAAAATTTGAGGTCATTGCCCGATTAGTTCCAACCAAAAGTTACAGCTATTGAGGAAGCTCAAGATGTTGACAACCTCAAGCTGGATCATTTGGTTAGAAATCTCTAAACCTATGAGGAATATATGAATTTGGAAAAGATTCTAATGAGGATTGTGAGATTGATTCTAAGATTATGGATGCTTTTGTAAAACAATTTAAAAAATCTTTTCTAAAAAAGAAGTCTGATCTTTTGGAATCAACTCATAAATCCAAAGGCAAAGATAAACTCATAATTAATTCTACAACCAAGAAGAAGAAAGGAAAAATACAAAGGAACTCTCAAAAAGTCCAATGCTATGAATGCCAAAGATTTGGCCACTTTTCTCAAGAATGCCCTAGTCGATTGAGAAAGAAAAAGCTTTCGCTATCACTTAGGATAATGAATCAGAGTCTAATAATGATGAAAGTGACAACGAGACTCAAGGTGAAGAGGGGCGTGAACAATTTCTTGCTTTCATGGCGGCTTCTGAAACTGAAGGACGAATGGAGTATTCGAAGAGGCCGGTTAAGAATGTCACTGATGATGAATCCTCGAAAAATGATAATGAAGAGCTTCAGCAAGCTTCTGAAAAGTTGTATAAGGAATCTCTTAACTTATCTAAATTGAATGACAAACTCACTACCAAACTCAAAGCGGTTGAAAGTGAGAATGTCAACCTAAAGGAAGAGATTTCCAAGGCTAGGAATGATTCCATCAAGATCTCTAATGATCGACAAGCTCTTTGTGCAAAACTCTTGACTTGTGAGACAGAAAGGAATAAGCTACAACAAATCTAAGCAATAAATGAAGAAAAGATTGAAACTCTCGAGATGTCTTAAGTTGCCTTGGAAGAGCCAGTCATCAAGAAAGATGAAGAGCTCAAGTGTGCCATGCCTACCATTGGTCTTTGGAATAAAGGATCACAGACTTTGGACAATATCATTGGGCCTCAACAAATGTGTTATGACAATAGTGGCATTGGCTTTGGTGGTGACAAAAAGCAAAAATAGAGTGCATCTGCATCTCATGATACAAGAACTCAAGGAAAGGAAGAGCAAAAGATTCAACGAGAGGTTGGACTTCTCAATCTCACTAGACTTGATAAGGTCAAAGAAAAAAAGGTACACCATGTTTTTATTTGTCATCATTGTGGTATGTATGGTCATATTCGCTCTTATTGTTATGAGTTGTATGGGAGAGTGTCTCATAGAAGTAGAAGAAATTGTAATACCTCTTAGGGTAAGAGATATTTCATTAGTCATAATGAAGTTAAGGGTCAACTTAGACCTTCTTATTTTGATTTGCTTAAGACCAAACATGAAGCGAGTTTGCATTTGCCTATACCTTGGAGTAGGAGGTTGGAAACCAAGTCGAGACGGGTTCCCATTAAAGGGGAAGGGAACCACATCGTCAAGACATCACCCAAGAACTGTAATTCTCACAACTTTGTTAAAACTAAAGCGGTTTGGGTGAGAAAGCTTGACTTGATCTAACATGTTTATTTAGTTTTTTTTTTCTCTCTCTCTCTATTTACGGGTTTCTGTCTGTTTTTTTCTTTTTGGGTCATTTTGTGTATGCATGTTTATTTTCTATATTGCTTTGTTTTAAAAAAAAATCCAAAAATGTTTTCTTAATATGGTTTTACAAACTTGACATTTTTTAGAAGTTCTTGGTGCATATTAGAATTGATAAAAATATCCATTACATGTTAATATGTGTGTGCTTTCTATGATTATTACTCATTTTAGAGAGAATGTATTTTGATTAGAATGTCTCATTTTGTACACACTCTTGGATTAGCAAATATCAGACTTTTCCATATAAGTGATCAAATTTCTCTATGGACTTCTAGCGTTGTGTCTTTTGCTTTTCTAGAGGAATTGACCTATACTAGCTCATCATGGGTAATGTTGAGTCTCTTAACCACCTTCAATCTTTTTGCATCTCCATGGCTTTCACCTCAGTTCTTTGTAGTTAAGGCATGACGAAAATGCGACCTCAGAGTCACCAACCAAGTTATACTCTTGAGCGTGCAAGCCACCAATGAGTGCGCAAAAGAAAGAAAGAAAATTTAAAATTTAAAAAAAAAAAATCTGATTCATTGATTGAGGGGTAGCCTCCGCATTTACTTAACAAATACCCCTTGATTCCTAGTGGTTTGACTTTCCTAAGTTGTGGTTAGATTCTCTTGCTGGAGGTCCAGTTATCAGATCACTACTAGGATTTGAATCTAGTGTTTGTCGAACTCCAAGAGCCCACACACACTTATATCATGAGATCTATGTTTTTCACATGTTACATCACATTTATTCATAAGAAATCTTCTAGAGGCTGTGCACATTATGTTTTCAAGTAATTGTGTTTCTTGGATATTCGTGTATGTTTTAAGGTACAAATCTGAAATTCCTTGCTTGATCCACCATATTATTTTTGTCCTTTTCTTCTTGTTCATTGTTTTTAGTGTTGGTGGTTACTTTTAGTGAGGGGGGGTTTGGTTTATCATTGCAAGGGTTTGTTAGCATGAACTTACACTAATTGGTTTGGTAAGAGAGATTCGCATTAGTTAGTTTGCATGTTGCTATCCACTGCTTATTTATTTCTTACTTCTCGTAGGCTATTAATTTTTACATCATCTTGCCCTTACTTGTGTGGTTTATGCTCTTGCATTAGTTGATTGAGCTTCCTTTGACAATTCATGACAAAAATGGGGAGAATTTTGAGGGAGAATTTTGAGGGAGAAATTTTGAGTGTTTTTTCATTTTCATCTATTCATATTTCCTTCTCATGCTTCAAGATAATTTTGAGTGTCTTTGCATTTTCATCTATTCATATTTCCATGCTTCATGATAATCTTGTCATATGTCTATTGCTTTTTCATATACTCCTATGGCACTAATAGTTGTTTTGCAGATCATGACCTTGAGAAATAAGTTTGTTTTTGTTGGCTGTAATGGGTTGGGGTAATTAGGATTTTATTTGTTAGGTGTGTTTTGTCACGGAATTGCCGAAGGAGGAAATTGTTAGGTTTTTGTAATTGGCGATCCTGTTTGACTAAACTCCTTTCAGTTGTAATTTTATTTGATCTTTATTTCAGTGAGGCTATGAGTATTTAGATGCGAATCCAACCCGAATTGTGCCTATGTAGAGGAGTTTGTGATCTTAATCCTTTTATGTTTGCCACTTTGTTGACTAAGCAAAAAGTAAAAATGTAGTTGAAGTTATCTGACCACTCAAATGGTCATTTGTGCGCTCGAATGAAGAAATAGATCATCCAGTATTTTTGAGATCACCAGAGTGGTTTTTGCTTTGAAACTTTGGAGACATTATTTATATGGTAAGAAATTTGAAGTATTTTCCGATCATAAGAGCCTTAAGTACCTATTCTCTCGAAAAGATTTGAACTTGCGTCAGCAAAGATGAATGGAGTTTTTGGAGGACTATGAGTTTGAAATACATTATCACCCCAGTAAGGCTATTGTCATAGCAGATGCTTTGAGTAGAAAATCTATGAGTACTATAGCCAGCTTAGCGATGAGGGAAAGGAAGATGATGAAGGATGTCAGTGAATTTGATTTGCAACTCCTTGAGTCTTCTGGACAAGCCATCCTATTCACCACCATTGCACAACCTACCCTCGTTACACGAGTGGAAGAAGCACAATTGGGTGATCCAGAGGTGGATGCAATTCGAGAGAAAATTTTTAAATGGAGGAAAGAGAGGGGCCTGAACATTTATACCAATTCTAGTATTCGTTACTTTGACCGATTGTTTATGTCGAAATCCATGAGGGATGAAGTGTTGCAGGACTTTCGTCACTCACGTCTTGCAGTGCATCTGGGAGGCACCAAAATGTATCATGACCTCAGCTGACAATTCTGGTGGGGTATGAAAAAGGATGCAGCTCTATTTATGTCCAAATGTTTAACCTGTCAACAAGTTAAAGCTGAACACCAACGGCCGACAGGATTACTGCAAGCTCTCCCAGTTGCTAAGTGAAAATGGGAGCATGCTAATATGGACTTTGTTACAGGCCTTCCTAGAACACAAAAAAGTAATGATGCGATATGGGTGATTGTAGACAAACTTACTAAATCAACCCACTTTCTCGCCATGAGTGTGGGGGACTCTATAGAGCATTTAGCTGAACTTTATATACGTGAAATTACTTGCCTCCATGGAGTCCCAGTGAGTATAGTGTCTAATAGAGACCCTCATTTTACAGTCAGACTATGGCAAAGTCTTTAGAGTGCTTTGGCTACCCAACTAAATTTCAATATTACTTACCATCCTCAGATCAACGGGCAATCCAAGCATACCATACAAATCTATGAAGACATGTTAAGAGCATGTGTGTTAGATTTCAAAGAGCCTTGGAAAAGACACTTACCCTTAGTTGAGTTTGCTTATAACAACAGTTACCAATCTAGTATTGAGATGGCGCCTTTCGAAGCTCTTTATGGACGCCCTTGTAGATCATAGTTATGATGGGTAGAAGTAGGGGACTTGCCAATGCTTGGGCCCGAGTTAGTTCGTGAGACTACGGAGAAAGTAGCTCTTATTTAGAGACAATTGATCATGGCCCAAAGCCATCAGAAAAGCTATGTTGATCGGAGGCGACAACCGTTATCTTTTGAAGTAGGAGATCATGTGTTCTTGAAGATCTCTCCGAAGAAGGGATTGACGAGGTTTGGCAAGAGTGGAAAATTATCTCTTCGATTTATTGGCCCCTTTGATAATATTAAACGGGTAGAAGAAGTTGTGTATTGTCTTGCCTTACAACCACAACTTGCCAAAGTACATAATGTGTTTCATGTGTCTATGCTTCGCAAATACGAACCCGATCCCTCTCACATGTTAGACTGGACGAAGATTGAAATTGATGAAGATGTATCTTATGAGGAACGACCAATCCAAATTTTGGATACCCGGGAGCAAGTGTTAAGGGGTAAGACAATTCCATTAGTCAAAGTATTGTGGCACCACCACGATGATGAAGAAGTGACGTGGGAACGTGAAGCCGACGTCTGCGAGAAATACCTGGACTTATTTCCAAATCTGTGATGTAATTGTTTCCTTGCTCCTCCCTTGTATATGATAAATTGAATGTAACCCATAATTTTCTAAATTCTTCCTTGTCTTTGCTTTTGAATTGATATATTGTCTAGCTGGGAGTTGTTAAGGATTAATGAGTATATTGTTGTTGCCATATTTTGTTCTCATATTGAGAGTGAATGCTATTTCGAGGGCAAAACGATTATGACATTTTGTTCTAGGCGACTGCTCGAGCAAAGATAGAGGGCATCCAATAGTTTTGTAGGTCAGGGTGGACCGCTCAAGCGACCATTAGTTTGCTCGAGCGAATATGCAGGGCTCCCAATATCTCGTTTTGCAGACAAAAGTACTAAGAAGCCTCGTTCACTACTTGAGCAATGAAAAGATCGCTCGAGTGGTCTGCGCAAATTCAGTAAATTAAAAAGGACATTTCTAGATCATTCCTTCCATTTTGTTTCTTTTCTCTCTTCCTCCGTCTTGTCTTAAGTCCGAAAAACCCTAGGTTTCACTCTAAATATCACACATTCCTCTAAGATCTAGTCTAAATCTCTTGCAAGAAGTGAAGTGTACGTGAAGATTATCCTCTCTACCGATTGGATTTTTTTTTTTTTTTTTTTTGGTGAAGACCTCTCCTAGAAGCTTGGTTATTTGCTCATAGCTTAAGGTAGGGTTACTTTTAACCTAGTATCTCTTTGTTTTGTAGATGTTTCTATGGTGTTGTTGTGACTTACAATTTAATTTGATGATTAAGTGAATTAAACTCTTATTTAATAAAAAGGGGCATATTACTCAATTTTTATTAAAATTCCTCTAAATCTTCCCATGGAATATGTATATTAATGTTAAGAAAATACACATATATGAAGAAGGGGGGAAAGCCCCAAATTGATAAAACCCTAATTCCTAATTTGAGTAGAGAATGGAATTTGGAATGAAATTTCCTTAAAATTCTTAGAATTTTGTGAATACTCAAGAGATGGAACATATGGATATTGTTGTGGTGTTGAAATTGTGACTTGGGTATTAATGCTTCTTGAATATTATATTTTTCTTTTATCTCATATAATGTTAAATGCTTGTTTTCTTGGAACAAAATTTAGTAAAGTGGTAAAGTGAACATGAGTCTGGGTTAGGAGTCGATTTTATAAATGTGGCGTGGTGTTGGTACCCGAGCGGGGGAGTCAATGTGCCCAATTGCCCTGTCTGCGCTTATCACCGGACAAATGTGGGAAAATGTTTTTGGGTGTCAACTGGTCCTGCCATATTGTAGCAAGCAAAAGTGGAAAAATGGATGATTTTGGGTGGCCACGTCCTGTCGTATAATAGTCGGTAAATGTGGGGATGGTATTAAATGAAAGTGACTTGTGAATGTGGCTTGGACTCTTGTAAGGGACTCATGGTGTCTTTCTCTTTCTAATGTTGAGAAAGGTTTTGCGTGGGACAGAAGTGTACACTAATTTATTTTTATTTATCTATTTTTTCCTTCATTGGTTAATTATCACTATTAATTATCTTATGTTGTTTTAGTTATAATGGTGCCATGTGCTTGTTCAAATTATTAGACACTTGATTAAATGTATTCCTACTGGGCATATAGGTCAACCCTATTTGATTTTTTGGGAATTGGTGACACCCCACCCCAATGACTTGAAGCTTGCACTTGTATTTTGCTGGGAAGCTGGGTCCAAGTAATTTACTTGTAGAAGTATAAAGTGTTATGGAAAGCATTGTAGATATGTTTTGTTATATTCGACGAAAGCTTAACAACTTTTGTATGCCTTAATGGCAAATTTCTTTTGTATGGTCTTTTAGCTCATTAAACTTAACCAAAGACGTGGACTGAGATTAATGTGTAACATGGAATTGTAAATTACAAACCTTAGTTCAATAAGAAAGAGGACTTTATTGAATTATGCTATGCATGATTGTGGTATATTCGTGCAAGAAATTTTGGGGCATTACAAATATCTTGGGTATTTTTTAGATTTTTCACTAAGAAAAGAGAAAGTGAATAATTTGAACTTGAAGAATCAGAAATTTTTCGTAAATGATTAGAAAAATGCTAAAAATTCTAGTTAAGAAAATTTATAAAAACTCAATCTTCAACCCTCGAAGTAAACTAAAATGTAGAAATCTTTGAAGGAAGAACTTCAGTTGGTAATACAAAAGAAACATCTGTACATATATCATTGTTTGATATGAATAAGATCAAATAATATCGTAATAATTACATTCATTTAAGACTTATATAAGTTAGCATATGTCCTTTATTTTTAAGCAGAAAAGACATTCTTGTGTTAACATGTGTCATGGACAATAGATGGCATAACTTTGAAAATTTGTTAATCAGAGGAATTCAAAGTAATTTGTATAATATACCAATTTGGTTCACTATCAAACCAAATTATTTCTTGGCATTGGAAGATCCCAATCTTTAATCGAGCATTAGGAATAAAAATAAAAACTCAAGGTATGCAAGACTTTGATGAAGGAAACAAAAACATTACTATTAATTACAGGCTTATATATATATGGTTAATACAGTTAAGCATCCTATTAAACATGTGCCTGGAGTAAAGCTATTTGAAAAAATGAGTATTTACACTCGAAAGTTTTAATCCAAAAAGGCTAATGTAAAACAAATATCATGGCCTAAGAAATAGGTTCTTGGAGAAACTCCAGATCGAAAAAATATCAAAAATTTAACAATTCAAGAAAATAAGGGTGTTGTTTATTTAGATAAACCTTGAGGAAAATCTTTTTTTTTTTTTTTTTCACTAGATCTAATTCTACAAGTGGCCTAGAAAATACAAAAAAACAAAGATAAGGCTAGCATTAAAGAATCTAGTGTACAAGAATCTTGTGTATAAGAAAGTTCAGATGAAAAAATAATATGATACAAAATAATAAGTATCCCTATCACCAATAAATTTTCATCAAAGATATTAATCAAAGAACACCAAAACCTAAAAATGATTTCTTTTGATAATCTTTCCATCACTTTAAATGCGAAATTAAAGGAATGAGCATTATTCGGAGAAGAACACCAAAAAGAAGTATAAGAAATAATCCAAAAAATAAATGAAGATATGAGTAAAAAATCTCATGAAATTTTGAAATTTTGAAATTTTTTTTTTTTTTAAGTTAGCCCTACAAATTCATATGTTCAATTATTGTTTAACTTTCCAGGCTATCATTCTTATACTATTGATGCATTAGTTGACACTAGTGCTTCATATAGTTTGGCAAAACCTAGAGTATTACTCCAGACAAATGGGTTTTAGTTGAAAATTCAATTGTATTAAAATTGGCAAACGATCAATCAGTAACTATGGAATATGAAAGTTATCATGTTCCTGTTATTCTTAATCAAAACTAATTTATAATAGACCAAATAATTCAATTTCCATTTTTCGATGAAGATTTTTTTTAATTGGCAATGCATAGACATTTTCTTCAAGATCAATCATATATTGCTCTTAAAATGCATGAAATCTCATTGCTAAAATATGCATCTCAAAA
The DNA here is from genome assembly GCA_036172215.1 of Camellia granthamiana. Taxonomy (NCBI): domain Eukaryota; kingdom Viridiplantae; phylum Streptophyta; class Magnoliopsida; order Ericales; family Theaceae; genus Camellia; species Camellia granthamiana. The sequence continues at coordinate 134,069,498 of CM069903.1, forward strand.
ATGTAAATTTGGTTTTAACCCTGTTAAAATTACAGAACCAAATTTATTAACATAAATTGAATCTCTCTATATAGCTTAGCATGGTGAGCTTAAAACAATTAACGACAAAAAAAAAAAAAACAAACAAACAAACAAACAAACAAACAAACTTGGTAACAACTATTTGAAGATAAAATTAGCAGTAAAAATAATATATAACTGACAGTGAAGAAGAAAATGAACAATGAATCACTGATATCACAAATCACTATCAAGGCAAACATGGAATACAAGGTAAAGATATTCCGAGTTTTGATAATATTAAGAAAATGCTAGAAAATAATTTTAGTGACAACCCACTAAAATTATGGGGAAAAGACAAACATTGGGCAAAAATAGTGTTTGAGGATCCAAACTATGTAGTCAATATAAAACCCATTAGACATAGTCTTGAAATGATTGAGGAATTTGAAAAACAAATTCCTGACTCATTAAAACAAGGGTTAATACGACCAACTAAAAGTCCTCATTTTAGTTTGCATTTATGGTAATGAATCATGGAAAAAAATTAAGAGGAAAAGATCGTATGGTAATAGATTATAGAGTTTTAAACAAAAAGACCATAAAAGATGGTTATAAATTGCCTAACAAATACGGTTTAATTAACAAAATTTAATTAGCCAATTTCATTTCTAAATTTGTTTTAAAAAGTAGTTATTGATAAATTCGAATGGAAGAAAGTTCTATTCCTCTAATTGCTTTTAGTGCTCCGCAAGGACATATGAGTGGTTGCTTTTACCATTTGACTTAAAACAAGCTCCACCTCTTTTTCAAAGAAGAACGGATAATATTTTTCGAAAACATAGAGAATATTGTATGGTATATGTAGATGATATTTTAGTTTTCTCTAAAACTAAAGAGCAACATTGAAATCATCTCAAAATAATAGCTCAAGAATTCATAGTTCATGGATTAGTGTTATCTGAAAAGAAAATTGAATAGGAAAAGAATTTCATAAAATTTTTGAAATTAGTAATTGATGACAACAAAAATGTTGTGCTTCAAGATCATATCTCTGAAAAAGTCACCAAGTTTTCTGAAGAGATAGGAGATGTCAAACAATTTCAATGATTTTGGGGAATAATTAACTATGCCAGAAAGTTTATTTCAAATTTATCTGAATTAGTAATAAACAAAAAGCTTATAAAAGGAAATTGGAGTTGGAATCCAGAAGATACTATAACGTATCTGATATCAAGAAGCTAGTAAAAAATCTTCCTAAGTTAGGTTTACTTAAATTAATAGCAGATGCCTTTAAGCATAATTGGGGAGCAGTATTAAAATCATTACCTCCTAATAAATCTGAAGAACAAATATGTAGATGTTGGAGTAGTAGTTTCAAAGACACTGAAACAAGATACCACATAAATGAAAAAGAATTACTTGCAATAAAAAAATGGTATAAAATCTTTCTATATTTTCTTAGTCTCTGAACATTCTATAAGTGTTTTAAAACTTTTTAAAAAAGATTCAAGAGATGTAAGTCAAAGCAGACTACACAGATGGCAGCACTGGTTTCATTATTTTAGCTTCGATGTTGAATATATTTTTCTGAGAAAAATTCCATTGCAGATTCTCTAACCATGGAATTAAGTCTTATGAGTTTTATGGTGTAGGAAATCACAACTTTAGCTATGATGTCCTGGGTCTTGAACTTGACTGGTGTTGAGTAGTAAGATAGTGTGCTTTACTTTCGGCGTTTTGTTTATCATATTGGGTCATTGAGAATTTTTTTTTCTGCTCTTACTTAACCTCCCTTAACATTCCCGGGTTAAAAATTTTGAGTTTTGGATATTGGAACTTGTTTTGGAGTAAAATCATTTGTGCAGATTTGGCAACCGCTTGAGCGGAATCACACAGGGGTTTTTTGGGTTTTCTAGGTAAAAATCGCTCGTACGGATTCTGGATTTCACTCGAGTGAATTTTTTGAAAATTTCTGGGTTTTTCTTTGGAGCAAACTGCCCGTGGAGCATCAAAATATGCTCGTGCGGATTTGGAATTCTATTCGTGCGAATTTCGACGCGTTTGCCTTGAATTTTATGCTATTTTCCTCAAAACCAATGCCAAAAACATGTTTAAGGCACTTTTTCACTTCTCTCTTTCTCTCTCTATACTCATCTTTTCTCTTCCTTCCCTCTACAAACACACCCAAATCCAAACTTCTCTCTAAAATTTAGCAAAAATCTTTAAGAATTTGAGAGGGGTTTTTACACCAAATCAAAGAGGGTGACGAGAGCTATGTTTACACCAATTGAATCAAGTTTTCATCAACGTTGAGTTTTAGGACTTTCATCTCCTTCATCTTCCAAGCTTGAGATAGGGATATTCTTAGAGTTATATATATGTTTTTGCAAGTCTATGCTTGTTTAGAGTATTTTTTACATGTTTGGATCATGGTTTTGGGTGGTTGAACCCTAGATGATATTAAAAGTGGATTTTATCTAATTTTTTTTCCAAAACTTTTGAGAGTATGAGCTATGTTCTAAAGTATGGTGTTGTTTTGGGAAAATCTTTTCAAAAATGGAACAAAAACCTAGTTTTGGTGAAAACCCTAGAAATTTGGGGGTTTTGAGAAATATGTTGAGATATTGTGAAATTTATGCTTGATAAATTATTATGTGAATAAATGATGGAGGAAATTTCTATAGTTGTATCAAATGAGAAAATTTCATGAGAAAATAAGAATTGTTGATTTGGGAAGCTTGAGGAATAGCTTATTGTTGTTTATCTTGGAAAGACTAAATTTTAAAAATGATGATTAATATATGGAGAATACATGAATGATGATATTGTTATATTATCTCTTGTAAAATGTATTATGATGTTACATTGATAAGAGATGTGAAAATTTGATCACAATGGGAGATTGTGTGATGGAATTGAAAATGGAACTACATTAATGCATTATTGCATGTTGCATTGCCATTCCATTTAATCTTTATTACAATTGATTTTGAATCTTGCATTGGAAAATTACTGTTTTGTGAAACAAGAACATCTTGAATTGTTTTAGGGTAAATACGTTGGTAAGTTCGAATAGAAGGTGTAGTTTGGTATTGATTAAGTTTGCCTGAGTGTCCACGGTGGAAGATCCAAAACACGCACGGAGGAGGTACAATGTGCCTTCTGGTTAGCCACCGGTAAAGTGGTGATTGGTAGTGCTTAATATGCCTACTTGCAGACACCAACCTAGGGATTACCTGAGTCGTATTTACCACTTCTTGAACTGCATTGAAGTTATTGAATTGTTGTGTTTTCAAGTTGAATTGAGCACAAGATTTTCAAAAGATAGAGATGTATGTTTTAAGCATGACATAGCATATGCATTCATCTCAGAAGACTGCATAAAATGTATATACTTTGATAAGATCTTCCTACTAGACTTTGTGCTCACCCTATAGGATTTTGTGTAGGAAAGAATGTGGTGATCCTACTGAGTTAAAGGCGTGGAATGTTTTTTGAGAGTACAAGGCTCTTTTCTTTTGTTGTAAATATGTTTGACAGGCCAAGGACTTAACATATATGGGTTCGAAAACCATTTTTGTACAACCAGGCTTAAACCTTGGAATTTTGTAGCCCTTAAGGGCATTGAATTGTACTTGACTTATTATGCTACATGCTATACATTCATATTCTACGAATGTTGATGATGTTAATAATGAGGCTTTATATTCCGCATACTTTAAGCAATGGAAGCTATTAATTTGGAAAATCAGATTATGTTGTTGGAAGATAATGAGTTTATTTGTGTTAATTTTTTTGGGACGTTACATCAGCTGACAAGGAGGAAAGACCCATGTTATTTTACTGGAACTGTAACAAACCAGACATAAAGCTGAAAACTGTTGGTGGAAGGATTCAAAAAATGCTTCATCTAACAAAGTGCGTACGGCTGAAACCGCGATAGCAAAAAGAAGAAATCTGAATTTTAAACCAAAAAATTCAAAGGGGATTCTTCAAAAAAGAATCATCAAAGGAGCGAAAGGGTGAGGCAACCTTAGAACTCACCGAACTCGAAGACATAAATATAGCATAACTTCCTGCTATAATAATAAAAAATAAAATAAAATAACTATTTTATAATCTTCGACTAGCACCAAAAAGTAGCAAGCTTTTCAAAGAATTTTGGTTTGCTCTGCGCAACAATAAACGAAAAGATGTGAATAGAATTATCAGTGCTCTTACTGATTATGTTAGGTTTCTTGAAAATGAGCTTAGCATCATCCGCAATGATGAAAAAATGATGAAAGAAAGAGAAAAAATAATTTCTATTTTATATATATATATATAAATGTTTTTTCCCAAAAGAGCTAGCTGAAAAAATTAAACAAATTGCCAAAAAACAGGATGAACATGAAGGAATACTTCGTATGCCCATCCTTAGCAGAATCCTTAAACTGGGATTATGGTTGGGCAAGTCTTAAGTTATTCGTGGATAAAATTAATATTCACTGGATTGAATTTGGAATTGTTGATTTTATGGAAATTGATCAAGAAGATTTTCAGCTCTTAAACGAATTTCTAGTAATAGTTAAATATACTTTTACAATTATGGAAGCAAACCCGATGTTTACTACGGGACACATCATGTCCACTCTGGCTAGAAAAACTAAAACTCGTTTTTATCAACCATATCAGACTTTTTATCTATACCTAGTAACCAATCAAAATCCTTTCTACCAGGGTAAAAAAATAAAGATCATGGATGGGGTATGATCCTACCATCAACAAAATTGATAGGCTCGTGTTTTTCTATAATACATTGGAAACTCTTCTTGAGATGCTTCAAGAAGAGATAATTGAAGCACCAGACATCTCCACAACTGTTTGGGAACTCTAAATCAAGAGGAGAGCCCAAATTCACTATAAATCAATGCAAGACATGGTCCTCTGCATTTCTGAAAAATAGGAAGAAGTTCACATGACAAATCAAACCAAAAAAAGGTAAGAATCCTTCAGAATTGTCACATGAAGAACAAAGCTAAGAAAGACTCATATGACAAAAGAAACCAGGAAAGAAGAAGTCAAAAGACAGCTCACATGACAGATACAGGCAAGTAGACACATCAAAGTGGATAACATGGTAAATGAAGACAAGGGAGTCACATATTGAATAAAACCAAAGTGGTGGAAATACCACTACTAAGTTGTTAGTTTCAATAAATCAGAATATAAAAAGTTTCTTGTCTTATTACAAGAACCTTATCTTTTAATTTTATGCATTTTAATTCCAAAGTTAAAGTCCACTCTTTGCCTATAAAAGGATGTGGCTGCGTAAGAGTCTTATAAAGTCAAGAAATAAAGTCAAGAAACAGAGTCTTATAAATGAGTAAGAGTGTTCTCTCTATCTTTCTTATAATCTTTGTAGATTTTCAGCTATTCAATAAAAGTTTTTAATTTCCATATACACTTTGTCTAATGTCTTTTAATTTTCTGAAGGTCTGAGAGTAGTGATACAAGTAGAAGTAATATTCACTGAGAGGAAGAAATTACACTTTACGCTCATTAGAAGGCTTGAAAAGTATTCACAAAAGACGAAATAAGGTGGGCATGGAAAAGTAAAATCTTAAAATAATTTTGTAAATAATCAATATTTTGTATTTTAATTTCAATTATTATTATTGTGATTATTAAAAAAAATTCACTTCATCTATTAAAAAAATTTATTTTATTTCATGTCATCGCCACATCATCGTACCTAATCATTAGTGCACTATTAGGAGTCATAAAAATGGTGGGATGTAGCATCTCCCACAATATATGTAACGAGATGAATTTTATCAAAAAATATTTTATTTCCTATATAGATACACACAATAAATGTCATGTCTTATGAGACCTATCATTTCTTGAAAATAGTAAAATTGATCATTACTTTGTAAATATGATATGTATTATATATATGGAGGATTTTACCATACACAACTACTACAATATGCACTCATAATTATGTTATTTTTTTCTTTAATTTTGACTTTATTTTAAGAGAGATTTATTTATAAATCCTATTTAGAGGACTTATAACTCAATAAGTTCATAAAGTTTTCTTGTATTTCATCTAGTCTCATGTATTTAGACTTGTATCCCAGGAGGTCTTTTTTCCTTATTTATAATATTTTTAGGACTAATATACCATGTGTTCTATTTTTGATAGTAAGTATTACACACAATTGTAATCTTCTTGTTTCCTTTTTCTATTTTGACAGTTTTGAAATTAGTGGGATAGGTTTCTTTAAAAACTAAATATGTATTATTAAATTATAATATTGATAACAAAACATGGTTGAAAAAGAATCTTGTAGCACAAAGAAACTCTCTCTCTCTCTCTCTCTCTCTCTCTCTCTCTCTCTCTAACTTGCTCGTTTAAGAATTGGGAAAAATCACAAAATAACAAAAACTTAGAGAGATAAATTAGGTGATGGTCATCAAAAAAATAAACAAAATAGAAGAAACCCAGAAAGGAGCTCATCATCATCATCATCATCATCATCATCATCATTCTTCCTTTATTGCAGTTCGAAACTTTATATTCTTCCATTGTTATGGTTCAAAACAAGGTGTTTTTTCATTGTTGCAGTTCAAAACTCTATTTTCTTCTACTCAGATATCGTAGGGGCAAGGTTAGCACCGTTTTTGTTTTGCAACTACATATGGGTATGTGTTGGTAGGGATGTATGCTCATTATTGTTCAATTATTTATTAAAGTTGGATTCGACTTTTTGTTTCAAGATAGATTGATATGGTATTATATATCCATGTATATGTATGCTTATTGATTGGATATTTTTGTAAATATGAATGTGCACATCTACTAAAGTCATTGTTGTAGTGGATTATCAGATTTTAATATTTTGCATTTGGTGATATGAACTTCAACATTAAAACATGTGATTATTGCATGATGTGCAATGTAGATTGATGATTGCATGATTGTTGCATAATGTGAGTGTCCACGTTCACATGTCACTAATTATTGTATGAGTTTTCATGATTTTTACATTATTATTACATGGTGTGAAAGTTCGCATTGGTGTTGTGATTATCACATCTTTAATCGATGTTAATATTCACATTTAGAAATAGTCATACAAGCGTAAATAACAATGTGATATTTTGGTCACAACATATTGTGCATCTTAATAATATAGCATAGAGATGTAAATGTTCACATCAACGTTGCATTTACCACAATGCACACTAAGTGAATGGTCATATGCACACAACAACAAACAATTACCAACAATGTGAATGTTCACAATGTCTCTATAATACCAAAATAACATGACAACATTAACCATGCATTACTCACAACAAATCACAATTAATGTTAATATTCACATTAAAAACTAATCATACACTAAAACAAACAATGTAAATGTTTATAGTGTATGGTTCTATGATGGAATATTATTTACCAGCATGTGTTTGTAATATGAAAGTTTACATTAGCATTTAGTAAGAGATTTTCAAACGGTAGACGATTTAGGGTCATAGGAATGAGAGAGATTTTTTCTGTGGAATAAAAGAGAGATTTTCTTGATAGAATGAGGGAAATATTTTCTTTATGGAATAAAGGAAATATTTTATTCCTGAAATGTAGAGATTCTCCCTAGAATAAAGAAATTTTCTCCATAAAAAAAAGGAAAAAATTAGTGTAGGGTCCCTCTCCCATTTTTAGTAATAGAAGAGATCCACAATATTATTTTTTGATGTCTAAGGTCCCTAAACCCACACCATATATCATATCAGAGAAATTTGACCCTCTATCTCTCCTCTTCTACTGCAAATCGGTACTTCCAATCTGTATCTCTCTCTTTGAAACCCTAGACAGAAGAGATGGGCAAAGTCAGCTCTACGCCGCCCCCGGTGGCTGGATGCAAGTCTCCGTCACATTCATCAACCCCAATCTTCCTCAGCACATTCCCATTTTTCTTCTTCATAAAATCATCAACAACATCGTCATCTTCGTCTCCTCCGCCGTTCTTCGATCTGAATTCTGAGTTAATTGCAGTGGTGGTGGTGGTGGTGACGGCGGTGGTGCTCTCTGCTCTTCAATTTCACTTCGCATACAAATTGTACAACACCATAATCACCAATATTGAAGCTATTAGCGAGCCTAGCAAATACTGATCCACCATTTTCGGACAATGCAATTCGAACAATGAGACCGAGATAACGACGACAATCGACAGGCCGACGAAGAGGACTCCGCTCTCTCTCTCTCTCTCTCTCTCTCTCTCTCTCTCTCTCTCTCTCTCTCTCTCTTACTGGAAACTCTCTTCTATTTCTCTCTCCCTAATCTCTCCCTACAAAGTGTGAGTTTGCTTTTTCTGTCATTGCTGGCTTTGCCTCTAGATGTGTTTTTTCAAACTTTTCCCATTTCTCTTCCCTTCATTTCTGACTTCAACATCTCATTTTTCTCTGATATATTTTGCAATTCCGTCTCCTTATCCATCAAATTTGCCCTCAAATGTTCAATGTTGTCTTTTGATTTCTTCAGTTCCTTTTCCAGTTCATATTCTCTCTGGCTTGGTAAGCTCTTCTCAAGCTTCATATGCAGCCCCTCATTCTCCTCCGAGATACCTTGCAATTCAGTTTCCTTCAAATTTCTCTAGTAGATCTTTGGTTTGTTCGAATTTCTCTGGTAGGTTTCTAGGTTGTTCAAATTTCTCTGATTATTCAAATTTCTCTGGTAGATCTTTGATTTGTTCAAATTTCTCTAGTAGGTCTCTAGGTTATTCAAATTTCTCTGGTTGTTCAAATTTCTCTAGAAGTTTTGTTATTGCCTTATGCTACCTCCAGTTAATCATTTATCTTGTTGTGCATTTGTGTTGATGCTATCAAAGTGCTCTTGCTTATTTTGCTTTCATGGTGCTACTACAGCTGATGTAGAAAGAAGATGATAATGATGATGATGATGATGAAGGCTATCAAAGAATTTCTCTAAAGAAAGAATTTGAATTTGAACTCAAAGAAATTGGTCTAAGGTCCCTCTCTTATTTTTGATAATGAAATAGATCCACAATATTTGAATTTGAATTTGAAAACAGAGAAATTTGAATTTGAATTTGAACCCAGAGAAAATTGGTCAAAATGATTTCATAAAATAATATTGTGTCATTATGATCCAGAGAAAATTGGTTAAAATGAACCCAGAGAAATTTGAATTTTCTTTGTGTTATAAATGAACCTAGAGAAATTTGAATTTGAATTTGAACTCAGAGAAAATTGGTTAAAATGAACCCAGAGAAATTTAAATTTTCTCTGGGTTGAACCCAGAGAAATTCTTTGGAAGTCCAGAATTCCTCTGGTCCAAAATTTCTCTGGATGAAATTTCTTTGAATCAAATTGAGGGACCTTAGACATTATAAAAATATTAGATGTCCTTTATGCTATAAAATCTTAATACTAGGGACCTTAAAAAAAACCCCTAAAATAAATGAGAGATTTTCTCCATATAATAAGAGACTATTATTATTTTTATTGTGTATTGGTTTCAAATGGAAACATGTTGTTCAAAATTGTGAAATTAAATAAATAGATTTATAAAGAAAACAAATTATATACCAAGAACATATACTGATAATTACAACTAAATTTCAACAGAAATACACAAAAACAATAAAGGGTAAAGAGACAAAACCGAAGCCTGCACGGAAGCAGTTTCCTTAAAACAGATTTCGCCGCCTCACGGGTCGAGTGCTTGAGGAAACCCGGCGTCTGTCTCCCAGGATACGACGGTCAAAACCAGCTACGGCAGAAGCACTATCTGTCTAGCTTAGCGAACAAAACAATGGCACAGCACTCTCTCACAATAGGAACTATCTAACAAACTGACTTGTACAATGGAAGCAAAAATTTCTATATTGAAACTGACAGGAGGGTCTCAATTTATACATGTATAGGGGAGAGAGGAAGAGCCTCCAGCCTTTAAGGCTAGTCATTAAAACACCAAGCATCCATAGCCCCTTTCCACAAAAAGATAAGTATGGATGCCCAAAGGATTCACACCCTTTAGCCAAGAAAAAAGATTTAAATACTCTTTAAAATCCTATTCATAAATCTAACATCATGAAGCAATTCTTGGCAATTTCTTATTCAAAACCCAATGGTTTTGGCTCACTTGGACCCAACACAATAAAAGGTTGGGACTCAGTTTAATATTTAATTAAAGTCACCACACTTTAATATTAAATTAAAGTCCCCAAAAATCATTTTTTCCAACAATCCCCCACATGAATAAAAATTGACCGAATGACTCAACAAACGGACATCGTTCAACAAAAAAAGACTCTGAGAGAGAGTACAACGGACTAACCCCGACATCAGAGAAGGTAGCTTTTGGCTTTGAACCTCTCACAGTGAAAACCTATCGAGTTTGCTGGCTGATCAGTGAATAAGACATCTTGAACTGCTCTACCGTTTATGTAAACTGAGACAATAGATCTCACACAAGAATTACTCCTACCACCATTATGTTCTCACTGGTGTGCCCTGTGTGGCCCTGGACACTAGCCTGGTTCAGCGAGTGGTTTCAAAGAATCTTGGCCTGCCCAATTCTTCTAGAAGCGGCCCCACTTCAAACTCACATAGGTGACTCTACTAAAGTATCCTGCAATACTTAGCTCAACAGCTTACATATAAGAGTCATTAAAAGCTCAGCTTATCCTCTACACTTGCAGGTATCACTGATAGAAGGAATGGCTGGAGGTTTAACCTCCTCAGTGACATACCACCGTTACACGCAATTAGGTTGTCCCCATTGAACCTAGATCTTGGATCTCCAGTCAACTAGGTTGGGTTTCCATTCCGGTAACTTCCAAAGGCCTTAACCCCATTCCTTTTGACGACGTTTCGACTAACACTCGACTTAACCCTTTGGTTAGCGGAACCGCAAAGTTGTCCTTAGACTTTACAAAGTCTAAAGAGACAACTCCATTCGAGAGTAGTTGTCGTAATAGAATTATGTCTACGACGAATATGTCTAAACTTTCCATTATACATATTACTCTGTGCCCTACCAATTGCAGATTGACAATCACAATGAATACAAACAGCTGGCACAGGTTTAGACCAACGTAGAATATCTTCAATGAAATGGCGAAGCCATTCTGCTTCTTCCGTTGCTTTATCCAAAGCAATAAACTCTGATTCCATCGTTGATCTAGATATAACACGTTTGCTTGGAAGATTTCCAAGATACGGTTGCCCCACCAAGAGTGAACACATATCCACTAGTGGACTTTGAGTCCTTTATATCTGATATCCAATTCGCGTCACTATATCCTTCAAGCACCGCTGGATATCGAGTATAATGCAGCCCATAATCCCGAGTGTAGCGTAAATACCTTAACACCAGCACAATGCCCTTCCAATGAGAAGCATCAGGATTACTTGTGTATCTAGTAAGCCTGCTAACCGAGTAAGCTATATCCGGCCTAGGTACAACTCATCAGATACATTAAACTTCCAATTACTAGAGAATATTCTAACTGAGAGACACTCTCTTTATTCTTGGTAAAATGTAGACTTAAGTCTACAGGTGTCGATGACACACTCGTATCGATCCACTAAACTTCTCAAGTATCTTATCAACATAATGAGACTGAGATAGTACAATTCTGCCAGAGATTCTGGTAATCTTAATTCCCAGAATAACATCTGCAATGCCCATATCCTTCATGTCAAATTTAGAGTTTAACAACTTCTTGGTAGTTTTGATCATTTCATCGTTACTATCTATAATGAGCATATCATCAACATATAGACACAAAATGACATAACCTCTGTCAGTGTCTTTGACATAAATACACTTGTCCACATTCGTTGATTCGAAACCCATTTGACAACATTACATTGTCAAACTTCTCATGCCATTGTTTAGGCGCTTGCTTCAAACCATACAAAGATTTGACAAGTTTACAGACTTTCTTGCTTTGTCCTAGAGCTGAAAACCCTTCAGGTTGCTCCCATGTAGATTTCTTCATTCAAATCCCCATTTAAGAAAGCTGTCTTTACATCCATCTGGTATATCTCAAGATTGCACAAAGCTGCTATCGCAATCACTATGCGAATGGATGTTATCCTAGTTACAGGTGAGTACGTATCAAAGTAATCCAGGCCTTCTCGTTGCCTATACCCTTTAATAACGAGCCTCGCCTTAGACTTGTCAAAAGACCCATCGGCCTTCATCTTTCTTTTAAAAATCCATTTGCAGCCTAAAGGCTTACAACCTGGAGGTAAATCTACCAACTTACTCCCAGGTGTGGTTCTGTAAGATGGAGTCAATCTTACTTTTGATCGCTTCTTTCCATAAAGGACTCTCAGGAGAAGTCACAGCTTCGTGGAAAATTTGAGGTTCGTTCTCAACCATATAAGTCAAGAAGTCTGGATCAAAAGACTTGGACATCCTAGCCCTTTTGCTCCTTCAAGGCTGATCAACACCTTGATTCGCAACTTGATCATCAAAATGATCAACATCACTAGCAAGCTCACCAAATTGCTCCAAAACCTCGGAACCCCTTCTTAGGTTCGGCAAGGAAAAATGTCTTCAAAGAAACATACATTCCTTGCTCTATGATGGTATTCCTGTGAATGTCTGAAGTTTCAGACTTATGTACAAGAAACCGATATGCACTACTATTATGTGCATAACCAATGAATATACAATCCACGGATTTCGGGTTTTATCCTAACCCGTTAAGGTGTAGGAATCGCCACTATTGCAAGACACCCCCACATTTGTACGAATTTATAAGAAGGCTTAACACCTTTTCATAACTCATACGGGATCTTGTCCACTTCGCTTCAACACAAGTTTCACACTTGTGTTTCGTCAGAACGACCTTGTCGGACTCAAAAACCATGCGAAAACATGTTTACTGGGAAGAGTCCTTGAGACAAAATTCTTACGAATGTCCGGAACATACAAGACTTCGTTCAAGGTAAGCTCTTTTCCTGAGGTTAACTTCAGGACCACCTTTCCCTCAACAAATGAGGTAGTAGAGTTTCCCATAAACAACTTCTTACCATTGTAACCGGTTCGAAAGTTGTAAATAGCTCCTTCTCAGAGCAGATGTGGTGTGTAGCCCTAGTAAAGCAAAAAGCCTCGCTACCACAGTTGTAGCACTTCCCAAAGGACCGATAACCAGGTTCCCGCGGCTCGTATGCCAGCTTCTTTGCAACACCACCCCTTGGCCCCAACTTAGAGCCCTTGTTCACGGGGGGCTTCTTCCTTATCCCAGAAAAATTGGCCATGCTCAATGACATTTGCCTTCACTGAGGAGGTACTCCCTCCTTTCTTTCTATTATCCTCCTTAATTCGGAGTCGGATAATTAAGTCTTCTTTGTAGAATTAATACAAAGTTTTAAACAAATCTTTTTGTCACAATGATTATGAAACTCTCAAAATCATATCACAGTAAATACATTCCCAGAATGTCATCAACTGAATTAGGCACCCAAATATATTTGGTCCAACCTATCACTCTGAAGCCAATAGACTTACTATTAGGAAACACAAATCCAGTGTTCAATAGTCTACTATTCGGAACTTCATAACATGGCCAGTAGTCTTATCACTAGGAATCACAAATTTCTCAGCATGTGGTCAGTAGACTTTCTACTACTAGGAATCACAATATCTTAACATGTGATCAGTAGTCACTTTACTACTAGGAATCACAACATCCTGACATAGGATCAATAGACTCTTTCATTACTAGGAATCATCATGTCTTAACATATGACCAGTAGCCTCTCCACTACTAGGAACCATGATGTCTTGACATGTGATCAGTAATCTGTTCACTACTACGAACCACAATCTCATAACTGTGTAGTCAGTGGTCTAACACCTCCTAGGAACCACCAGTTTCTATCTCTGTGATCAGTGATCTTATACTCACTAGGAGCCACCAATTTAAGAATATATTTGGAATTTAAAAATCCAAAAAAATATTCACCCACTATAACAGGTTGTCTCAACTTTGCTTTTAAGCGAAGTCACATAGCAATCATAAATGTTATAAATAACACAAGGATACCATACTAATTGCCTCTGATCAATTCAAAGATATTTTAATGCAATCTTATGATTTCCTTTAAGAAACTCGTGAGGCAAAGGTTGTCAGGTGGAACAACATTTCTGTTTGTCACATTTTGAAGCCATTTCTGAAACATCACAACAGAATTTCACTTCTGTGATTCCAGAAATTAAACTTAACCCTTAGAAAATCCCTCAAATGGAAATTTAATTCAAAACTAGTCTCACCATTTAACCTAGAATCGAACATAGTCGGGAATGTTCCCAGGAAGACTGGAGGGGTCACATCAGTCCCACTTAAAACTCAGTTAACCTTTTGACAAAACATCCAAGAGCATGTTGACTCCTAGTCCATAGGAAACAATTTTAAAATTAAGATTTCCAGGGGATAAACCAAGTTATAACAAACCGATTCCCAAGCAAATAAAATTTGCTACCAGAATTACACCACTCATAAAAATTAACCGGTACTCCCGGAACTAAGTCCATTATTTCTGAATAAAACAGAAATATTTTAGCTAATGCTAAAATTTGGTTTCCTTTCTCAAAACCAAAACACTTTGGACATAATCAGATTATAACCAAAGACTTTCTCTAAACATGGTTTTCCAACACTTTGGGAATAAAATGATTAAACCCAAAGACTTCCTCAAACTCCAAAGGTTTGAAACCAAATCCGTCTTAGTTGTCATTTCTGAACAAATAAGAACTACTCTTTAGCCAAAGCTAAACACTTTGGTTTCTATCACAGAAAACCAAACCAAGTTCCAAACTTACAAGTAATTTAAAAATTGCTATAACAATTACACGCATATAAAATGCTTCTGACAAAACAAACAAATAAAACTTGCTACTACAAATTGGTAAACAAACCAACTAAATCTCAAGCAAACATGCTTCAAACATTTAAATAAAATAGCCAATCCATAAGGATTCTATTTAGTCCAGAAGCCTTTTCACGCTTAGGTATTCCTATTCAACACAAACGTTAGTAGTCCAAACATTTTTGTTTTTACATCCCAAATACTATTCATTTGGTTTTATATTTGTTTTTCACATTGGTATCCCTATAAAGAAAGTTAGTAGCAAACCACAACAAAATACAAACAAATAATCTAAAATTTTAATTATAATAAATAATTGAAACCATCTAGCCAACTATTAATTATATAAGTAACCAACTAATATAAGGTACCAAAACAAAATACAATTTGTAACTTCAAAATTAAATTACAACTTTAAAATAAAGTTCAATACTCATGAGTCATGAATGAAATTAATTCATAATAAGCATTTAAACTAATAACTCCAAATAAATAAGTTAAATTCAAAGTTAATGCACCCAATTAAATAATTCAAATTAATGCACCCAATTAGATAATTCAGATTAATGCACCCAACTCGATAATTTAGATTAATACACCTAATTAAATAATTCACATTAATGCACCCAATTAGATAATTTAGATTAATGCACCTAATTAAATAAGTTAGATTAATGCACCCAATTAGATAATTTAGATTAATGCACCTAATTAAATAATTCACATTAATCATGTACACAATTCATAAAAACTCTATAACTCCAAAATATATTAAATTATATAATCTAGTCTAGAAAATATAAGCATGTAACAAATTAAAATTAGAATAGAAAACATGTCAAAATTGCAACATCCATAAATTATATTTTATAACCTTAAAATTCATGCAAATCATGGTAGGGGAATGATGAACCATACGCATAAAACAAGATCATACTAATACAATTAAGTATGCAAATTATGATAGAGCATTCTAATTAAACTAAGCAATTAGAGAATAACATTGCATAATTTACAATCATTGAAATAGTGAGTAATTCCGCAACAATTCCTAGTAACATTATACAAAACTAACCTAATAGTCTATATAAATCTATTCGATCAATTTCATAGAAAATATATATAAATCTGTTTTAAGCTTGTTGTTCAAAATTGTGAAATTAAATAAATAGATTTATAAAGAAAACAAATTATATACCAAGAACATATACTGATAACTACAACTAAATTTCAACAGAAATACACAAAAACAATAAAGGGTAAAGAGACAAAACCGAAGCCTGCACGGAAGCAGTTTCCTTAAAACAGATTTCGCCGCCTCACGGGTCGAGTGCTTGAGGAAACCCGGCATCTGTCTCCCAGGATACGACGGTCAAAACCAGCTATGGTAGAAACACTATCTGTCTAGCTTAGCGAACAAAACAATGGCAGCACTCTCTCACAATAGGAACTATCTAACAAACTGACTTGTACAATGGAAGCAAAAATTTCTATATTGAAACTTGACAGGAGGGTCTCAATTTATACATGTATAGGGGAGAGAGGAAGAGCCTCCAGCCTTTAAGGCTAGTCATTAAAACACCAAGCATCCATAGCCCCTTTCCACAAAAAGAAAAGTATGGATGCCTAAAGGATTCACACCCTTTAGCCAAGAAAAAAGATTTAAATACTCTTTAAAATCCTATTCATGAATCTAACATCATGAAGCAATTTCTTGGCAATTTCTTATTCAAAACCCAATGGTTTTTGACTCACTTGGACCCAACACAATAAAAGGTTGGGACCCACTTTAATATTTAATTAAAGTCACCACACTTTAATATTAAATTAAAGTCCCCAAAAATTATTTTTTCCAACAAAACATGCACAAAAAGTTGGAAGGATGATTTGGTTGTATTATTCTAAATAGGACTTGATGGAATATTAAAAAAGAAAATGGATTAAATGGAATCTAACAATTAGGAATAAAACTTTTTTGAAAAATGATCCGCATTTTAATTATGACTCATGAAATCTTTAATTATGCATCATGTGATGTTTGGTTGTATTTTTTTTTTTTTAATTACGACTCAGAAAATATGAAATTATGTTTTTTTTTTTTTTTAATTATAAGGTGCATATGGTAGATGTGTACCATAATCTTTCCCAATATATACATGTCGTATAGATTCACTTAAAAGGTGAAAAAATAATTATATTTGTCATATATTTTTTTTATAATAAATTTCTCTTTCTCATCTTTTGTACTTGGATAAAATATGAGAGTGAAATAAGTTTAGGAAATGAGAAAAACAAGAAAACAACTAAAAATTGAGGCCAAATCTTATTCAAACTCTTCAAACCTAAAAAAAATATAACGAAAGAAGGTAAAAGAAAAGTCACGTTGAAGAAATTAAAGGAAAAAATGGTTAATCCTTTCTCATTTGTATTGTATTTAGTGACGGCTCTTGAAATTTTTTATTTTTTAGTGGAGTCAATGAAAAACTTAAGTTTAACAAATTGTATAAAATAAAATAAAAAATAAAAAAAAATTCGGTTTATCAATATCGATATCAATATATCATCCATTTTATAAATTTGAGAAAGACAATTTAAAAGATTCAAATCACAAAGAGGAGAAAACTTTAGTACAATTTGCACTAATGTTTTTATTTTTAAAAAAAATGTTAATACGTAAATTTCTATAATTTCCCCCAATGAGTTTTCATATTTTAAAATTGTAGAAATAATCATCTCAATATTAATAGCATCAATACATTCTTTTTTAATGTGGGGCCATTTGGTAATATAGTTTTTTGACTAAAAAATTAAAAAATTAAAAAATCATTAAAAAAAATCACAAAGTCACTAAAAAACAAAATATACACATTAGTCATTCACACTTTCTATATAACTAAAAAAAAATCATAATACATTAACTTTTTTACTCTATAAAAATATCAAAATAACTAATAAAAAAATCAATTCTCAAACCATCCTGTAAAAAAAATATTCATTCAATGATCTCCTATTCTGTTGCGCAGTCAATTTTTCACATATTTCATTGGTGGAAAAGTTATTTCTGTTGTTATTGTTCTAAAATAAAATAAAATTAAAAAGTTAGTCTCTTACCAAAAAAATAAATAAAAAATAGATTGATGATTTTGACTGTACAATGTCTCATTGTCTTTCTTTCTGACAAAATCATCAATTCGTTAGTTCTAAAACTCATCATTCGAGTGCGTATCAATAACTTATTTCTAAAGTTGATTGTCTAAAGGCATCTAATAGTTTATCAATTTTTTTTATTAAATTTGAATAAAAATTTTAGTAAATTTTTTTTTTTATATCAAGTATTTTAACATAGGATTTTGTAGTTTTATCAATCCACCAAATGACTGGACGGATGAAAGGTAGATCAACCGGCTAGTGTAATTTTTTTACAAATTTTTACTTTGAGGTGGTCATTCAACGAGACATCCAGGAGACATTCGGTAGTGCAAATCCAACGACAATGAATAGTGATTTGATGAAAAGTATATTAATTCTCAATTTGATAAAAGAAAAATGAAATTCTGAATTTGATACATATTTGATAAGATATGTATTTGATATTTGATAAAATCATTGAAACAGAAAAAAAAAAAAATTTATTAAATTTAAATTTAATGACAATTTTAAGTAACTATTTAAAATAGTCTAAAGTGTCATCATGTGTATCATAGAAAAATTTGTTGAATATGACTTTCTATATTAAGTACAAAATGAATTACTGTATTCAAATAAGGGATACATAGAAGAAAACTCGGTTGTTGACCATTATAAATAGTTGTTAAACTTTTAAAATTACACATATGACTACGAGTTGGTTTAGTATCTTTTAAATAATTACGCGTATCTAGCTAATTATATTTATTTAAATTATATTATTTTTTTATTTTTTATATATTCTTTTATATAAAATCAAAAAATACTCTTATTTAGGGTTCGAACTTGCCTCCAGTCTACCATCTCAACTGGAGGGTCCAATCTGGTCCATTAGGCTCACTTTTTGGCTCTTTTTCGATAATTCGAACAGTTCACATTTTAGAAATTGTTGAGTACATTATTCCTGTAAAAAAACACGTCGATCGAACAACAGATACTATATATATTTTACTCATTTTTTTATAAACCGTTAATTTTCTGACTGTCCATTTTTTTCAGATAAAAGTTATCCAAATATATAGTATTCATTATCCGATCAACGTGATGTTTTACAGGAATAATGTACTCAATAAACCTTAAAATGTGAATGGTTTTAATTATCAAAAAAAAAATTAAAAGTGGATCCAATAGGCCGAATTGGCCAGAACTATTCCAAATCTGGATTGGAAACGATCTAGACCCTTATTCAGATTATCTCAACCACGTTTGCTACAAAATGAGACCAAATAGAAGAAGATTAGAAAATATGTTTTTGGAGAAGTTGAAGTTTTTTAAACGAAAATTCCGAGGCAACAATTGAACGTTTTAACAGTCCATCTGCCTAACTAATACTTTTAGCCCCAGGCCAAATCAATGACTTCCCATCTCTCAGTTGCACCAATAAAACACACATTTTATCCTTCGACAACCCAAATTTAAATTAAGGATGAATTACAATTAACGGTCTTTATAGTTTGAAATTAGTGTCATTTTGGTCTTTAATTTTTTAGTTACGATATATTTGATTCTAAATTTTGAATCTTATTTTAAATAAGGACAATTGAAAATATCATTACTTAATTTCAAGGGCAAAATTATTAATTTGATAAAATATAAACTAATTTAACAAAAATAATGTCAAAAAATATTTGACTTTTTAAAAATTATTTCTACCCACAAAAAATAAAATTATGTAAAATTAATAAATATTTTAGACATTTATTTATTTCTTTTTTTTTTACCAAATTAATTTTTATTATGTGCTTGGATGATAATCATATAATGGATGGTTATTTTTATTTTTATTAAAGTAATTTCTATTTTTTCAAAAATCAAATACGACAATAACGTTGATATCATTATAAACCAATCCATTAACTCAAAAAATTCAAAATTAAAAACATTTCATATATTAAATATATCGATTACACATTAAAATCTTAATAACCACCCATTACATGATCATCCTCCAAACACATAATAAAAATTAATTTAGTAAAATAAATAAATAAATAAATAAATGTCTAAAAGATTTATCAATTTTACATAATTTTATCTTTGGTGTGTAGAAATAATTTTCAAAAATTTAAAAATATTTTTTTGACATTTATTTTTGTCAAACTAATTTATATTTTATCAAATTGATGATTTTGCCCCCAAAATTAAGCAATGGTGTCTTCAATTGTCCTTATTTAGAATAAGATTCAAAATTCAAGGTCAAATGTGTCACAATTAAAAAGTTAGGAACCAAAGTTGCACGAGGCCCAAGCTATAACTGTTAATGTAATTTACCCTTAAATTAATATTACTTTTCGTTTCATCTTTCTTTTCCCTTTACAAATTTCTTCTTAAATTGTTGATTCAAACACGACCTTTTGAATAATTAGAGAAATTATTTAGGCTTGGTTTGGGAAGTGGATTGGCTTTTTGACTTTTTGACTTTTTTAGCCTGGGCTAAAAAGCTTAGTTTGAGAAAGACTTTTTGGCTTTTTTAACTTTTTTTGTGAGAGAAGAGTGTAATGATTATAAGTTGGATGTGATGTTTTGTTTGTTGTGGCTAAAATAGCCTATTTTGTCTTTTGTGGCTAAAATAACCAAAAAAGCCCACAAAACCACTTCCCAAACGGTACCTAGTAACTCTGATCTATAGCACATTTTGGCTTCTTTTTTTTTTTTTTTTAATTGATGAAAATCAATTATTAATTTTAGAAGAGTTGAACCCCTAACCTCACTCTTACAAGGGCCCGAGTGTTACACCTATGCTACTAGGCCACAAGACCATCGGCCTATAGCACATTTAGGAGTGGTTTGGGATGATCTAAATAAGTGCACTTTTTGACTTTTTATGAAATATGGGTTGGATATGAGTTAAATTTGAAGTGATGTGGTAAAGAGATGATATAACTTAAATAAGATGATGTGACTTAAATAGGATAATAATTTTTTAATTTTTTGACTTTTTTAGATTATGTGTGCTCATATAGTAAAAGAACACATCATTATTTGTCTCTTATGTTTCAGTTAAGATGTCTCCTAAGTTGTGTTTAGATTATAGGTTTGGATAAAGATTTAAAAATAAGAACAAAAAACATAAAAAAATATAAATGAAATATAAGTTAAATTTTTTCACATTTTTTTTTTTCAAAATTCTATCTAAATTTATGATCTAAACACAATATTATTGTTCAGGGGTGTAAATTTGGTCGGCTCAAGCCTGCTCATATTGGGTCTCACGAGCTCCCGTCGAAATTTGACCCAGCCCATGAGTCAAAAAATTAGGCCCAGGCCCAAGCCCAAGAGGTATTCGGGCACTGGGCGGGCCGACGGGTTGAGCCGATTGGCTTGGGCTCAGGCTCGGGCCGAGCTTGAACATTTTTTTTTTTCTATTTTTTTTCACCAAAAAATGACATTGGCCCTCAGGCAAAATGGGCCAGGCCTTGAGTCGAGCTCTGATTGGGCCTTGAGCGAGCTGATGGACCGGGCCACGGGCAAGCTCAGGCGGGCCGAGCCCACAAGCCAGGTCAAACTTTAAAATGATTGCCCAAGTCCAAACCCAGTGTCCCAAGCTGATATCAGGCCTAAGCCTAACCGGATCTAATCGGGTTGGGTTCGTCCTAAGCCATAGGTGGGTTTCAAACCGTCCACTAGTCACAAATCATTTTACATTCCTACTATTGTTAAGCAGGTATATGAATAAAATAATTATCTACTAATTTAGACCTATTAGATTACTTTTTGAATAATTGTGGGCGGGTAATCATGTCTCTGTCAAATAATAAGAGCATATTGACTGGAAAATAATAGCCAAAAGGGTACTGTTATGGTGTGCAACTTACGCCTTACACTTACGCCTTTCTGTGTTCAGTCCTGCTTTTTGTTTTCACCTTCCACTTATACTTTTTGTGTAAGTGATACATGGTGTGCAACCTTGAGGGTTGCACACTTAAGAAAAGTCCTAGCCAAAATGAATATACGTGTTCAAATTAGTTTTTTGTTTTTTTTTTTTCAAATTAGTGTTCAAATCAGTAGGTAATCATATTTGACTTGGTTTAGGAAGAAGGGCTAGGTTAGATTTGGAGCTAATTTAGTTATAAAAATATAAAATAGATTTTTTAGTTAACTAAGATAAAACATTACAATTAACTTATAATTATTATATTTTTTTTCACAAAAATTCAAAAAATCCTTCCCAAATAAAATTTTTTAACCCTAGATTAAAATAACAAAAAAACTAAAAAATCAAAAAGTCAACTCATTTCGCAAACTAACCCTGTGTTTTATTTACTCCCTCCGTCCCAAAATATTAGCCTCTTATTCTATTTTTCAATATCTCAAAATATTACTCCTTTTTCAAAAATTAAGTACAAAAATAATATAAATTTTTTATTTTATCATTCTTTTAAATTCATTAACAATATAAAAAATATAATTATGACATTGATATTTTTTTTTAAATGTAATATCAAAAGATGATTTTAAAATTTAATTTTTTAAAACGTAATAATTATATTATTAAAAAAAGTGAAAATCTTTAAAAAGACCCATTATTTTGGAACGAAAAAGGTATGATTACATGAGCACATCACACATACGCAATCACTCAAATTTTCCAAATTACAACCTACCTTGTTTCATAATTTTGTAGTTGACAAATTAGTCCTTTTAAAGTACGTAGTAGATTTAACGTTTACAAACTCCTATTGAGTGATTAGGGTGCTAAATACAAGTGGGTTTGATTTGAGTTTTCTGAATTAAATTTTTTGAAAATTGAGTTTTTAATTTTTTGTATTTTATTGTTTTTAGTAAATATTTTTAAAATTTTTAACATTTTTTTAATTTTTTGGATGTACCTTACTTAGATGTATCTAAAAAGTAAAAAATTTGTGAAAAATGTTTTAAAATTTTAATAAATACATAAAAATATAAAAAAATGTACCGAATTCTCGTATTTTTTTTGTATTTTTGGTATTTAGTGAATTTTTAAAAGATTTTTTTCACAAATTTTTTACTTTTTAGATATATTTATGCTAGGTATATCTAAAAATTAAAAAAATTACTTAAAATATTAAAAAAATTCATTAAAAACAAAAAAATAGGAAAAATAAGAAAGTAAAATTTTTTAAAAACTATTTTCAAAAAAACAAAACTAAACAAGCTGCACCTCCGTTCAAAAGCTGATTAGGAGCATCGTTTTTTCTTGTTCAAACAAGTCCTTTAGGTCCCAGTTTGGTTATATTTTTTTGTTGGCTTGTTTAGGTTGCTCTTTTTGTCTTTAGCTGATTTTTTTCAATTTTGATCCAAACATTTAAAAAAATTTCCTAAAAAAAAAAAATTAGTATAAAATCCGACTAGAAATAATTATAAAAAAAAAACCACTACCGGTTAATGTGTTTGAAAATTTTTAGTCTAAAATCACCTAAAAAAATATTATCATAATAATAACAATAATAAAAAATTTAAAATGACATAATATTGAAAGAAAAATTTGTTGAAAAGTTTAATATGAAGAAGGTATAAGGTATTAGGCTTAGTGGATATTTTTTGCTAGTGAGAGTTCCACCCTCTGTGAAATAATTTGGTGAGAAATCATTTTATTAGTTTTAGAAGACATTTTGTTTCTAATTTTACCCTTTAATTTATCTGTTAACTTTTTTTGACTATCTGTTCAAAATCATATTTCTCAGTTCAATTTTTTTTCTCTATCTATTCAGTTTTTAATCTTTTCAATTCAAATTTCGCTTATCTATTCAAATATTTGTCCAAATCAAATCTATCTGTTGAAATTTATCTATTCAAAAAATCTATATGTTCAAATTATTTGTTGAAATTACATAATCTTTTTTGTATTTCTTAAAAATGAACCCAAATTGAATCTGTAAACAATAACATTTCATATTACATTCATAAAATTGAACATATAAAATCCTCTATCTATTCAATTTTTGCTCTCCAGATCTAATTATTCTCTCATTTCCCCTCTCTTTTCTATTTTAGTTCTTTGAATGTCCAGCCAAAGAAGAAGATTTCAACCTATCTTTTCTCCACTCTTTTCCAAACCAAACATCATCAACAACAACAATAACCTATATGTTCAAAGCGCTAAAACAGATAACCACACAGACATATAAAGATAACCAGAGATAATCACACATGCACAAAAAAAAAAAAAAAAGTATTTGAGAAAGGGAGAGAGATACAAAGAGAGAGATTCATTTCTTTCAATTTCTCTAAGAAACCAAACACAAAATCATTATCTTCCACAACACGAGTATTATATAGATCTAGAAATGCTCAAAGAAGAAAACTCCAAATAAGGCATCAATGGTGGTTAATCTGCAATAGAAATGTCTCAAATCAAAGAGAACCACCATTCCTCAACTTTCTTCTCCACACCCTTTCCCAACCCAGTAGTTCTCCGAATTGGATGCACAAAGTTCGAATGTCACACCCTGAAAATTTACACAATAAGTACTCATTAACTTCCAATTTCATAAACTTGCTTCCAAAACAATCATTCCACTGCTTAATATATATATATATATAAGGAATATAAAGTCCCCAACATGGACAACATCATTAAATCTCCAACATGTATATTCGTTGAACTCCAGAGATTTACAAAAAATACCCCACATATAGTTATACATTCAACATTTCTAGAATATGAATCTATAGCATGTGACACAATAAGTGAAGTACAATCAAACGCCCTCAAGGGCTACAAATTCCAAGGCTTAAGCTTGGTTATACAAAATGATTTTCAAACTCATATATGTAAAGCCCTTGGCTTGTCAAAAATAATTACCACAAAAGAAAAGAGCCTTGTGCTCTCAAAATGTTTTCCACACCTCTAACTCGACAGAATCACCACATCATTTCCTGGACAAAATCACATAAGGTGAGCATAAAGCTTAGGAGGAAAATTTTAACAAAGTATATACATTTTATACAATCTCCTAAAATGAATTCATATGCCATACCATGTTCAAAAACATATCTTTTAGAAACTTTTGTGCACAATGCAATTTGATAATTGAACAATTTCAATAATTTCAATGTAGTTTAAAGGGGCGGTAAATACAACTCAAGTAATCCGTAGGTTGGTGTCTGCAAGTAGGCATAACAAGCACTATCAATATCTACTTTATCAGTTGCTAACTGGAAGGCACGTGGTAGCTCCTTCGCGCGTGTTTTCAGTCTTTTATCATAGACACTCAGGCTAACTTAGCAATACCAACTACACCCTTTATTCGGACTTACCAACATATTTACCCCAAAAACAAATCAATTTTCACAAAATAATTACCTTTCTCAAAGCAAATACTTTTCCAATGCAAGATTCAAAATTAATTGCATCAATGACAAAATGGAATGGCAATGCAAACGTCCAATGCAATAATAAAGTTCCATTTAATAATATCAACAATGCCAATTCAAAAGGTGATGATAATGAAATAAAGTACCAATGCAATGTATTTCTATATCAATACCTTGAAATTTCTTAATTTCTCAATTCATCTACACAATCCTCCATTGTGATCAAATTCCACATCTCTTATCAATATAACATCATAATATGTACATATATATATTCAAGAGATAATATAACAATATCAACATTCATGTATTCTCCATGTGTTAAACATCATTTTCTAAACTTGGTTTTCCAAGACAAACCAATGATAAGTTTTAAAATCAATTATTCTCATTTCCTCCATGAAATTCCCTAATTTAATACAACCATAGGAATTTCTCTATCATTTCTTCATATAACAATTTACCAAGCATAAATTTCACAATACCTTAACTTTTTTCCAAAATCTCCAAATTCAAGAATTTCCACCAAAACAAGGTTTTTGTTCCATTTTTGAAAGGATTTTTCTAAAACAGCACCAACACCTTAGAACATAATTCATATTCTCAAAAGTTTTGGGAAAATTAGAGAAGCACCACTCATATAATTATCTAACATGATGAAATACTCAAAACATGCATAAACTTGTAAAAACATATACATATATATATATATATATAACTCAAAGATTATCCCTACCTCAAGTTTGGGAGATAAAGAGGAAGAAAACCGTAGAACTCAAGGTTGACGAAAAATTGATCCAATCGGCTATAAACGCAGCCCTTGTCGCCTTTTTCAATTTGGTGTAAAAAGTCCCCTCAAATTCTTGAAAATTTGAGCTACATCTTAGAGAGAAATTGGATTGGGTGTGTTTGTAGAGAGAAGGGAGAAAAAAGATAAGTAGAGAGAGAGAGAGAAGTGAAAATCTGTGCAAAAAACATTTTTGGCATCAGTTTTGATAAAAAAGAGCATGAATTTGGAGACAGACCACCGAAATCTGCATGAGCAGTTTCAATTCCGCACGAACTAAATTTTTAATCTGCCAAAGCGAAAATTTTTGCCTCACGGGCGGTTTGCTCCAGAGAGATGCCCAAAAAATTCACCCAAAATCCGTTCTAGCGGTTTTCTACCCAAAAAGCTCTGAAAACTCTAAAAGACTCTGTAAGGATCTGCTCGAGCGGTTGCCAAATCCGCACAAGCGATTTTGCCCAAACAGAAAGTGATTTTGCAAATCAATGCAAGTCCAAATGTCCAAAACTCAAAATTTTCAACCTGGAAAAATTACAAGAGGTTAACTAAGAGTAAAAAGAAATCTCAACAACCCAATACAATAAAAAAAACACCGGAAGCAATGCACACTACCTTACTACACAATAGTATTCAAGTCCAAGATCCGACACATCACAATCTTCCTCCTTTAGGAAATTTCGCCCCCAAAATTTGGTTACATCTCTCACCAACACCTCCAAAGAACAAGAACAAGGCTTTAAGTGGTAACAACCACACTAATGACAAAATGGATCCATAATAGCAACAAATCAATTCTATCATGGAGATCTAAATCTCAACAACATTTCGCTATTATCATCAAAGTTTTTCCATGGGCCATGGCCACAATCCAACAACTACTAATATGACAATCATAAGCATAAGTCCAACAACAATTGTAACAATTCTACAATAGTTATTATGCTTAAAAGACAAGAACAATCATAACAACAAGTGGTTTACAATTTCAATTATTTATTCTCAAACACAAGAGAAAATTACAATCTAGAACAAACTATGTATTCTCAAATAAATCCGAATACTTAGAGCGGACTTCTGGCTCTCGTTCTCAAGTTGCTTCCTCAACCCCATGGTACCTCCATAATACCTTTACTAACAATATAGTCTTACCCCTCAACACTTGTTCTCAGGCATCTAAAATTTGAACCGATCACTCTTCGTATAAGGCATCCTCATCTATCTCCAAGTCAACCCAATCAAGTACATGTGAAGGGTCGGGTTTGAACTTTCTAAGCATAGATACATGAAACACATTATGAACTCCAAAAAGTTGTGGCAATAAGGCCAAATGGTAAGCCACTTCCCCAATCCGAACTAAAATCTCAAAAGATCCAATAAACCTTGAAGACAACTTTCCACTCTTACCAAATCTCATTAATCCCATTTCGGCGAGATTTTAATAAATACGTGGTCACCAACCTCTAAAGATAGGGGTTGTCTTCTCTTATTGGCATAACTCTTCTGTTGACTCTGAGCCGTAGTTAACCTCCTTCAAATGAGAGCAACTTTCTCAATCATCTCTCTAATAATCTCCAAGCCCAACATTGGTGCATCACCCACCTTGGCCCAACAAACTGGTGATCTACAAGGTCGGCCATACAAGGCCTCAAATGGTGCCATCTTGATACTTGGCTAATAACTATTATTATAGGTGAACTCAATCAACAACAGGTGTCTCTCCCAAGACCCTTTGAAATCAAGGACACACGCTCTAAGCATATCCTCCAAAATCTAAATGGTACGCTCTGACTGCCGATCAGTCTGAGGATGATAAGCAGTGCTAAAGGTCAACTTAGTTCCCGTTAGTCTGAGGATGAAGTGCGTAGACTTAGCCAACTTATCCACAATCATCTAAATGGCATCATTATCCCGTTGTGTTCTAGGAAGCCCAACTACAAAATCCATCGTAATATGTTCCTATTTCCACTCAGCAATAGGTAAGGACTGTAGCAAACCCGCTGGTTTTTCATTCTCGGCCTTCACTTGTTGACAAGTAAGGCATTTCGAAACAAATAAGGTGACATCTCGCTCCATACCCCTTCACCAAAACTGGTAACTAAGATCATGATACATTTTAGTGCCTCTCAGATGTACCACAAGGCATGAGTGATGAAATTCTCAGAGTACCTCCTCTCTACAAGATTCCAGCACAAACAAACGGTCTAGATATCTCACACTCAAATCTGAGTGGATGTTCAAACCCTTCCCTTCCTTCCCATTGGAGATCCTATCGCAGATTGTCTCCATTTCACGATCACTCTGTTGTGCCTCTATGACTCTACAATTCAAGGTAGGTTAAGCAATCAAAGAAAATAAGGTAGCACCCTCGCTAGACTCGCCCAAATGCAAATCAAACTCACTGATATCACCTAACATAACCCATTCCCGAATGGCCACACTTGCTAAACTACTCACGAATTTCTAACTCAAGGCTTCGGCCAGTACATTGGCCTTCCCCGGATAATAATGTAACTCAACGTCATAATCCTCCATAAATTTCATCCATCTCCGTTGGTGTAAATACAAATATTTTTGGGAAAACAAGTATTTTAGACTCTCATGATCAGAGAAAACATCAAACTTTTCACCATACAAATAATGCCTCCAAATCTTCAAAGCAAAAATTACTACCCGCTAACTCTAAATCATGGGTGGGGTAGTTCTTCTCATGAGTTTTCAATTGTCGTGAACCATAGGCCACAACCTTCCCTTCTAACACACAACCAAGTCCATCCCGGGACACATCACAATAAATGGTATAACCCAAGCCCCTTTTCTGGAATTATCAAAACCGGTGCGGTGATCGACCTAATTTTAAGTTCTTGGAATGACTTCTTACAAGTCTCATTCTATACAAATTTGGCACCCTTCCTTGTCAACTTGGTCAATGGTGCGGCTAGTCTAGAGAAGTCCCTTACAAAACGACGATAATACCAGGCTAACCCTAGGAAACTCCAAATTTCAAAAATATTTTTAGGTTGTTCCCAATCTTGCACGGCATCTATCTTAGAAGAATCTACTGTTACTCCTTCTCTCGACACAACATGCCTCAAAAACTTCACTTCAATCAACCAAAACTCGCATTTCTCAAAGTCAGCATATAATTGGTACACCCTAAACAAGTCTATCCGTAATTATTCCTCGTGTTCCTCCTCAGATGTTGAATAAATCAAGATATCGTCCACGAAGCGGTCTAAGAATTCATGGAAGACTCAATTCATCAAGTCAACAAAGGAAGTAGAAGCACTAGTTAAACCGAAAGGCATTACTAGGAATTCATAATGGCCATAACACATGCAAAATGTCATTTTCTGGATATCCTCCTCCCGAACTCTCAACTGATGGTACCCTAATCTCAAGTCTATCTTCGAAAAGCAACGAGACCCCCTAAATTGGTCAAATAAATCATTTATTCTGGGTAGAGGATACTTGTTCTTAACGATAACTCGATTCAATTTGCGGTAATCAATACACAACCACAATGACCCATCCTTCTTCTTCTTAAAGAGAGACGGCGCTCCCTAAGGTGATGTACTAGGGCGAATAAAGCCCTTGTCTAAAAGTTCTTGGAGTTGAATCTTCAACTCATGCAATTCTGCGAGTGCGAATCTATACGATGCCATGGAAATCAATGTTGTGCCAAGCACTAAATGAATGGAGAACTCGATCTGTCAGTGGTTTGGCAAACTAGTAAGATCCTCAGGAAAAACATTTGGGTATTCACAAACTACCATCGACAATTTAACTCGGACCCCATCACTCTCACTATCTAAGAGAATTGCAAGAAGACAACTAAGCTCGCCCCTACTATGAGGGTCATAAACTGGAGATAAGACTCTATTAGCTTGATCCCCTAGAAAATAAAAACAGCCACCACTCGAGGTGCATACCGTAATCCTTTGACGGTAACAGTTAATAACAGCACGATACGACGACAACCAAAACATGTCCAAAATGACATCAAAACCCGACATGTCTAACAACACAAAAGAAAAAAGAAGTTGGGGCCCGGCAACCTCTATCTCACAATCACGACATCCCCGATCCAAGTTAACCTTACCCCCAACTGGTGATTCTACCCTGAGTGAAGACGCTAATTGAGCCACCTCTAACCCCAATGCAGAAGCAAAAGTATAAGATATAAATGAATGCAACGTACCCATATCAATCAACACATTAGCCAAAGAATTGAACACAACAAAAATACCTCTCACAACAGAGGATCCTGGCAACTGCTCTGGTGCTGTAACAATATACACGCTCCCCTGTGGCCTTTGATCAACCTACCCATCTCTCGGAGCATAGGCCTGTTGAACTAACTGAGCCGAAGCAGCTCCCTAATTAGCTCATGAGGTCTGGACTAAATGAGCCTACTGATGACTCTGAGTCTGCCTCGATCCTAATGCGCCAGATACACCTCCCAACTACAGGGAAGCTCTCCTTAAATGCCTCGACTGACCATATTAAAAACACGTAGGTCCTTGTCCCATTCTCTGTGACTGACTCTGAGATCAGTTAGGTGGTGGTGGTGGTAACATCTACTGCCCTCCTTCCTTCTGTGGGCAAACACTAGCCTTGTGACCCGGTTGGCCACACTTGAAACAAGTAAAGTTTCCATGAGCGTTTCTCCCTGAGCCAACACTCGATAATGAAAAAGTAGATCTAGTAGATTTAGACTACTGCGATTGGGTGTAGCTCGGCTTTTTCGCACCCCCTTTCAGAAAGTTTGAAAGAAATCCCTACAGTTCGGACTCCCGCGGTTCTGAATCTAATCTCACAAGTGCAATGTGAAACTGATAATCACCAAAGAATCCAAATCTAGCAAATCATTTTGGAAAATTGATTTTAGGATCAAAAATGCCAAAATTAGACTGCATTGCCAGATACAGAGTCGCCACCTAAATATTTTATTCTTGGAAAAATTTAAGAAACCCGTGACTCGTGCCAAAGGCCACCTGTCCGTTATCACCAAAGTTGCCTCGACTCGAGAACTTAGGTATGAAATGGGAAGATCATGAATTGAGCACCCCCTGCTCGCCCGATCAAAGATCGGCCTCTACAAATCATGATATGATTTTTTATAAACATTATGTGTTCTTGTTCCAATTATTAAACTAGCTTTATTATGTGATGCGCACAAGCAAGTATAGACTAATTTGCTTAATTTGGAACAATTCAACTCATGTTTGTTTGCAAAAATGGTTTGAATTTGCCACCTCAAGTGGGCTTAAAGTTTGCGGATTTGCCACCAAACATAGTAGGCTTAAAACATGATTTGCCACTCAATAAAGTGGGCTTAAAATGCACATTTGTTGAATCATTCCAATTCAAACAACAAGCCTTCATTCACAGGCATTCATGCAGTTTAGCATTTAAGCACATAGTCTCATGGAAAGCATGCTAATCATGGCAACATTCACACTTATGCAAGTATGCTAAAGCATAAAAACTCACCTAGTACTCCAAGCCAAAATAGAAACTAGTTTGAAAGATGCATGATCCCTAACTATGTTAAGTGTCTAATGCAACACATGCAATATGCAATTAATAAGCTCGGCTACTAATATGGCATATAAAGCAATTTGAACAACATGCAATTAAATACGTATTCAAAAAAGGTATTGAAATAACAATGCAGTTTGAATGATGCGTTGAGCCTCGGTGCATGCAATACGAATGAATGGATGCAAGCATAAGGTATGCTAATTAAAACATGATGCTCCTAATCTAACCATCAAAAGCGATTAAATAAAAAGAAGAAAGATGTGGGGTTGGAAGACATACACACATGCACACACACTTATTACAACATTATGCCCTCGTGAAAGAGGGTCTGAATGAATAAAAGCTAACTAGCTAGCTACGCTAATTAAGCTAACTAATTATTACAAAATTTGAAACTAATTAACTATTCTAGTTAACTAATTTTTACAAACCGAAATCGAATAACTAGTTAAACTAACTAATTATTTACAACACTTAATTAGCTACAACTAATTAATTACAATATGTATTTAAGCTAGATATTTAAATGTTAAATAAGCTTGAAATCCAAGGGAGGCTCATGCACATGCTCGGTTTCCACCCAAAAAGCCGTTGTTTTACTGCTGCAAGCCCCTGTTTGCACATTTGAACACTGATAATGCTACCCACTTCCAGAACACCTCTACTCCACCTTACCAACACACTGTGCAAATTCCACTGATGGCCGACAGGGGGGCGGTCGGCTACCAATGGCGGCCGGTTGGCTACCATTGGTGGCTGGTCAGCTACTGATGGTGGTCGATCGACCACTAGTGGTGGTTATCGGCCACTGCTGTCCTGAACTTCTTTACTACAACAGAGAGCAAAACAAAGCAAAATAGTGTATTTTTCAAGGGTTGTTTGCACACTTTGTCTCTCATTTTCATAGGGAAATCAAATGAAGGACAAAATTTGGTTTATAAACCATCAATCAAGCAATTTCGTTGCATGATGGCTTGTGAAACCAATTGTGCAAGTTTAATAAATGCAAAATGAGACCAAAATATCCATCACCCTATCATGCATGATCAAGGGCAATGGAGACCTAGGAAAATGGCACATTTCATCACTTTGAGTATGAAATGTCCCATTTTCCTTGTGTTCAAACTAACGTCATATGTGAACACATGCAATGCAACACAAAGAATGCTTATCTTGCCACTTTTACTTGCCAATTTTGTTTACACGTTTTAATTACCAAGACATTCTTTAATCAATTTGTCCATGGGTGAATGTCTTCTACGATGAAAGAAGTGTCAACCAAGGGGTAGTTTAAGGTATGAGAGACGCTTTATGCCATTGGTAATGAACCCTCAAAAGAGGATTAAACCATTAAGCATAAGCCTCAATCTCAAGCTTAAACAATCCTAAGGTTGAAACAACCCTCAAAGAAAATGAAAAAGTGAAGAAATAAAGGAGATTGTAGAGATTGTGTGTGCTGAAATTTGATGAGAAAAAGCACTAAACATGCAATCAACTCAAACCAATGATGATTAAAACCTTAAAACACCAAGTTAATGAAAGGACTTACACTATAACTATGCAAAACAAGACTCAAAAGGTACCAAACAGCCAAAAAAGTGGCAAAAACAGCTCAAAATAGAGTTTAAAACATGCTGAACTTGAGCTACAAA
Source organism: Camellia granthamiana (assembly GCA_036172215.1). Lineage (NCBI taxonomy): Eukaryota > Viridiplantae > Streptophyta > Magnoliopsida > Ericales > Theaceae > Camellia > Camellia granthamiana. Next base: position 134,102,870 of record CM069903.1, read on the forward strand.
AAGCTAAAACATTAACCTAATACATAAGGCTAACTAGGCATAGAAACAAGACACAAGGAGGGGAGGCTAACCCCTCTAATTTTGGGCTTCAAAATGAGTTTTTTTCCACTAAAAAACCTCAGAAATTCAGTGGTTAAAAGGCCCAAAAATGTTGGTTTGAAAGTAGTGAACAAAGGTACAAAAGCTTTACAAACTAAGAAGTAAGAAGGGTGAACCACCCCTTAATTGAAAATGGCCTCAAACCAACACTTTTAGGCCATAAAAACAGAGTTTTTTATAGTTCAAAACCAGCCCCAAAATAGTTGAAAAAGACGACAAAGCAAGGGTACAAAACAAGTATAATGAGAGAGTGTTGTCCCTTTTAAAGCAAGCAACACTTTTAGGCACAAGTTCAAGTCAAAAACACCTTCTAATGCTCAAAGGAGGTCTCAAGTAACCTCATCCCAAAGAGAAGCAACTTTGATCAAGGGTGTATAGGCAAAAGTGTAGGATTTGTAAGCACATGTGTACAAAATTACAAGAGAGAGAGAGAGAGAAATCTAGAGAGAGAGAATTGTAGAGAGAGAGAGACTCCTAAAATTTTTCCAACCTTGAAAACAATAGAGAAGGCCCTTTATATATAGAAATATATGACTTCAAGTCGAAAATATCAATATAGGACAGCTGGAGCAATGTGGAACAGCTGAAGGAAAATATCTGCAGAAAACTGCCTTTTTTGCACCAGTGGCCGACCGGCCACTTGTGTGGATGACTGGCCACCACTGATGGCCGACAAAACACTCAAAATGGAAAAAAGTTGCACCAGTGGCAGACCACAAAAATCTATTTTTTGGCCAGATTTCAAACAGGTATAACTCTTTTATTCGGACTCCATTACAGGTCATTTTTGAGTCTAAATTGAAGCTCCAGAAGTCTACTTTTCAATGGAGGTGGCCTCATCTAAATTATAAGTGTACAAGGATATATTTCTATTTTAGTGAAGACTTCTCAATTTTGTCCTAACCGGATTCATGCCTAACCTCTCCCAAACTAGTTTTCTTCTCTTCTCTCCTATTTTCTTCAACTCCAAACCTAAAAATAAGATGTTTTTAAAGATTTTTCAAGGAGTTCACCTCTCTTTCATTTATTTCCACTTTGTCCTTACTTGATTTACCAAAAAGTGCAACATTTAACGAAATGCGAGCCTCGAAACATCGTAGAAATATTTTCAAAAATATTTTGAAAGAAAGGGTTTTCAAGTCTAAAATAAGTTTGGTCAAAAAAGTTTTGGTTTGTAAGGTTGGGATTTGGAGCTCTTCTTGCTGAAGAAATCGAACATTTGCATAGCACAACTTTCATCATCGAGTGATCAATTAGTAGCACCCAAGCCATAAGAGTGGTCAAAAATGGGGTGTCTACATTGGGGCTAGAATGAAGAGGTGCCCCTATTCTTCTTGCTAGGTCTAAAGTCCCCCTGAGACTCTTGGCCCCTAGACCTCGAACCCCAAAGTCTCTCCTCCTTGGCTTGCGCTGTAATCTCTACATATGCCACCTCCTCTACAAGACAGCCATAGTTCTGGATCATATTTCCAGCAACCTTGAACAAAATCTTCATTCTCAAACTCTATGCAACAACGCTCCTCCATTGCCACCAACTCCGATGCAAACTGGGACAAACTAGTGAAGACCGCTTCAAACTCGGCCATAGACAAGTTAAGTTGCTTGAGGTTCTGAAACTCTTGCCTCGGTCTCTCCCTAGCTATGGGAGGTAGGTACTTGTCTTGGAAAATGATGACAAAAGCTTCCCATGTTGGCCCCACTCTACCTTTGGCGTACTTCTACCTTTAGCCCGCATCCCATTTGAAATAGTAACTCACTAGAGTCACCCTTCGCTCGCTATCTTTAATGTGAAGTATCTCAAATGTCTTCACCATTTGCTCAAGCCACTCATCCTCCTTCTTGGGCTCGAGGCCACCATGAAACTCATCCGGCTTGGCCCATAAAAACTCTCGAGTGAGAAAACTTGCCCTTGACTCCACAGCGTTCTCTCAGGCTTGGTTCTCTGCCTTTAAGATGTTCCTAGACTCTCTCAAAGCCCTTGCCATTTCTCCGGCTAGGGTACCCATTGCGACTTGACCCGCTTGTTCCAGGACTTCCGCTTGCCCCATTTGCTCGGCCACATTAGCTTGGCTTGTTTGCTCGGCTGCATTAACTTGGCCGAACCATTCCTCTTGCATCGGAACCTCATAGACCGGTACTTCACACACACCTTTGGCGAGGTCTACCACACCTCCCACCTCTACCACCACGTGCCTGACCTTTTCCTGACATCCTAGTTAAGGAAAAAAGTAAATAATTTAGCATATAAACTCATATGTGCTTGCAACTTATCTCACACATCCTATCACAACAAATCTATACATTTCCATATCACAAAAATATTTAGGGTGTGTTCGGTTTGTGTTTTGAAATAAATTTTAAAAAAAAATTTTGGGGAGAGAGAGTTTAGAAATTTTTTTGATTTGTTTGGTTATATATTTTGAAAATAGTTTTGGAGTTTGGGAGTCTGGGATGATTTGATATTTTGTTGTAGTAAAGTAGATGTGTGTGAGAGAAAAAATGATTGAGAATGAGAGGGGAGAAATAAAAAGTGATTGATTAATGTGTAGGAGAGAGAGTGATTTTGGAAATTTTTTTCAAAAAATTTGAACCAAACAAGCCCTTGGTTTCATTCCACGTAAGCACTTAGTCACATAGATACATATGGACTACTCTTTTATGATGAAATTTATCCCACGAAAAACCGAGAATTCTTATTAAAATGAACATTGATCAAGAGCCCTTCTAATAAAATCTCAAAGAATTTAATAGGGCAAACAACATCCCAAAAGTTTAATCCCATACCCATCTAGTCATATAAACATGTTATTACATAACACCAAAGGCATGGAACATCTCCTAATTAAGCAAAATGAACCCATTGTGGAAAAACGAGCACTGCACGCGAGCCTCAAGTATTCAAATCCAATAGCTCTAATACCAAGTTGTCACGCCCCAAAAATTTACACAATAAGTACTTAATAACTTCCAATTTCATTTACTTGCTTCCAAAACAATCCTTCCAACGCTTAATATATATATATATATAAGGAATATAAAGCCCCCAACATGGAAAACATCATTACATCTCCAACATGTATATTCGTTGAACTCCAGAGATTTACAAAAAATGCCCCAGATGCGGTTATACATTCAACATTTCTAGAATATGAATCTATAGTATATGGCACAATAAGTCAAGTGCAATCAAATGCCCTCAATGGTTACAAATTCCAAGGCTTAAGCCTGGTTACACAAAATGATTTTCAAACCCATACACGTAAAGCCATTGGCTTTTCAAAAATAATTACCACAAAAAAAAAAAGTCTTGTGCTCTCAAAATATACTCCACGCCTCTAACTCGGCAGAATCACCACATCATTTCCTGCACAAAATCACATAGAATGAGGACAAAGCCCAGTAGAAAAATCTTAACAAAGTATACACATTTTATACAATCTCCTGAGATGAATACATATGCCATGCCATATTCAAAAACATATATCTCTATCTTTTAGAAACTTTTGTGCACAATACAATTTAAGAATTCAACAATTTCAATGTAGTTCAAAGGGGTGGTAAATATAACTTAGGTAATCCATAGGTTGGTGCCTGCAAGTAAGCATAACAAGCACTATCAATCCCCACTTTACCAGTTTCTAACCGGAAGGCACGTAGTACCTCCTCCGTGCGTGTTTTCGGTCTTTCACCATGGACAATCTGGCCAACTTAACCAATACCAACTACACCCCTTATCCGGACTTACCAACGTATTTACCCCAAAAACAAATCAATATGATCTTGTTTCACAAAACAATTTCCTTTCTCAAAGTATTACTTTTCCAATGCAAAATTCAAAATCAATTGCATCAACGATAAAATGGAATGGCGATGCAAATGTCCAATGCAAAAATAAAGTTCCATTTAATAATCTCAACAATGCCAATTCGAAAGATGATGATAGTGAAATAAAGTGCCAATGCAATGTATTTCTATATCAATGCATTGAAATTTCTCAATTTCTCAATTCATGCACACAATCTTCCATTGTGATCAAATTCCACATCTCTTATCAGTATAACATCATAATATATATTTTCAAGAGATAATATAACAATATCAACATTCATATATTCTCCATGTGTTAAACATCATTTTCTAAACTTGGTTTTCCAAGACAAACCAACGATAAGTTTTAAAATCAACTATTCTCGTTTCCTCTATGAAATTCCCTCATTTGATACAACCATAGAAATTTCTCCATCATTTCTTCACATAACAATTTACCAAGCATAAATTTTACAATTCCTCAACTTTTTTCCAAAATTCCCAAATTCTAGAATTTCCACCAAAAAAGGGTTTTTGTTCCATTTTTGAAAGGATTTTTCCAAAACAACACCCACACCTTATAACATAATTCATATTCTCAAAAGTTTTGGGAAAATTAGAGAAGCTGCACTCATACAATTATCTAGGGTTTCACAACCCAAAATTCATGATCCAAACATGATAAAATACTCAAAACATGCATAAACTTGAAAAAACATATATATAACTCAAAGATTATCCCTACCTCAAGTTTCAAAGATGAAGAAGAAGAAAACCCTAGAACTCAAGGTTGACAAAAACTTGATTCAATCAGCTATAAACATAGCCCTCGTCACCCACTTCGATTTGGTGTAAAAAGCCCCCCTCAAACTCTTGAAAATTTGAGCTAAATCTTAGAGAGAAGTTAGATTTTGGTGTGTTTATACAGAGAATGAAGAGAAAAGATGAGTATAGAAAGAGAGAGAGAGAAGTGAAAATCTGTGTAAAAAATTATTTTTGGTAGCAGTTTTGAGGAAAAGAGCATGAATTTCGAGACAGACGTGCCGAAATCCGCATGAGCGAAAATTTTTGCCTCACGGGCGGTTTGCTCCATAGAGCTGCCTAGAAAATTCACCCAAAATCCGTTTAAGCAGAACCCAAAATTCGCTCAAGCGATTTTTTGCCCAGAAAGCTCTAAAAACCCTGAAAGACTCTATGAGGATCCACTCGAGTGGTTGCCAAATCCGCACGAGCAGTTTTACCCAGAAGCTCAAAAAGTGATTTTGCAAACCAAAGCAGGTTCAAATGCCCAAAACTCAAAATTATCAACTTAGAAAAATTACGAGAGGTTAAGTAAGAGTAGAAAGAAATCCCAACAACCTAATACAATAAACAAAACACCAGAAGTAATGCACACTACCTTACTATATAATACTATTCAAGTCCAAGATCCAGGACAACACATCGAATAACAACACTGAATCATGAAATCAAGAAACCTCATTTGATTCCTCAACTTCCAAAACTCGAATCCACAGTGGTGATGATGTAAAGAAGACAAGTTGAATCTCCTCGGTTTGAGGTCAAACGGAGTTGAGAAACTTCTACAACTCGCCACATGATTTAGGAAAATGGCATTAGGACGGAGAGAGAGAAAGAGAGAGAGAGAGAGAGAAAGAGAAACCCTAGCTTTTAGAAACTTCTGGAAGAGTATTATCTGGTGGAGGTTTAAGAGAGCTGGATCTAGAGAGGTCGATGATGGAAGAAGCCGTAGTGGTTTCTGCAGTGGTGATGGAAGAGGGAGAGGGGAGATGCGATACAAGAGGTGAGATGGAGATCGGTGGCTAAGAGAAACGGTTTTGGACGGAGGTGGTGGACTATCGTAGATCGAATGGAAGGGCAAAGCCGGAAGCAAGGCGAGGCAGTGGGCAACGAGGTCGATGAGGTGGTGGTTATGGTGGCAAAATGAGAGGAGTAGAAAACCTAGATCTGGAGATGGAAGATAAGAGAAGAGAGAGAGAGAGAGAGAGGGGTTTTGGTTTGGGAACAAAACCGGTTATGCAATATATACATATATATATATATATATGTATATGGATGATTATTTTGGTCATTTTGCCTAAACATGTCCTTATGAGCAAAGTATTTCAACCTTTGAACATTTGATCAAACAAAATTTAAATTTGAATTTATGGACCGAATATCTATTTTGAAAACCTCACTAAAGACACCCAAAAAAAAATTGTCTGAAAGAGAAAAGCTTAAAAAAAAAAAGTTTTTTTACAAAAAGAAAAAAGAAAAAAAAAAGGCAATTAATGTTTTTGAGTTAACTTAGTGTTTCTTGTACTAATTGCAAAATGTATATCAAAAACATTATATAAGTAAAAAAAATTAGATTTTTTTTATTACAAATTAATGTACCATACAATAATAACAAATTTTATTTTAAAATGAGGCCACCATAAACTAACATAAATTTTTCTTTATCTTAGAGCTATGTTTGGTACGATTGAAATTTACTTATACAAAAATTAAGAGTACAATAGTACTAAGTTAAAAATAAAATAATATTGATAGTCATTTTTTTATTAAAAAAATCTCGATCACATGAAAAATTACTCTAAAATTAAAATTTTAAAATATTCTAATAGATTCAAAATACTGTATACCATGGCATTACCTTTTTGAAAAAAATGACATTGCAACTTTGGGAAAAATCTATGGTACATGAAAGTTTTTTTCATGTATGGTAACTAAATACATGTGAACCGCTAGATTTGGATAGAATAAAATTCTAGCCATTAGATGTGTTAGAACTAAAAATAGATAGGAATTAAAGTGGTTTTTCAATGGTTAAAGTAGTTTTAGTTAATTTGAGAATGAAAAAATAGATCTAACTTATTATTTATTACAAATATACATATTACTTATCATTAATTCATTTACTACTTGTTATAAATAAACTTACTATTTGAATATAAATAAAATACAATTCAACAATATGACATGTTAGTCAGGTCACATTTCTTTTGAAGTTGTGCCTTTTTTTTTTTAGTCAGGTCACCTTTCTTTTGAAGTTGTGCCCTTTTTTTTTTTTTTTTTTTTTTGTGCGCGCGCGCAACACATAGAACTAATGACACACTATATATAACTATTTTTCCTCTACATTTAGTCTCTATCACTATTTTATTTTCACATTATGTGACATTTTCCATTTATGAAATTTAAGGTTTTGTTGTAATAACATTTCACCTAGTTAAAGAAAAATATTCAGTAGTAAGTAGAGTCTCATTGAATAGTAAGTCAAACTTAATGAAACAGTAAGTGAAGTCCCATTGAATAGTAACTCAAGTTTAAGAAAATACTAAGTGGAATCTTCGTTTGTATTGAAGTAAAATGTTTTTATCAAAAATATTTTACTCATTTTCCATTGTTTAATTGAACAAAAAGCAAGTGAAACATTTTTTAAGAAAAATATTTTTGCATCATTTTCCAATAAATAACTTACCTTTAAAAATTTCATAAATCAATTTTTACAAAGTTGATTCTGACTCATTATCTTTTCAACACAATTATCATTTTCAAATAAGTATCTTAGTTAGCTCACTAAAAAGTCATAAATGACACTCTATTGAATCAAAATTTCTTTTTTAAGCAATAAAATATTCTTATTTCAAGTATCAACCAAATGCTGAAAAACGAAAACAAAAATATTTTTTCTATGTAAAATCAATTTATAAGAAAAATGTTTTTTTGTGTAAAAATATTTAATGTCGAAACAAACGGAACCTAAGTAGCAAATGAAATCTAATGAAATAGTAAGTGAATTCTCATTGAGTAATCGGTCAAAGCTACTTACTATGAATTAGTAAGGGTAGTTTTATTGAATAATAAATAGTATTTAATTGAGCAATAAGTCAAATTTAATCAAGATTAGAATCGCTCTTTGGGTAAAAACTCACTCTAAGGATTGCTGGTATACAGTGCAGGAGATTATCAATAATGTTCAACAGATTAGGTTTATTGCTTACTTCTTGATTGTAGTATGCAGTAGGCTTATGGCGGCGGTTATTTGGTGGTGGGTGTGTTGTGAGTTGTATTTGTGTTTGTTTGTCTGGTTTTTTTGTGTTGGTACCTTACCAATTCCTTGGTCTTGAGCTAGCATATGATTTGGTAATCTCTTGGTGCCAACCTAGTTGCGATTAAGATGTTTCGCTATGATACTTTTTACTTTTGCCCTCCCCTTTATTAATGTATCCCACTATATTTCATATGTTTTCATTAATAAAGTTTCCTTTTTTGTTGAACCAAAAAAAAAAGTCAAATTTAATAAAGTATTAAGTGAAGTCTCATTAAGCAGTAAGTGTAGTTTAATTGAGCAGTAGGTAAAATCTAGTGAAATAGTAAGTCAAGCCTAATAAAATAGTAAATGAAATCTCATTGAATAGTAAGTCAAGTCTAATAAAATACTTATTATTCATTTTCACTCATTTAGTTATCATATTACATCTTTTAACTCTCATTTTCTATAATATATTATATTATTGTAAAGTATAAATTGAAAATAAAATATAATAAAATAATTTAGAAAGACCTCTCATTTGTCAATATTTATTAATGGTAACAAATGAATACATGTAAAGTAATTACTTTCTTTTATCTACGACACTTGAAAACATTAATTTCTATATAAGACTAGGTAATTAGGAAAATATAGAAGAACTCTCAACTCATTTGTATACATAATAAACAAGATTGTATTTTTCCATATTTTTTCACAAAGAATCAGTGAAATATGGTGATTTAGATTTTACAAATTGAAGAAAATTTCCAATTACTAATTTATCTATGTCTCTATCTCTTTTTTGTTTGAAAATTATGTGATATTTTTAATTTTATAAATTCTAAATAATGTTTTATTTTAACATTATTTGATGTTTCTGATTTATTACCTACTAGTTATTGTGACTTTACTTACAATTTGTTCTCATCCTACTTACCAATCAATCGTGACAAGGTCTTATTGAGTAGTACTCATGTATGATTGAGTTGTAAGTAAGTTTGATGTAGTAGAAAGTATCAATAAGTAATAGAGTCTCATTAATTAGTAAGTAGAGTTTAATTTAGTAGTAAAGCAAAGTCTAATGAAGTAATAAGTAGAGTCTCATTAAATAGTAAGTGATGTATAATTTAGGTCTCGTTTAGGAATATGCTATTTTAGTAATTTTTTGACTTTTTGACTAAAATATGAGGTAAAAAAACTAGTATATTTGGAATAATCTTTTGATTTTTTTACGAAAAGATATGTAAAAAATATAGAGAAAATGAAATCTTTGACTTTTTGGTATAAGTTATAGACTTTTTTATTTTTTTAATAACTTTTTGACTTTTAGGTTAAAAGTGTTACATGTCAAACGAGATCTTAATAGTAAGTCAAGTCAAATCATTAAGTAACAAGTAAGATTTAATTAAGTAGTAAATCAAGTCAAATACCAACAAGGGTTGGTTTAGTTGGTAAGGCTTGTTCCCTTTGCCCATTTGGCTTAGGTTTGAGTCCTGCTGCCGGCAGTCCTTTATTGATGAGCGATATTCCGTAACGCTTTCCTTGGCCCTGAAATGGGGTAGCCTCCTCTCTTCCTAAACTTTTTTTGAATCAAAAAAAAAAAAAAAAAAAATCAAGTCAAATGAAGTGGTGTCTTATTGAGTACTAAGTCAAGTCTAATAAATTTTTATATTTTGTTTACTATTTTAAAATTCATATTTATATTTATTACTAACCATTCATTGTGACTTTACTTATAATTTGTTTTAATTCTATTTATCACTCAATAGTAATGAAGTCTTATTGAGTAGTAGTTATGTTTAATTGAGTTGTAAATCAAGTTTGATGGAATAGTAAGTGGAGTATCAATGAATAGTAAGTTGAGTCTCATTGACTAGTAAGTGAGATTTAATTGAATAGTAAGCAAAGTCCAATAAAATAATAAGTAGAGTCTCATTAGATGGTAAGTGTGATTTAAATGAGTAGTAACTAGAGTCTCATAGGATAGTAAGTGGTGTTTGATTGAGTAGTAAGTTAAGTCTCATTAAGTAGTAAGGGGTGTTTGATTGAATAGTAAGTCAAGTTTGATAGAATAGTAACTAGAGTCTCATAAGATAGTAAGTGGTGTTTGATTGAGTAGTAAGTTAAGTCTCATTAAGTAGTAAGAGGTGTTTGATTGAATAGTAAGTCAAGTTTGATAGAGTAGTAACTAGAGTGTCATTGAGTAGTAAATGAAATCTCATTAAATATCAATCGGTATTTGATTGAATAGTAAGTGAAATTTGATGGAGTAGTAAGTGAAATTTGATTGAATAATAAATCAAGTTTTATGGAGTAGCCAAAATAAAATTTAATTGAGTAGTACATAAAATCTAATAAAGTAGTAAGTTGAAACTCATTAAGTCTTTGTTTGGGTGTATTATATAAGTATACTTTTTATCTTTTTATCTTTTTTGGTCACAACAACTCTATACTTTTCTGCACATTTTTTCGTAAAAAGTCAAAAAATACACTTATTTAGATCATCTCAAATAACTCCTTAAATGAAGTGTAGTGAAGTAATAAGTAGAAGATTATTGAGTAGTAAGTGAAATTTAATTGAGTAATAAATAAATTCTAATAAAATAACATGCAGAAGCTCATTAATAGTAAGTACGGTTTAATTGAATAGTAAATGAAGTCTAATGAAATAATAAGTAGAAACTCATTGAATAGTAAGTAGAGTCTAGTGAATTAGTGAATAGAAGCTCATTGAGTGGTAAATGGAGTTTAATTGAGTAATAAGTCAAGTTTGATTGAGTAGTTTGTGGAGTCTTGTTGATTAGTAGTTAAGATCTAATTGAGTAGTAAGTCATGTCTGATACAGTAGTAAGTGACGTCTCATTGAGTAGGATATATGAAAACTGTTTAGTAACTTTTCAATCATAATTAAAATTATAAACATAATAAGTCATAATCAATATCATAATGAATCATACTAAGGAAAATAACCAAATATCATTTAAGGCATATAATTAAAGAGCTCTTCAATCATCATCAAAATTAAAATTACAAAAGGTTATAACTAAGGCATAATTAACACAACAAATTATGATCAAAGACCACAAAGGTTATAACTGGACATATGATACACATCAAAAAATAGAATATGTACTACAGAATTTTCATGTAAATATAAGAATAAATACGAATATATTGTATATATTTCAATATTAAATAATTAACATTATTTTTTTATTCAACAACTAATAAAATACTATTGAAAAATTAGCTAAATTTTATTTAAATTAAAATTTGAAAAAAAAATCAATATAATTATATCAAATTTAATAAAATTTAATACTATAATTTTTAATAATAAAGATTGAGAGTTCTAATTTTGGAACTCTAAAAAGAGCTTTAGTGATGTGGTAAGAAGTGAGGCTCACATGTGACGTGATGTGTGTGCCTATATTTTTTTTTCGCTTGCCACATCATTAGAATTCTCTTTAAAAATTTCAAAATTAGAACTCTCTATCATTATTGAATTTTTAAATCTTAAAAAAGATTAGTCTAATTTTTTTTATTTAAGTAATTTAATTACCTCCACTCATCACTTGTTAGTTCTGATACTGATAGACACCCAAGAAGGCTCAGCCCACCGACACCCAAGAAGGCCTAGTCCACAGACACCCAAGAAGGCCCAATCCACGGCTCAGGGCCCAACTCACAGACCAGGTATCAATGCTAGGCCAAGGCTAGTGGCATTCAAATACTTGTCAAACAGGGAGTTAGCCACACAAACAGACAAAGATTCTACAAAATTATTGCACTCACACATCAGTCATTTAATGAGGCCACTATGGCATTAAATGTGGCAGAGACCTCTCACGCCGGAAGAGGCAGAATCACCATGAACGACGCTAACTAGACTATAGACTTTCGACCAACAAGACAGCTTGGAATCGATAAGGAAATGATGAGTAAAGGATATAAAGAAACTTTCGAGATACATTAGAAGTTAAACTTTACCTTCCTACTCCCCTCTCTCTCTTTCTCTCTCTTTCTCTCTCTCAATCCAAATAGTAGTTTACCTTGACCTAACTTGATCGTCGGAGTGTCCGTCAGAAGTCGACCACCCCTTGTAGACCTTTTTACAAGCACAATTGGAGGACCTCAAGGCTAGCGGAACAGTTAAAAGCGTGAATCAATCCGACACGTTCATCACATAGTTGCTTCCATTATCAAGTTTAAAAAACAAAAAGGTCACGTTACATCACCGGCGACTGCCGGTGACCCATACTTATTAAATTATGGCACACAAAAATCATTTTTGTATACAGTAGTCAAACTCTGCAACTTTGTTCAAAAAAATTGACATTGCAAGTACTGTTCCTCTTTTTTGAACAGAAAGTACTGTTCGTTCTAACAATAATTTTCCAAATAGTCAAGCTAGAAAGCATTTGGTCACAGGGTGTTCCCGTACGTCACCGTATCCAAACGTGATATCACGTATCCGAACATCACAATTGACTTTAAAAAACAGAAAAAGTTATAAACCAATTTTGGTTAGTTTGGAATCATTAAAAAAGTTAATTTATTAATTTATTAAAAAATATTTGATGGTCTGAAAATATGAGGTTCGAATTACTCGAAAATGCAAAACGATGTCGTTTTGGATATTTCGAGCTATTCAAGCCACATATTTTCGGACCACCAACCATTGCTGTAATTTATTCAAATCATATTATTTTTTATTTTTATATATATTTTTTTCATAATAAATTAAAAAAAATTAAAAGTACGTAATACTCAAAAATAATTATTCAAACAACACCAATCTAACCCAAGGGTCCGTTTGGGAAGGGCTCAAGTGGCTCATGAGCCACAAAAGACAAAACAGGCTCATGAGCCACAACAGACAAAATATCACATCCAACCCCATAATCATTACACTCTTCTCTCACAAAAAAAGTCAAAAAAGCCAAAAAGCCAAGAACCCTTCCCAAACCAAGCTTTTGAGCCCAGGCTCATATAGCCAAAAAAGCCAAAAAGCCAAAGAGCAAGCCCACTTTCCAAACGGAGGCTCATAATACAATTCTCGTATTTTACTTATAAAATTATTACTTGAACCAATTGTTGAAATTAAATGAATTAAACAAAAGTATAAGTATAAGATTCATCAATTATCTCATACATTAAAAAATATATAAATTTTCATAGTATTATTTTTCATACAATTTTATAATTTTAATAGAATTTAGTCTTTTTAGATTGTTTATGCTAAAAAAATATAAAAGAAATAGAAATATATCAGTTGGGTGCTGTTTGAAGGCGGGAAATAAGTGTTTTCAAAAAAAATAAAAAAGAATAAAAAGGTTACTTTCATTTATGTTTCTCACTTCTAGTTTTTAACTTTGAACTCTCACCCAACTAGCGGCACTTCTATACCAGAGAAGAAAAAAAAGGCCAAAATTCACATTAATAATCAAGACTTATTTAAAATATGACCCCACATTCATTCAGAACTTGAAATATGAGCCATTAATATAAAAATCTTGGACAATTTTCAGATAATTTTTTAGTTCATAGATCTACTGCTCACCCAGATGTAACATTTTACAATCTATACTCTCTATATTATTATACTAAAAATGAGGGTTAAATTTGATCTCTTGAAACTTCCTTTAGCTAATATAAAAAATAAATAAATAAACAAATACATCCACATCCCTCACATGAGCAAGGATCCTTTCCTTTGATCCTCTTCTTGGCTCCTTACTTGGTGAGCTATTGAGCCCACTTTTGGATCCAATTTCGATAATCCGAACCGTTCACATTTTATAATTTGTCATTTATATCATACCTGTAAAAAATCAAGTCGATCGGATATCGAAAATCACATGAACTAAAAATTTTATTAAATAATAAAACTGTTTATTAAATTTTTTTTAATAAACGATTTTTAGTTCTTCCGATATCCGATCAATTGAATTTTTTACAAGTATAATTGTTGGCTTTTTGGCTTTTTGAAGGGTATTTTTGTAAATGCGAGCGTGCCAGTAAGGATCAATCAGTCCTTACAGAAATTATAATTGCCAACCAATTATCAGACGATTGTGTTTTAGTTCTTTCAGCCTCAATGAAGAGGACTTTTACTGGTGGCTTGACTTAGGAGAAATTAAGCGAAATAGCAGTTAAACAAAAAGCAATTGAAGTATTTCATTAAAATGAAAACTTACAATGGTCCAAACTCAGCCTCGTAGAGGTTTACAGCGACAATCTACTTGAATCTACTTGAAACTATTTCTATAAATGAAGTGCAGAACAGGTATTTAAAGTGCAGGAATGTAAAGACTGGAAATGTAAAAACTGGAAAAGAAAATGTATAAAGTAAGACTGGCTTGTATGATCTGAGTCCGGGGGCTTTTTCTGGGGACCTCCTTGCTATTTATACTCTTCAAGGATGACCATCGAACTGCACTTCAAACCGTCGAACTGCTCCTCCATGATCGCTGATCATGCTGCCTTAGAAGTAGTTCCACTATGCCATCACTTGCAGTTGGGCTTCCCTCCTGTATTTGAATTTGAATATGAGTAACCGTTGAAGCCACGTCACCTTGTATCTCTTTACTGATCAAGTGCTACTCAGATCACGTGAGAACCAATTTTCAATGCCATGTGGACGATCAGGATCGAAGACTTGAGTAGTCTCCCAATATTGCCCTTACTTTGCCACGTGTCGAACTGTAATTGGCTTTTACAAAATATGTAGCCAACATTACCCCCCGCACTAATATACCCAATACTTGGTGATATTAGTGGATCACAGCTTTTCCCGCGCTTCTGGAACGTGCATGGAGTCTATCTTCTGGAGACACAACCGTCATTCATCTGGTGATCATTTGCATTAACTCTCTTTCAATTTGTTTGAACATCCCAATACCTTAGCATTCGAACAGACTATGGCTAAATCAACTTCCCTCGATCAAGCACACGAAGAGCCATTGAGTAATGCTGCTTCCCCTCGAAAGAACCTCCACGCATTCATTAACCACCTTTACTCGCCTTTCTATATTCAGGTCATGGATGCCTATACAAATTATCGACCTTTGGAATACACACACATTGTCCTTAATCCTTCGATTCAACAAGTTGCAGACACAGATACAAGAAATTCTTCCTCTGACTCCCCCTTGTACCTCGAACAAACTGCTTTCAAACCTTTGATTTGGCAAGTTGCAAATATGGACTTAGGAAACTCTTCTTCACAAAATTCTGCATGGGATGAAGCTATAACTTCTTCATCTTCTGGAGTTTCTGGCTGGACTAGCTGGTCAACACCTGAAACTTATGATTTGAGGGAACGAATCAACCATCATTTTGTCGAGTTCACTGACCCTTTGGAGTTTCCTTCCTATGCTCGAAGTTCAGTGGTCTACCCTTACGTGCCCATTGACTGTCGACGTAGTTTGGAAGAGAACCTTCTTGTGGCATGGTACACATCCTCCATGCCTACAAAGTCAGTGCTTGTTGCCCGACGCCCAGAAGAGGCACAAGGGTATAACCCCTCATTCTTAGCCCAGAAGGCGAAAATTTGTTCTTCTGACTGGCTTAATCATATTAATGCTTTTGTTCCTTCTGCTCCCGTGCCATCTCCCATAATAGAAGCATCCACACCTTCCTCTCCATCTACATCTCCTTCTCCATCTTCTGAAACAGAAGCATTTACACCTTCTCCTCCGCCAACTCTTTGCTGGACAGAGAAATTGAGGCTTGCCTTTCCTATGGAAAAAGCCTTCCCACCTTAAAAACCTCCTCCTTCCCCTACTCCAGCTGAGCGGAAACAAGCTCAACTTCTGCTTGCAGCTTTCTCTCACTTGCCCTTCAATATTCTTGAGGACGAAGTCCCTCTCAAGAACTTTCAATGGGCTTGTGGTATTCTGACTAGGGGCCATGTCCTTAATCCCATTGCCCAAGCAGAACTTCATATGTTCCTCGACCAACTCCCAATGCTCCTCTACTGGCATCGAAATTCCATGGTTACTACACAATCTTTGGACCAACTTTCGTCTCTCCGAATTCAAGCCCAGTACGAAGCAAAGAACTTTATCGAAGAATTCGATGATTTTAAAAATAAAGATTTTGCGTATTGGGATGATTTGGTCATAGACGAATTGGAACAAAGATTGAGAGAGGAAACTTTCGAAACAAAGGCTGAAGAACTCTACTACGAAGTGAGAGCTCACCAACTTATGCAGCCAACATTAGAAGAAATAGAAGATATAATAAAGAAAGAACAGAAATTCACTGATTACTGTTGGACCAAATTTCATGATCTTGTTATTTATTCTATTCCTTATTTTTATGAACTTGAGTTCATACCCAGATAGGGTCATTCGATGTAATTGCTTTGGCTTTAATATAAACAGAATTCTTCACTTGGCATTGTTTGATCTTGTTTCCGTTTGCTTTTTAAAGCCAATCCAGAGCTTCGAACTGAATAATCTTATTCTTCGAACGTAGACTCAATTGTTTTTGAAAATGAAGACACTAAGGACCAACATGACTTTTCCAATTCATGGAATAAAGTTGACAGTTTGGCTGATATTATCTTAGAAATGGTGCTTCGAGTTTAACAATCTTATCATTCGAATATAGATCCAATCAATTTCCAATAAGGATGTTGGGATAAATTCTCCAATTTATGGATTATGGTCATCAACCTTTGTTAATTCTTATTTAGAATTGGTGCTTCGAACTTAACAATCTCTTCCCTTAAAGTCTGTCTTAATCATAACCAAAATATGATCATGATTAGTACTGACTATTTTTGCTTCGAAGAACAGCTCATACTTACAACAATACAAAAACTGTTCTTAGGGTTGCATTGTTTAATCCGAAAAGACAATTTCTGTGTGTATATACAAACCAATTATTGGTTTCAATGCTTCGAACACCCAAATATATCTTTAATGATCCTCTAGCTTTACCTCAAGGGTATTATTTTTGTTAAGAAACCTACTACAGGTCTTTGATCTCGTCAACGTAGACAAACCCTTGAGTATTCTTACAGTAGTATGCTTCGAAGCCGACTTATGTATTTCGAAGCCGTTGTTGTTTGATTTTTTTGGCGCCAAAATCTGGTTCGAAGCCAAATATCTTGCTTCGAGGCTGGCGTCAACGGCCGGAATGTGCTCCTCCTTCAAAAACTATCAATATTGGAAGAGACCCCTCGTATTCGTACTTTTAGTACTTTAACGACTTATGAAATATATTTTCCAGACACAAAGGTTTTAAAACCCTTTTGTTTCGCATTCTGGAATTATTTACGCCCTCAACGCATAAACCCTCATCGGTCTTCCACTTCTCTCTATTCCCTTCTCACTTTCCGAAAAACGTACTACCAATGGCTTCTTCTTCACCAAAGGTACCAGTCATAGAGCGTGTGAGCTCATCTGTAGCCTTAAAAAGACTCATTGACGCAGAATGTGAGAAGTACAAGGCTGGGGAAAAAAGCGCTATTGACGAGCGTATCTTTGTCCCTCGTCGCCATGAGCAACAAGACTACGTGCTCGGGCCAATATTCAAAGAGATCCTTACTGAGCTCCCCGCTCTATATCCTCGTCTGGAGAACCAATGTCTTCTTTATGAAGGTGGTCTCGATTGGAGGAACTGGAGAATCAATCGCCCTCACCGATGTTGGCCCACGGTGAGACCGGAATGGCAAGAATGGTACGACCGGGTCATCCCTGCTAGGACACTGGACCTTCAAGAGCTCTGCCTTCTCGATGCTCTTCGACTATCTAGGGTAACTATCTCGGAGGACCCTTTCCTAGTCCCTGCTGCTTTATGTTTTTGGAACCCTATCTTCAATTTCTTTCAATTTAGATGTGGGATGATGGCCCCTACTGTTCTTGACATTTGCCATTTACTAGGAGTATCCCCTATTGGTACCCTTATTACACCAGATTTCCCTGACTTAGCCGTCTCTTTCTCCCTTCCCTCTCTTAATTCATCTTACAGTGATTTTGCTAAAGCTGAGAATAAAAGAAAGGGCCCAGTAACTGATAGAGAATTCTTTTCCTTCCTATTATATTGGCTTTGCAAATTCCTCTTTTGCACCTCCTCCCAGAGAATCATGTCTGAATTTGCTCCTCTTGCCAAAGCCTTTGTTTTGCAGAAAAGGGTAGCTTTAGCTCCATATATTCTAGGCCATGTATACAGAGTTTGTTCCCTCTTTTGTAAGAAACCCTTAGATGCTAATCAAGGGGGGCCATTCTGGATCCTTCAGCTTTGGCTTTTTGCCTATTTTACTGAATTACAATCCAAATGCTTTAAATTTTCTGGGCTACACTCTCTTACCCATGGCATAGGACTAGCCAATGCTTCACTCTATCCTTCTACTTTTGCTTTTTATTTTTCTTTCTTCCATCAACTACCAGCTGCCCTTCCCATACATCGTTTTCGTCCCTTCGAAACCAGCATAGGTCCAGCTTGGTTAAGCCATTTCCTAAGTGACAGGCTCTGTGCTTCGCCTATTCACAAGGATATATGGGCTTCCCTTCTGATTCCTAGAGAGCTATTTATCGGGACCACAAACCCCAGAGCTTATAAATGTATAGCTGAGCCTTATTGTCCTGCTCAATTTGCTAGACAGTTTGGCTTCACACAAGGGGTCCCGATACCTCTCTGCAGCAACACCAATCTGAGCCTCACCAAGAGAGATTTGAAGGTTCAGAAGTCGAGGCTAGAAGAGGCAACCTTCAAATTCATAGATGACTTGGCCAGTTTTGAATACACCCTTTTCATCCCTCAAGTACCGTATTGAAGAGATACCAAAATTGGTGGGTAAACAATATGGAAGTCTATTTGGCCATTTCACCTCAAAGCCTACTGGAGGTGTTAGATGTGCCCAAGCCCAAAGGAACTGAAACTGTCACTTCCTCCACTGTGCCTCCTACAACTCAGTCCATTCCTGCTACCTCAACTCCTCCTAAAGCCACTCAGGCTGTTTCGAAGAAAGGTATGTGCCTTTGTTTTCTTTCCTTTGACTTCCCACATAATGCTGATTATCTTATTCGTAATTCTTCTTTTGTGAAGGTGGTCAGCAGCAAAAGAAGATGAGACTGCTTGAGCCTGAAAAGAAAACAACTGAGGTGCAAGAAGAAGAAGAAGAAGGGGAAGCAGACCAAGAACATGAGTCACCCTTGATAAGAAGGAAAAAAGTGATTGATTTGGTTCAAGAGGAAACAACCGCTAAAGAAGTAGAGAAGGAGCTTATTTTTAGGAAATTCGGATCTCAGTCTGCAGAAGCTGAGAGGACATCTAAGGAGCAGACAATGCCAGTTCAAAGAAAGAAGAGAAAAAAGATTACTGTCTCTCCTTCTGATTTTACTAAAGGCTCTGATTCCGAGACAATTGCCCAAGCAATAAAAAAGAGAAGGAAAGTGACTGCTTCAACTACTGCCTTGGTTGAAGATCCCATTCATGAGGCAGCTGCCCAGGCAGTAGAACAGGAACATTCCAAAGCTATAATTGTCTTTCAGAGAGCTGAGAAGAGACGGCAGCAACAATTTCTGAGAGACGAAGCCACTGCTGCTGATGCATTACAAAGGGAGATGGCAAGAAGACAACAGACTTCCGAACATTACTCCCTCCGCAGCTCTCCCAACAGTGCCAGTGCTTCTGAAACAAGTAATTTCTTTCACGCTTCTGCTGTTCTTTTTTTATCAGCTTTTGATATTTGAAATTTAACATTGCTTTACACTCCTTCCTTCTGCAGCAATACCTACTGCGTTTATCTTTCCAATGAGGTCTTCCTCAATTTCAGTTGAGGTTGATCAACTGCAGAATGTCAGTATTATTCAAATCGTACTCCCACTTCCAAGGCCCATATTCGACATACCTTCTTTGAGCCCCAGCCTTCCTGCATCTCTCCTTCTTAGCTTAGAGCCGTACCTCCCTTTCTTGACCTTTGACCTACTTCAGTCCAATTCTCCTTCAAGCCTTGCTCCTCCTTCTTTCACAGAACATCCAACTACTATTCCATCTCTAATGGCAGTTGATTCTCCTACAGAGGGTGCTGGTAGCTCCCCAATCCATGGCTCATTATCTTTACCTACTCCCAGCCCCTCTTCACTTGATTCATTGGTAGCTAAGACCATAGAGGCTGCCAAAGATGCTTCATCTATTTCCCCTATCCCCATACAGTCCTTTACGCCTTCCATCACAACTCTCTCTGCACCCCTCATGTCTACGGATGAGGTGGATATCTTCGAAGCGAGATTAGCTAGTCTTTTTGACATACCTTCTACCTCTCCAATATCCAGTATTGAAGCTGAGCCATTAGTTTTGGCTGACTCCTTGTTGGAAATTCTTGAGAGCTCTTCTTCTTCCAGCCGCAAGTCTTCTATACCTTCAATAGACCTGGACACATGCCTGGAGCTACTGATTTCCTTTTCGAGGATTCCCTTCGAGGCTCTACAAAGGCCTATAATTAGAAATGGGTTCCTCCAGTGCTGTAAACTTACTGAGCAGTCAGGCATGGATGTTTCAAGTCATTTATCTCAGGCAGCAGCTACTGTCGATTTTTACATCAGCATTTGCCAAGCTGCCAAGGCTGAGGATGAGAAATTGGCGGGTGACAGGAGTTTTGTTTCCCAAGTACATACCGAAGTATCGATGCTTAAGGAACAACATTCCTCTGCCTCCCACTTTCGAGTCCAGCTGCTGGAGAGGAAAGCTCAACTTGAAGAGGAGTTAGCTGCAGTAAATCGAGCCTTGGTCCGAACTGATACAAAATTGCAAATCACCAACCAAGGACTGGCTGATCGAAAGGAAGAGATGGCTGCAGCTATTCAACTAGCTCCCTCACTTAGCAATAGGAAATCTATTGTACAAAAACAATTAAGACACTGTAATGAATTTTGGGCCAATTTGTGGCAAAATGTACTTGATTCTTTATGAAAGCACAAATTTTGTCTATCATTTGAGCAGTCTTTTTTTTTTTTTTTTTTTGTATTTAATGTTTATTTTATTTCTTGTGTTTCCCAAATGGTTGGAAAATAAGGCTTTAAATATCTGCCATTAATTTTTTTAGGATGCACATATCCATTCAAATTTCTCAAATGGTAAGCTCCAAAAGGCAGAACTCTATGAATTTGATATGGTCCCTCCCAGTTAGGTGACCATTTGCCAAACTTATGGCTTTTAATTCCTATTGGGAGTATTGTTTTCCATACCAAATCACCTTCATCAAAGCCAATGTGTTTGACTTTCTTATTATAATTCTTGGCTGCTTTCTTCTTTTGGAAAAGAATACTATTCAATGCCAAAATTCTGGCCTCATTTATACCTTCTAATTCCAAATACATACTCTGATGATACTGCTCCGGATCTAACTGGTTTTGGCATCTTACCCTCAAAGATTTAACATTAATCTCTACAGGTAACACTGCATCATGCCCATAAACTAGGGCATAAGGTGTAACTCCTGTGCTTGATCTTGGGGAAGTTCTGTAAGCCCATAAAACATCCAACAACAAGTTATGTCAATCCCTGGGATTATCTTCCACAACCTTTTGTATTCCTTTTTTCAAGGATTTATTGGATGATTCAGCTTGACCATTGGCTTGTGCATAATAGGGTATGGAATTAATAAGGCTAATTCCAAATTCTGCCACAAAAGACTTCACCATTTTCCCATCAAACACAGTCCCATTGTCCACAGTTATGATTTGTGGGATGCCAAATCTATGGATCAAATCTTTAATGAACCGAATGACTTCTGTCTGATCCACAGCCTTGTATGGTTTGGCTTCGACCCACTTAGTGAAGTAATCAGTGGCCACTAGAATGAAACAATGATGCTTCGAAGAAGGTGGGTGTATTTTTCCCATCATATCTATGGCCCATCCTCTGAATGGCCAAGGCTTCACTACTGCATGCAAGTCAGTCACAGGCACATGCCTTATTGTGCCATGCTTTTGACATGCCTGGCAACCCTTTGCATATTCTATGCAGTCTTTAAGGATAGTTGGCCAATAGTAGGAATGCCTTCGAAGCAACCATCTCATCTTTACACCAGGCTGATGAGCAGCACAAATGCCTTCATGAACCTCAGCCATAGCTGTTAATGCTTCTTTTGGGCCTAAACATTCCAGCAACAAACCATCTCCCCCCCTTTTGTAGAGAGCATTGCCATACATCATATATTGCATAGACTGCAATTTGATTTTCCTGCTGGCCTTCGAAGATGGACCAGCTAAGTATTGTATTATTGGATGCCTCCAATCTTGTTCTTGTAAGTCATTATGATTGACTTCCAAGACCACATTCCTTTTATTCAAAGGTGGAATCAATTTCTGATATGTTGTTTGGCCTATGTCCCTTTGGGCATTATCCCTTCTCTTGAAGTTCGAAGCTGTCTGAGCCACATCATTAGCTCTATTATTCAAGAATCTTGGAACATGAGTTACATTTGCTATTTGAAATTGAGAAAGTAAATGCAATGCAACAACATAGTATGGCAGAATACTTATGCTTTGACACTTGAAAATCCCTTTCACTTGGTTAACCACCAATTGAGAGTCTCCAAATATGTCAACCGCATGTACTTGTAATCCAATAAGGATTTCTAGTCCCACTATTAAAGCTTCATATTCAGCCTGGTTATTGGAACAGCTAGTTTCATCCACTCTGAACCCATGTATGGTCTCTACCCCTTGCGGAGATTTAATCACAATACCAATTCCAATCAAGCCATTGGCTTTCGATCCATCGAACCACATCTGCCATGGCTCAACACTAGCCATGCCAAGTTCCATTATCTCTTGGCTCTCCGTTTGAGAGGGATGATCTGCCAGAAAATTAGCCAGAACTTGCCCTTTTACTGCCTTTTGAGGGACATATTCTAAATGAAATTCTGATAAGGCTAGTATCCACTTGCCAATTCTCCCCCTCAACATAGGTCTAGATAACATGTACTTAACCAAATCTATGGTTGCAATTACCAAGACAGTTGTAGGTAAAAGATAATATCTCAATTTCATTGCAGCAAAATACAAAGCAAGACACAACTTTTCTACAGCTGAATATTTACATTCACAAGAATTTAAAAACCTACTAAGGTAATAAACAGCTTGTTCCCTGCCTTCTTCATTGTCTTCGGCCAAGAAAGCTCCCAATGAATCTTCTGCTGCAGCTATGTACAACTTCAAGGGTTTATTGTCCTTTGGTGGCATCAGCACTGGAGGGTTGGCCAAGTAGGCTTTGATACCTTCGAAAGCCATTTGATGCTTTGCTGTCCACACAAATTCCTCTTCATCTTTCAGCCTTAACAAGGAAGAAAATACTTTAGTTTTCCCTGCAGTGTTAGAAATAAACCTTCGAAGAAAGTTAACCTGTCCAAGGAATCTTTGTAATTCTTTCTTACTTGATGGAGGCCTAGCTTCAATGATGGCTTTGGCTTTATTCTGATCAATCTGTATCCCTTTCTTGTGCACTACATAACCCAAGAAGTTTCCAGATGAGACGCCAAAAGCACACTTAAGAGGATTGAGCTTCAATTTGAACTTCCTCATTCTTTCAAAGGCTGCTTCTAAGTGAAACAAATGCTCCTCCATGGCTTGGGATTTGACTACAATGTCATCAATATAACATTCCAAATACCCTCCGATGAGGTCATGAAAGATAGTGTTCATAGCTCTCTGATATGTAGCTCCAGCATTTTTCAGGCCGAATGGCATTTTAACCCATTCGAAGGTGCCAATATTCCCAGGGCATCTGAATGCTGTCTTGTGGATGTCCTCATCTGCAATGCAGATTTGATTATAACCAGAGTGTCCATCCATCATTGATAAAACTTGATGCCCTGCTGAACTGTCTACCAACAGATCCACTATAGGCATAGGGTATTCATCTTTTGGAGTTGCTAGATTTAAGTTTCTGAAGTCAATGCATACCCTCATTTTACCATTCTTCTTAATTACAGGCACAATATTAGATAGCCATTCAACATACCTGGCTGTCCTAATAAAACCTGCCTTGAGTAGCCTAAGAATCTCTTCCTTGACTTTCTGAATTACTTCTGGACTCATTCTTCTTGGTTTCTGCTTGTATGGCTTGAAGTTAGGCTTCATAGGGAGCCTATGTTCCACTAATGACCTATCCAATCCTGGTTGTTCATTATAAGACCATGCAAAGCAATCTTTATACTTCTTTAGAACAACCAATAAATGGTCCCTGTCCATATCATTTAGACAAGCACTTATATAGGTAGGCTATTGTATAGAACCTTCCCCTAAATTTATTTCTTCTAAGGGGTCTTGTGTCTGAGGGCTTATTGAAGCTTCTTCCTTGGTTTCCTCTACCCTCGAAGCAATCTTCTCACTTTGTTCTGCTCCCAGGTTCTTTAGTTCAACATCTTTGCCCTCCTCCTTATAGACAAAGTCTGTCCATAAGGCATCCTCTTCCTGTATTTCTTGGACTTTTGTTTCAATGTCCAGTGCACAGTATTTGCCAAGGGTCAAAATTCTGACCCGCTGCTGTTCCTGTTCATAGCCAATTATCATGGCCTCTCTCTCTTGCTCCTGTACTTTCTGAACTATTGCTTTTACGTCCAATGTTAAGAATTTTATTAGAGCCAAAGACTTGGCTTATTGTCCTTCATCTCCTTGCCTACAACCAGGCATCATTGTCATCCTTAATGACAATCTCTTCATCAGCACTTTCTTGGACTAAGTGCTTTAGGTGTGTCACTTCCTCATCAGCCGTCACTTCGGCTGAGCCATCAGCTTTCCTCAGTATACTAAGTGGTGTTACACCCTCAATATACAACTTGGCCTCTGCAAAGTCTGCACAGGCTATGAAGGGTTGAGGATCTGCATCAATTTCCTCCGTCTCTCCATTGCCTAAGGCCATCATAATCTTCTGATGCAAAGAGAAAGGCACACATTTGTTAGTGTGGATCCAATCTCTCCAAGTAAAGCATTGTATTTAGCATTACCGTTGATTACGAAGAATGCTGTCATGCAGTCCCTGGTTCCCACACTCAAGTTAATGGGTAGAATCCCTTGAGCCATCTGTTTGTCCCCAGCAAAGCCAACAATGGTTGTGCTGGTTGGAATTAACCTGGGATTCTTTTTTCCTAGTTTCTTCAAAGAAGATTTTGGTAGTAAGTTCACTGCTGCCCCATTGTCTATCAGGACACGGTTCAGTTGTATCCCATCGAAGAACGCTTTGATGTACAGCGGCTTGACATGTTGTGTCATAGAATTCGATAGGATACTCAAAAGGATATGAGAGGTTAATGCTCACCTCTTCTCACTCTCGCATTCAGTCTCCATTGGGGTAGCCATCCCAGGATCATCTTGTACCATACTTACTTGCGAGTCTTCACTAGAAATAGGAATAGGATCCATGTCTTGGTCATCTCGGTCCTCATTTCCAGCTTGGAACTCATGGGGCAGTATGTGTACCATATTGACTGATACTGGAGGAAATGAGCCAAATTGGATGGCTGGCTGTGCCTGTTTCCCCCGCTTGGCTATCTTGATCAATAATTCTAGAAGCATCCTCTATACTGCATTCTAGCACTTCATTGCTAACTAATTCCTTCGAAGGATCTTTTTCAACTGGTTTTTCAACCAAAAATGTTTGCTCAGCCATGAAGGCTTCGAACATTTCTTCCTCCCACCATTTTCTTTCTTTTGGCTTATGCCAATCTCTTCTTCTGTCTCACTACCACTCTCCATCAGAGCCTTCTCCAAACCTGCTAAGCTGGCCTTCTCTCTGGCTTTTAGTTCAGAATGAACCTTAGCCAACTGTTCTCTGCTGCAAACTATTTTGTTCTGTGGAATTGGCTTTGTAACATGGTCTGACTTTGGATTCTCCTTTCTTCTGTCTTGACCAGTGAAGAACTTTCTCCGCTTTCTTTCAGATTTTGCTGGTACTGGGTATACCTGCGCTGAATCTTTCTCCTTTGTGATCTTGAAATGACTGGGACCATATCTGGTTCCTTTGTCTTTGGATGTTTAAGCAATACCCAATTGTTTGGAGCCACCAAAGGAGGCTTGACCATCCTGCCTTGGATTCCAACATCTCTCCGGGCAGACAGTTCCCTGGGTTTGTTTTGCATTACAAACCAGTCTGGGACTCCAGGTACCCACGAACTTGCTGACTCAGATGTTGAATTGCTTTTTTTCAACCTTCAAAGCCATCTTCGAAGCTGGCTGTGAAGGTAAGTGTTTGGCTCTGACCTCATGTTTTGAAACCTAATTCAGACCTTCGATGAAGGTAGCCACTTTCTGTCCTGCGTGAGGCTGGTCTAGGAGGCCAATCCCTGGCCTTGACCCCATGAAATGAGCCTCTCTCCAGTCTTCTTTCAGAATGACTGCTCTCCATTCGGTAATAGTTAGGTGGCCTAGATTCATACAAGGGCCTCTTGCCTTTAGCATGCGTTCTGTCCATTGCAGGCTCAACCACTGGTGGTCGCTGCCTATCACTAGCCGGATACGGCCTTTTGTTGTAAGCGTTGGTTGATTTAGGACGTCTCTGAACATCCCTGTAGTATTGCTTCCCATCAATTGGGAGCCCTTTCAACCATTTATAACTCAATCTGCACCTGGGACACATCCTCTGCATTACAGCTGCTTCCAAGGAATCATCATCCAATACTTCTTCATCAGAGTGTTCCTTCTGGTGTGAGAAACTTTGTCCAATAGCTGGTGGGTTTTTAGTGTCCTTCTTGGTAGTTGTCTGGTTGGCAATATGCATCTGCACATTGACCTCTTCCAACTCCTGCAGAGATAAATTCTGGAAATTTGGTACAACCACATTAGCTGTACTTTCTCCAACTTCTGGAAACGGATTACTGTCGATCCCCATGGCCTTTTCTGTTTTGGCTGGGAACTTCAAACTTCCTTTCCGAATTCGAAAAAACAATGCAGTTTTTAGTCGAGTGAGACCAAGAGTTATGCCATTTACAATATATTTTTCCTTTAAGTTCATCTGGAGATGGCAGTTTTACTCCTTTAGGTAACTTAAGGAAGTTGGCCGCGAGCAAATGATCAAAAATGTCATCTGCTTTTGTTAAATCGAAAGAGTACTTCCTGTGAAAGTCTTTCTTTTTAAATTGCTGGTCAATTGTTGTATCCTTATGAGCTAATGCCTCACAGATCACAGGTTCTTTGCCCACAATCTCTGCTGCATCAATCTCATAATTAGGATCTCTATAATATGTCTTGTATGATGCATTATTTCGATCTTGTTCCTCCTCTAGTAATGCTTCATATCGAGACACCTTATAGGTAGTTCGACCAAATCTCTGAATTCAGTTGAGTCAAACTTCTTTTGAAGCCTGAACTCTAAACCGTTTTGAGCCAATCTTACGAATTCTGGCTCTGGAAGGATGACTCTACATTTATTTCGAGCCCTTTTAAACCTAGCAATAAACTGAGTAGCCTTCTCTTCAGGCCTTTGACTCAATCTGGCCAAGTCTGCCATGGAAACCTCTAGCTCCGACTGAAGAATTGGGCGTGAAATGCCTCTTCCATTTGTTGCCAATTTTGAATGGAACCAGGTATAAGGTTGATGTACCATACAAACACTCCCCCAGTTAGAGAATTTGGGAATAATCTTAGTTTCATATAGTCATGATTAGTAAATTCACCGCATTGAGCAGCGAACCTAGCAATGTGCTCTATTGTTGATTGATTCCCAGTCCCATAGAAAAGGGTAAAATCTGGTATCCTGAACCCCCTTGGGTATTCATGTACCCTATCTACCCATTCTGGGTATGGTTTTCTGTATAAAGGAGTCTGGACCCCCCGAGCCATCGGTCCACACATCTCCCTAACAATATCAGCAATTTGGTCTCTAGGGACCATATTTTGTGCCTGCTGAACCACTACTGGAGGAACAAACACAGGATTCGGTGGACAAACTTGTGCTTGTGGTCCTCTTGGTCCATAAGGTGGTACATTTGGGACTGGTTGTCCCTGTGGTATAGGTTGCTGTTGGGGGTGTGGGTAACCCCTTTGAGCCTGTCCTGCAAAAGGACCTGCGAAAGGTGCTGGAACAGGTATTGTGTCCCTTCCACTTACAGGCCAGCCTTCCAACCCCCCGGGTGTAAATTCGAATAAAGGATTATTATATCCCATAGTGCCAGGTATGGCTTTCGAACATGGGATTTGTAACCATTCTTACGCCAGTTTCTTGTACTTGACTAGATCCACCAACTTGTGTGGCTTCATTGTTGAGTACTGGGGTATTTTGACCTGCCATAGGCCTCGAAATAGGTTCATACCAAGACTGAGGTGATGGTCTTTCATGGTTCTGATTACTAGTTTGGCCATTAGAATGTCCATTAACTGCATAGGCTGTTTGTCTCTAGCCAATCTTTGTTGATGGACATTTAAAATTTCCTCTGTGTGTCTTGTGTTTGTTAGTTGGTGGTTATTCATTCGATCCAAAAAGGATGTTGCCCACCTTTCCATTGTGTTCATTAATTGTTGTCCCATAGCATCTACTAGACCATCCCAAGGATTTGTTGGCTGAGTAGATGGGACAGTGGATGGTCCAATTCCTTAGTTTCGTCCAATATTATGAACATATGGTTCTTGTCCAGAAGTACTGGTCTGTTCGACCATAGGTTCTGATAACATGGGAGTTTCCATAGGATGTGTTACCACATTATCCTCTGGATTAGGTATTTCAACCTCTCCTTCTACGCTTCTTCCAGGCATTCATTTTCTCCTTGTCGTCTTCGTCTAGCCATTTTAATTGGTCCCACTGGGCGTGCCAAAAATATATGTTGGCTTTTTGGCTTTTTGAAGGGTATTTTTGTAAATGCGAGCGTGCCAGTAAGGATCAATCAGTCCTTACAGAAATTATAATTGCCAACCAATTATCAGACGATTGTGTTTTAGTTCTTTCAGCCTCAATGAAGAGGACTGTTACTGGTGCTTGACTTAGGAGAAATTAAGCGAAATAGCAGTTAAACAAAAAGCAATTGAAGTATTTCATTAAAATGAAAACTTACAATGGTCCAAACTCAGCCTCGTAGAGGTTTACAGCGACAATCTACTTGAATCTACTTGAAACTACTCCCTATAAATGAAGTGCAGAACAGATATTTAAAGTGCAGGAATGTAAAGACTGGAAATGTAAAAACTGGAAAGGAAATGTATAAAGTAAGACTGGTTTGTATGATCTGAGTCCGGGGGCTTTTTCTGGGGACCTCCTTGCTATTTATACTCTTCAAGGATGACCATCGAACTGCACTTCAAACCGTTGAACTGCTCCTCCATGATCGCTGATCATGCTGCCTTAGAAGTAGTTCCACTATGCCATCACTTGCAGTTGGGCTTCCCTCCTGTATTTGAATTTGAATATGAGTAACTGTTGAAGCCACGTCACCTTGTATCTCTTTACTGATCCAGTGCTACTCAGATCACGTGAGAACCAATTTTCAATGCCACGTGGACGATCAGGATCAAAGACTTGAGTAGTCTCCCAATATTGCCCTTACTTTGCCACGTGTCGAACTGTAATTGGCTTTTACAAAATATGTAGCCAACAATAATATATATGATAAATTGTAAAATATGAACAATTTAAATTATCACAATTGAACCTAGAAGTGGATCCAATAAGCCACCATATAAAAAGCTAAGGAGAGGATCTAAGGAGATTTTGCCCCTCACACATTTCAATCTGAATTGAATCAGGATCCCTTCCTTACATTTCCTATTTGCTGGGCCATTGGCCCACTTTTAGACACAATTTTGATAATCTAAACCGTTCATATTTGTAAAAATCAAATTGATCAGATATCAAAAAGTATGTGTTCAAAAAAATCGAACTAAAAATTATTTTTTTAAAGAATTTAATAAACAGTTTTCCGAACACATGCTTTCTAATATCCAATCAACTTAATTTTTTACAGGTATGATATACTGAACAAATCTGAAAATATGAAGGGTTCGGATTATTAAAATTAGGCCTAAAAGTAGGCCCAATGACCCAACAAGTAAGGGGTTGTTTGAGATGACCTAAATAAGTGCACTTTTTGTCTTTTTACAAAAAGAAATACAAAAAAATAGAAAGGTAATGTAATGAAAAAAAGATAAAAAAATGAATTATTTTAAAATTGTCAAACTTGACCTAAGAAATGCAAGGAGGGACCTTGATTCCATCTCAATCTACCTAACTCTAAACTTCCCCAAACATTTTTTCATCTCTGACTCTTCCCGCTCTAAACTTCCACAAACATGTTTTCATCTCTCACATAAATATTCAAACAACAATGATTCATCCCCCCTTTTTAGGACCCCCTTTGGACCCCCTCTCTCTCTCATTGGTCACCTTTTCTTTTTCTTTTTCTTTTTTTTCCTGCTCCTCCAATCACCTCTTGCCACGTGGCAAAGGGGGCAAAGGGGGTGACCCCCAAAGGGGGTCCCAACCTTTATTCATATTCAAAACTATGTTTTTCACAAGATAATTGTTTGGGCCTCGTCTTGATGTGATATTTTGATTTTATTTTTATTTTTTTTTTGAAGTTGTCAGCTTAGAGATATTTTGAAAAGATGATTAAAAATTATTTTTTAATTTTTTTTAACTTTTTTATAAGAGAGAGAAGTGAGTTAAAAGTTAAAAAGTGACTTTTAATCCCAACTTTTAACTTACTTTTCAAAATAAGTCTCAATAGAGTTATGTTTAGAATTCTAATTTTAGAACTACCGATCACTGATGTTCCACAAATTAAAAAACAGAGGGCAGGCCACTGGCAAATAGATGAACGAAAGAGAGAGATTCAAGACTATTTGTCTTTCACAAATAAAAAAACAAAGGGCAGGACACAGTGAGAGAAAGTGTAACCAAGACTATTGTTTGTCTTTCATGATAAGTAATTTAAGAATCATTAATTTTTATATTTTCATTTATTGAAATTTTTGTTAATTTTTTTCCATACATGTTCTGTAAATTGTTTAAGAGTTTTGAATTTTTTATATTCTCAATTATAGAAGTTTTTGTTTCATTTAATTGATCATGTTGGTTGAAAAAATAACAAATAAAACAAAAATAAAAAAACAAGTATACATTGTGGGTGTTTGGGAAGTTACTATTTTAGTAGGCTATTTTAGTTTTTGACTATTTTAGGAGGTTAAAATTTTTATATTTGAGAAGATAGTTAAATTTTTTTGTAGTTGGATGTAATGTTTGTGAGAGGAAAAATGAAATGATTATAAATTGATGTGACATTTTGTCTTATTAGCTATTTTAGCCTATTTTGTCTTTTAATGCTATTTTAACCAAAAAAACTAAAAAAATTTCTTCCCAAAAATCACCTACAAAAGTGAATTTTAGACTCATAGTATATAATGTGAATTTTAGAATCATATTTTTATGAAGTTTTTTTTTTCATAAAAACCACCCTATAAAAGTTCAATCTAAATTACAAATAATAAAAACAAAAATCATTAATTTTTATATTCTCATTGATTGAAACTTTTTTCTTTTCTTTTTTTACATATATATTCTATAAATTGTTTAAGAGTTGTTGATCATGTTGATTGAAAAAATAACAAATAAAAAAAATAAAAAAAAACAAATGTATACATTATAATGTGGATTTTAGGCTCATATTTTTATGAATTTTATTTTTTCATTTTTTCCACCATATAAAAGTTCAATCTATTACAAATAAATAAACAATGTATACATTATGATGTAGATTTTAGACTCATATTTTTATGAAAAACTTTTTTATTTTTCCCACCCATATAAAAGTTCAATATAAGTGATCTAAGAGTCATTAATTTTTATGTTCTCATTGATTGAAACTTTTTTTTTTCCATATATATTCTGTAAATTATTCAAGAGTCATGAATTTTTTATATTTTCAGTCATAGAAGCTTTTGTTTCATTTTGTTGATCGTGTTGATTGAAAAAAAAAAAAACATGTATATATTATAATGTGGATTTTAGACTCATATTTTTATGAAATTTTTTTATTTTTCCCACGAAATAAAAGTTCATTCTAGATTACAAATAGAGTAGAAAAAAAAAAAGAAAAAGAAAAAGAAAAATAAAAGAAAAGAAAAGAAAAAACATATATACATTATGATGTGGATTTTAGGCTCATATTTTTATGAAATATTTATTCAT
The DNA here is from genome assembly GCA_036172215.1 of Camellia granthamiana. NCBI lineage: Eukaryota > Viridiplantae > Streptophyta > Magnoliopsida > Ericales > Theaceae > Camellia > Camellia granthamiana. The sequence continues at coordinate 134,134,947 of CM069903.1, forward strand.
AAAAACCACCATATAAAAGTTCAATCTAAATTACAAATTAAATATAAATAAAAAAATAAAAACATGTATACATTATAATGTGGCTTTTAGGCTCATATTTTCATTAAATTTAAAAAAAAAAAAATTCCCACCATATAAAAGTTCAATCGAAGTGATTTAAGAATCATTTGTTTATTATTTTTTTTAATAAATATTCTGTAAATTATTTAAGATTTTTGAATTTTTTATATTCTCAGTCATAGAAGCTTTTATTCATTTTGTTGATGATGTTTATTGAAAAAAATAACAAAAAAAGAAAAAAAGAACATATATACATTATAATGTGGATTTTAGGCTCATATTTTTATGAAAGACTTTTTCATTTTCTCCACCAAAATAAAAATTCAATCTAAATTACAAATAGAATACATACATTATGATGTGGATTTTAAGCTCATATTTTTATGAAAAAATTATTCATAAAAACCACCATATAAAAGTTCAATTTAAATTACAAATAATATATATATATATGTATACATTATGATCTGGATTTTAGGCTCGTATTTTTATGAAAAAAACTTTTTTATTTTTCCCCACCATATAAAAGTTCAATCTATGAGCATCTCTCCAACGGCAAGCCATTAGAACTGCTATTGCAATAATTTGGCAGCTGTAGAAGAGAAGTGTGCTCCAATGGTTTGAAATGGCAACTGCCATATGTGCCAATGAAGAAGAAAACCATCTATTTCTATCCCTCCCTCCCTCCAATTGTTGTTCATATTCAGACCATTTCAGCAACAGCAATGCTACGCACAGAGGAGGAAACATAAAAATTGTTCCACTGGACCCTTCATTTGTTGTTCATATTCAGACAATTTCAGAAGCAGCAATGCTACTTTGTGCGTAGCATTGCTACTTCTGAAATGATCTGAATATGAACAACAACTGGAGAGATGGAGGGAACATATGTTTTTCTTTTTCATTGGCACATATGGTGTTACCCAAAAGACAACCCAAGAGGGGGTGAATGGGTTTCTACAAATCAAAATTACTAATTACCCCAATAAAAACTAAACAATTAGTACAGTAGGTATAACAGATAATAATCACAATATTATCAAATGAATATCATAGTTAAAGCAATTTAAAGAGATGAGGGAAGAGAATGCAAGTAAGATTTATAATGGTTCGGTTTAAACCAAGCCTACGTCCACTTATCAAGCTTCACTTGAAATTTTTCACTATAATTCTAGCTTCCCAGGGGTGCTAGCAACCTCATGTATATGGAGTAATCCTCCATAGATTTTCTAACTTCACAGGGGTGCTAGTAACCTCATACACATGGAATAATCCTCCACACGATTTTCTAGTTTTACAGGAGAGCTAGTAACCTCTTACAAGATTTGTGATGTGTTTTTGCTCTCAAAGAAAGTTACAATGAATAATCTCTCACAGGTAGATACAAAATAATGAATCTCAGATTTTTGTACAAAACATCTCAAAGGTAGATAAGCTTAAACCTAAGGCTCAATGTATATTTTTTGAAGATGAGTGATGTATCAAGGATGATGAACTTTTCATATTAGACCAGAGAAGATGAAGTATGAGATTGATGAAGAATAAGAAACTTTTCTAGCTTGTGGTTCACTTTTCACTTTTAACTCTTCACATCAGAGCTTCATTATATATAGAGCTGAGTACTTTCTTCAATCTGACAAAACCCACTCATTTCTTACCGTTGGTTTCTTCATGTTGATGATGCTGAGATAATATACATATAATCAATGTCAACCTTTGTCTCTAGCGCATGTGAGTTTTGCTCGTTAGGAGATGGGTGTAAATCAAATAACCTTTCTGCAATTGAATTTGAAAAATAACCGCTATAGAACAGATTCATACAGAGAGGGGTCATCCACTCGGATGTCCCAAATGAACAGTTGCTCTTGGTGGTCGTCCACCTGGATATGCCCCCAGATGACCTCCCAGACGTCCGGTCACTCCCGGTCATGATGGATGATGTAGACACCCCATTTTTGACCGCCCTTAACACTTAAGTGCCTCACGTTGAACGCTCGAGGATGAAATGTTACGTTATACAATCGTTCAATGTCTTCAGCAAAAAGGCTTTGATCCTTGAGCTTTAGAACCTAAACCTTGCACCCCTTTTGGACCAAGACCTAATTTTTTCTAGCCTGACCACTCAAAGACCTGCTGGCCAACATGCCATTTTTGGTTGGCCGGTCGTCCCCTTTCATGGCCGGCCAACCAGCCATATTCAGCAACAAATAGATATTTTTGGCTGCCAGCTGTCCCCATGTGCATGTCTTGCACCAGCTATCTTATTACAAATATTTTTCGATGTGAGAAGGTATTTTTCTATAAATACATGACATCCCCTCATGGTTTGGGGTTAGAAAATTTCTCCAAGAACCAAAACTTGTCCAACACACTACCTCTCTCTCTTGCAATATACATACACTATACATACGCTTCCTAAGCCTAAACTTGATGCCTCTTGCTGAGATTCTTGAACACAAATTTCAGCTCTTGAGAGTGTTCAACTTGTGGTTTGTGAACTAGAAAATCATCCTCTCTTTAAAGGGTAATCTTTAAACATTTATACCATCTTTTTCTATCTATTTTCTTTTCTTTTCCACACTAATTTTCAGAGTGTTTTTAAGCTTTAAAATGTGATTTTAAGTCACAAAAAAGAGGAGGGGTTAGCCACCATTCCTTAGGCTTGTTGATGTTTTGAAACCCCTTGGCTTTAGCCCATTTTTTGCTCACTTTTTTCACCACAAAAACTCAATTTTCAGCACTATTTTTGTGTTGTTTCAATGCTATTTTGTGTGTTAAATTATGCTTTGAATACTATAAATGTGTTGTTGTAAGTCCTCATGGATATAGCTTTCAATCCATTTGAGTTGATAGTCTTTTCTTGTACTTTTTTATAGCTTTCATACATGGTCACACTTGTAATAATCACCTTTGTATAATCATCTTTGCAACCTCCCTCCATTCTTTGTTAATTTTGATAAAGAGTTGAATCAAACAAAAGATTAATGTTCAAGGCATAAGAAAGAGACTTTCCATGCTTAGTGGTTTAATCTCTTCGGAGGTTCATTACCAAGGCATTACATCTCTCTCATACTAAGCACAATCCCTTGTTTGCCACTTCTCTTTATTGCCGGTGCATTACTTCTAAGGGACTAAATTCTAGTTTAGACCCTTGGAAATCATAAAGGAAGGTTTCATTATAACTTGTTATGGGGTTTGGATTTAGGGGTCATTATCGCCCCTTTCAGGTTTGACTCCAAATTCATTATCGCTCGTAAATGAGTTTCATTCCCCTTTATAATTTCCCCCGTAGAAAAGGGCTTGAAAAATGCATTTCTCCGATTAAGTCAATGCTTGATACGCTTTATTGCTTTCTGGACTTAGTGGACGTAATTATCACTTTTGGACAAAAAGGAAAAAAAGATAAGAAATGGAAAGGTAATGTAAAAATAGGCTAATAAAATTGGAGTAAAAGAGGTAAAAAAAAAAGTAATAAAATTGAATTGAGTTCAATTAGACGTTATATTGAACCTATTTTGTCTTGACTCATTGCATACTCTTTAGTGATGTTTAATGATTCAAGAAGCAATGTCTACCCCTTCCTTGAGAGGTAACGCCATGATAGGGAGGAGTTATTGTTGGTCTTTTATTGAGCTTTTGTCCTAGTGGTTCATAGATCATCACACAACAAACTTGCGATAATTGATGATTTGTGAATTGAATTTACTCCTCCATTGATCATCTTCATGATAGGAAAGGGCAGAGAGGATAAACATCTCCTGAAAACATCAGTTTTTGCTCTGTTTCAACTCTGTTGCAATAGGGTAATCCCCAGAAAACAGTGGCCGGCCGACCACCATTATGTATGGCAGACCACTTCCCAAGGCTGGCCAGCCACCATTTTGTATAGGAAGTGGCATTTTTGTGGCAGAACAAAGCAGAACCTAAGGCTAAAATAGAACAAATTCTGACTGCAAACAGAGCAGATTCTGGTAGCAAACAGAGAGGTCTCTGGGAGGATGTTCTCAGTTGTATGTGTGTGGCTCCTTGCTTCCCGTTCCTTTAAATCAATGTTTTAAATATTATTATGTGTAATTAATTAGTTGGCTTCATTTGAATTTGTAATAGCTATTTAATTTAGTTAATTCAATTGTGTTGTAATAATTAGTTTAATTAGGACATTCATTCGGACCATCTTATACTAGAGAAAATCTATAATATTGTGTATGTCTTCCAACCCCCATTTTCTTCTCCTTTTTATTTACATGCTTACCGTGGTAGCATCAAATTTTTTGTTTCATATCATTGCCATGTTTAATATTCATTTTTGCATGCATTGGGTTTAGTTCATCATTCTAACATTATTGTCATTTTCTACTTATTTGAATACATGCGTTGCCATGTGCCTTGAATTGATCCATATGTCATGTTAAGAAGCCAAATCTGATAGTTGCATTTTATATGTGTTGCATTAGTCACTTGCATATTTCTAATTATTTCCTTTCCTTTGGCATGCCTCGGTTGAGTACTAGGTGAGCATTTTTTGCTTTTGCATATTGCATGTGTGTTCGTGTTGCCATATCAAGCATATCACTATGAGGCTAAGTGCTTATTTGATATAACTCTTGAATGCATGTGGATGAAGGCTAATTCGCTTAAGTTGGGATGATTTTGATCAATGTACATATGAGTTTACTTTTTCAAGTAGCATATATTCAAAACTCGTTTCAAACAAACATGAAGTCAAAGTGCTCCAAAGTGGGTGAAATAGTCTATATACTTGTGTGTCTCACATAGTAAGTTGGCATTAATAATCAAAACAAGACCATATAATGTACATAAAAATCACATCATGATTAGTAGAGGCCAATCTTTGATTAGGTGAGTGGGGTGCTCAATTCATGACCTTCCCCTCTCATACCTAAGTTCCCAAGCCGAGACATTTTGGTTATGACAGACAAGTGGCCTTTGGCACAAGTCATGAGTTTCCTAAATTTTTTAAAAATATTTAGGTTGCGACTCTAAAATCTGGCAATGCAGTCCATTTCTGGCATCTCTGATGATTAATTAATTTTCTAAGATTTGTCGGATTTGGACTCTCATTTGTTTAATCTATTTCTCATTGCACTTGTGAAACCAGATTGAGAACCACGAGAGTCCGAACTGTAGGGCTATCGTATCCGAGGAGGCTAAACCCCTCCGAGGGGCACGAAAAGTCAGCTACAGTTTCTGGTAACTTTGCTGGGGATTTAGAGAACTTGGCTTGTACTTCATGATGTGAAATTTTATCTATACATATATGTTCTTTGCATTGCATTTGCATTGGCATTGGTGCTCTTAAGTCACTATGTTTTCCATCTACTATTCCTAGACGGCTTGCCGGAGGTTTGCCTAAAAAGCTTGCCAAAAGGGTAGCCGATCGTGGGCTCTGCCATGTTGGAAACATAACCCTCGAATCTGGATTACCACCGTACCGCTTTATCCTCCTTTCACTTCTCGGTGTTAGATGTGAGAGGTATATTAAGTAATCTTGTTGAGGTACCCCTTTTGACTATTCGACCTAGTGCATATAGTAAAGCCATAGTGATTGTTCCAACATAGGACAGGAGCTCACCCATATGTAGGATTTTGTGAAACTGCTTGCTTGAAGTAGTAAAACCATAGATCATGTCAAATCTAAGACAGGGTAACCCCACCCCCTCATAGGGGTGATTTGGCTCTCTTTACCTGGTATGTGCTTTACAGTGAAACTGTACAAGAATGTTTCATATCAGTGGCACAACACTGTAAAGCAATGCTTCATATCAATGGCACAGTTGATATCAGTTTGTGGGGGCAGATTTCAGTGGAAAATACAATCCTTCAAGCTGTGATCATATCTATTGCAAATGTGGGGCCGAAATGTTGTTCGAATTTGGATTATTGTTTTCCTTTTCTTTATTTCTTTTGCTAGGTAGTCTTACAATCATAGCTTCAAAGATATCTAATATCCCCCAAGTTTTTGTGGACTTGCACCTGTAGGCTGTGCAAAATCCGAGATCTAGTTAATGGTTAGCCAACCTTAGTGAGAAGAACCAATTAGTCTTTGCCAACACAGAGCACTTAGCAATCGTCTGTCCGTTCTCACCCACTCAGTTCGCCAATAGCTAACTCTCCCACACCCGCAATGGCACACAGTAGCCCAGAGGAGGTTGCTGCTACGATGACAGCTTTTCAAAGAACCATGGATACACTGAACCAAAGAATTGTCACTTAGGATAAGACTATTGCTAAAATACGACGCCCATCTAGGGCATCGGTATCTACTTTACATCTAGTCCCGGCTGCCCAGCCAAACCCTAATCTACCTCCACCAGCTGAAAACCCTCAAGTCCCAGATCTCCAAGAAATGTTAGCACAAGCTCAGGCTTTCAGGCCTTTAGCACTGCCCCACAGGGGACTTCTTCCTTTCGACATCAATGACATCGATCCTGCTATGATAAAAATTGTCAGGCTGGAGAAGGCACTCAAGAAATCTCAAGGCTTCAATTCTATTCCAGGCATTGAAGACGATTATACCGAGGCCTCTGTAAGATTGCTAGAAAAGTTCAAAATGCCTCACATCGATAGATTCGATGGAAGTGGAGATCATATCATTCACGTCCGTCTTTTCTCGGATGTCTTGAAACCAATGGGCTTGACGCGGGCTCAGAAATTGTCATTATTTAGAAGAACCTTATCAGACGTGGCAGCTATTTGGTGTGCCAAACTAGAGGAGTCGACCAAACAGAATTGGGAAGAACTATCTGAGGGATTTGTTAATCAAAATTTCTACAATACTCAGATAGAGGTAACGATCAACGAATTGGAGGCAACCACTCAAAATCCTAAGGAACCCTTTATTGACTTTGTTGCAAAATGGAGGGCAAAGGCAGCTGGAATGACAAACAGGCCCTCAGAAAGGGAACAAGTCCGGTTGGTAGTTCAGAATCTCGAACCAGACATGTTACAGAGGATGACAGTCGCGCCACTATCTACCTTCGCTGCTTTACATGAGTTGGGGTTTCAAATTAAGAATGCTTTCAAGAAAGACATTATCTAGAGAATAAGAGACCAGAGAACAAGTGAATCGGCAAAGAGGTCGTTTACTAGGAATACCAATGCTAGCAATAGCACAATTCCTAGGCCTGCCAAGATCAGTATCGCTGCCACAACGGCCAAGATAGCCGATCTCTTTGCCGGTGAAACCTCACAAGCCACCGGTCTAGCCTAAAACCAATATAGAACTTTCACCCCTCTTCACATGAGTCCAGCCCGTGCTCTCAAACTTCTAGTGAAAAAAGGGAACCTTAAGCCCCTTGATCCTCGACCTCTTCATGACCCACTCCCAGCTAAACATGACCCCACCCAACACTGTGTATTTCACCAACAGCATGGTCACCCCACTGATTGTTGCCATTGCCTTCGTCATGAGATCTAGGATCTCATCGACAATAAGATCATAGCTCCACCCTCAAAACCAAATGTAACCACCAACCCACTCCACGTCCACAACCAAGTTTCCCCACCCAGAAATATCAACCTCATCCATACACTACCGCCTACCTTCAACCCCAGCATATATATCACGCCATCCCATCTACCTAAACCTGAGGTGGTTATTCCTGAAAGCACGGTTTGTGCATGATGGATATAACACCCAAAACCCTATCAAAACCTATGGTGGCAGTAGTTGAAAAGAAGAGAAATTCACTGAAAGAAGGGTTGTCTGATACCCAAGTTGTGGAGAAGAGGCCCTTACCCATGGAAGAGTATGACCCCAGTCGGTATATTGTGGCTTCTGACTAACCAAAGCTTGCAATCATACTACCAGATTCTCTCACCATCAATGCCATTGGAGAAACTGGACGTGGACAAAATCTGGCTGACTGGCTTGAACAAGCTCTTGATGACTTGGCAGAAATAGAAGAAGACTTAGAGAACCTCTATTTATTTGAAGAAGAGGATGTGGGCAGTGTTCACATCGGGTGGTGGGATCCGAGCCAGCCTGAATCTAGCCACGGGTGGTTAAGTAGCGAAGAGCGATTCAATACAGAAGAGCAGACGAAGAAGAATTCAAAAGGAGAAGAAATTGACGAGAATAGCAGGGTTGAGGACATGCTTATCACTGAGAATGAGTGAGCGTTAGAACAGTTCCAAAGAGAGAGAATAGCAGAAATACAGACGAAAATAGCTCGGGAGTAGGAGAAAGGAAAAAGAAAAGAAGATATCGAATTAAGGGCGGACGATGTCCAAATTACAGAAAAGCCTGAATGAGAATCCGGTGACAGGGAAAAGATGCAAAGGAAACTCAGGCGGTATTGAGACGTAGAGATTGAATCAACTGTAGAGGAGGAGTGGCGTGCCAACGAGAGGCGCGATGTGAACATGAACCGAGTGGAGCCCAATAATGGCCCAGCACTGACTGCAGGAGAATGATAGGAAGACAGTGATCTGAGCCTTGCTTACACTAATGAATGGTGGAAGAACGGTACCCCTGACAATACATGGTACATGGATGAGATTAACCACATGACAAGAAGTGGTCGCTATTTTTAACCCCCATCCCTAGATCAAGTAGAACCCTCCGGGAAAAAGGCCGAGAAGTTAAAGGAGAAAGACATAGAAGAAGACTTAGTATTGAGGCAACTCAAGAAGATCCAGGCAGATATTTCAATCTGGGGGCTATTGATGGCTTCCCGAGAACACAGGCAAGCATTGCTGGAGGTGCTGAACAAGACCAAGCTGCCTATAGACACCACGACCGACCAATTGGTGTCTTTGGTTACATCTAGGGATGTTACTCTATTGTTGTCTTTCACAAACAAAGAGATGCCGCCCGAGGGGACCAACGGCTCTGCAATCAACGTATGTTCAGCGAGGACTGCTTATGCCATAGGCTTAAAGCCAACTGACTTCACGCCTACGACGCAAGTCGTTCGAGCTTACGACAATACCAGCCGTGATGTCATGGGGACCTTTAAGAGCCAGATACTGATTGGCCCATTAGAACATGAGGTTGAATTCCATGTGATGGATGTGCCAGCAACCTTCAACCTACTCTTGGGCAGACCTTGGCTGCATCAAATGAAAGCAGTTTCCTCAACGGTGCACCAATTGGTGAAGTATCCATTCAAAGGAGGATTGCGACTGTTTATGGCAATTATTTGATCCATCCTCCCCCAGGAATCACCACACCCTTGTTACAAATACTACACGGGAAAAAGGATGTGTTCCTCTCCGGGTTCACCTTGGTCGAGGCCCGGTTGGTGCAGTCTATCATGGTAAAGGATCAGGGGAACTATGTGAGCACCCAATCTATCTATATGATGAATAAGCAAGGACACCTTCCTAGATCAGGACTGGGTAGAAGTGGGAGGCATGGAAATACTGTTGCCAAGGAAGTAAGTCATAACCCCCATGCTTTTGGGCTAGCGTACAAGCCAAATGCTGAGGATTGAAAGAGAAAAGGAGATGAATTGAAGGAGAGAATTAAAGCAAAGAAAACCAGGAAGCAATTTGAATTGATCCACAAGCCGATCAAGGGAACCCTAAACGGACGCTTTGTCCGCCAAGGAGACGACTTCCCCTTCTGTGGATTTTCAAAGTCGTGGGTTGACCGGGAAACAAAGATGAGATACCCTGGGTTTAAAATCTTCTTCAACCACTAATTGTCAGATAGCAAAGGGAAGAGGATCGACCCAAGCATCAATATAGGGCAAGGTAGAAACGCAAGCTCAAATGCCGATAAAGAAGACCTATTAGGGATGGCACTGGCTAACCTACTAACAAACTCCAACGCTGTGGTTGAGCTTGTTAACTTGGGGGATAGTGTTACTATCTATGTGATCGGGGATGAACCAGTGGCAGATTACTACGGTCTCATTGTGGATGTAGCTGAGGCTCCACGCCTAGTTTGGTAACTTGAGAGGGGCTTTATTGTTAATTCTAAATCGAATGATAAGCCTGAATCTGATTCCACCAAGTCTGTTGAGTCGAAATCAGATTCAAGTCTGTCTGAGGAGTCTGAGTCTAGCACTTCCGGGGGGGGTAACTCAGGTGCCAAGGTCTTGTCTAGGTCCTCTTTTGCATTTTCTTTTGAGTCTGTTGTAACCGAGGAGCCAGAACTTCTGAATGAGAATGTTGTAGATTCCGTTTACTTCTCTGTGCCGTTAATTTATTGCATTGACCAAGATTTTCAAAATTTTAATGAAAATGAAGAGGAAAAAATTCCTCGGGCTTTGAAAAGCCTGATTAATCAAGAAAATGAGAGGCGTGCTAAGCCCTGAATAGATGAGATCATTGCAATTAATGTGGGTACTGAGAAGGATCCCCGCTTAGTCCAGATTGGGTCCACGTTGTCTTCAGAAGAACGCGATTGTTTAATCGCTATATTAAAAGATTTCAAAGACGTTTTCATGTGGTCCTATGAAGACATGCCTGGAACCGATCCTGAGATTGTATAGCACCGGATCCCTCTTGACACCAAGGTCCAATCAGTTAAGGAGAAACTCCATAGAATTCAACCAGATTGGGCACTGAAAATTAAAAAGGAAGTCACCAAGCAAATTGACATCGAATTTTTTATAGTATCTGAATATCCGACTTGGTTGGCCAACATTGTTCCGATTCTGAAAAAGTATGACAAAATCAGAGTTTGCATCGACTTCCAGGATCTAAATAAGGCTAGTCCAAAGAACCACTTTCCACTGCCGTACATCGACGAATTGGTAGACTTCACTGCTGGCTATGCGTTGCTATCGTTCATGGATGGGTTTTTGGGGTATAACCAGATTTTGATAGCGCCTAAGGATAGAGAGAAGAGTGCATTTACCACGCCTTGGAGTACCTACTGCTACAAGGTTATACCTTTCGGGTTGAAGAACGCCGAGGTTACATATCAGAGGGCTGCAACCATAATCTTGCACGACATGATCCATAAGGAAGTCGAGGTGTATGTGTCATGACCCAAACTCGCCCCTATGGGTTTAGCGTCGTAACCGGCCAGTAATCCTTGGATTACCAAAGGCCTCTGAACAAGATAACATAAGATAGGGGCTGTGGAAGCAAATATACAAAATTAACATAGTCCATAGAGCTATGCAGACATACATGGGACATAAATTTTCAAAACAAACTTATATATATATACAGATGTGACGTCAAAAATACATTAGTCTTACGTCACCCAATTACATAGATAGGGTCAAAGAGGTACTTAGCCCAAGTACAGATATACAAAACAAGCTCAACTAAAGCCTTGACATAATCCTCTCAAAAGGAACCTCCTCAAGAGGCACGGTAGTTGGCTGACAAAATGGAAACATAGGTCGTCAACTCTGGGCCTGGTCACATGTCTGCTCACCTACATACATAATATAAATAATGAGCTGAAGCCCAGTGAATAATAACAGAGTAAAGTGGTTTAATGAATGTTGTCCATAACAGTTACAGAAAACAGAATTCAATAGTTGTCAGAAATGAATTCGTAATTATATTCAGAAATCGTAGTACATAACCGATACAGTTTCAGAGTCATATTCATAATTAGAACTTGCAGTTGATCATACTTGGCACATTCATTAGCACTAGCAGAAACGGTTGACCCATAAAGGGACGGCCATAAGGGCATACAATTGACCCATAAAGGGACGGCCATAAAGGCATATAGTTGACTCATGTGCACGGAGATGGTACAGTTGGCTCATGAGACGTACAGTTGGCCCATAAAGGGACATATACATAAGGATCCATAACAGTTAGCTCATGAGACGTATAGTTGACCCATATTTGGGACGTAACAGAACAGATAACAGATGTCATTTAGAGCTAAGAATGCCACGAATACATTTCAGAAACATTAGACAACCATCATTCATGCAGAAAATAATATAAATAGAAACAGATCACCTTATATCATTCAGAAAATACTTGTAATTGAACATAGCTTTACAAAGTTATTACTCACAGATAACAGAGGCTCCAAGGTAAACAGACAAAATAAACAAATCAGATGTCCTACGGCACGTGACCTACATAACATAACAGATACATACATTGAAACACACACTCAGAGTGTACATAACATATTTCATTGTTCTTAGTGTGTTTCTAGCCTTTATCCTCATTATGGTGTCTTAATCTTGGCCTAGGAATGCCTAGGATGGAATGAGGATGCAAAGATGTACTTGAAAACATTTTTCAAAACTTGCTGAAAACAGGGTCCACGCTCGAGCGTGGCTTTCCTCGCTCAAGCGGACATGCAAAACGTGAGGGTTCGCTCGAGAGGGTTCGCTCGAGCGTAACTTCCTTCACTCGAGGGGTCTGTAAATTTTGAAAAAGTACTGGTTGCTTGCTTTTCACGCTCGACGAACGCTCAATCCTTGCTCGAGCGTAAGACTCAGACCCTCGCTCGAGCGTAACTCTTGTCGCTCGAGCGATCTACAAAAATACATGAACTTCTGGGAGCTTGCATTTCACGCTCGAGCGGACTTATGGTCGCTCGAGCGGAAGTGCACGCACTCAAAGTGGTTGCTCGAGCGTGGAAGCAGAATTCTGGAATTTTCAAATTTGCTTCCAAAGCTCAAAACTCAATCTTTAAGCATCAAAACTTGATTTTTCTAGGCCAAAACTTGAGGAACACATAGAAATTCATAATACATCATGAATTAAGGATCTTTTCAAGAAATCATGGCCAAATAGCTTGCCAATTGTGCAAAATTTCAACTTAAAGTTTATGAATGATCCATGAACATGACATGCATGAATTTCTTTGAACTTAAGCTTCTCAAAACATGATCAAATGCTACAAAACAATATGAAACTTGATCATTTCCCAAAATAAAGGTGAATTCAAGACATACATGAGGGAATTCTTGGAAATTAAACTCAAAATGTAAGAAAATATGCATGCAAGCATGGTATGAATTACTATTCTCAAATTTTAGCTTGATTCTCATGTTTAATCTTTTAATTCTCTTGAATTCTTACACCAAGCAATTCAGATTCATAACTAAGGAATTGAATTTCCTACCTTAAGCCTTGAGTTAGCAAGTGTTGGAACTAAACTCCCTCAATTCTTTTCAATCTCCCATATTTCCTTCTTAATTCTCTTCATCCTTTAATGTTGGCTTCTCTCTCTTTCTCTCTCTCTCTCTCTCTCTCTCTCTCTCTCTCTCTCTCTCTTTTCACACGTTGAGCTCAAAAATGAAGGAGGTAAAAGGAAGTCTTGGGCTTGGTAGTGGCCTTATATAGGCTAATTAGTGATTATTCATTAAAGCTAATCAAATGAGTATTAAACTAATCCAATTTAATAGCTCCAAATCAAATTTTAATTAAACCTACCATAAAATTCTAAAAATTCTAATTAACACATAAATCAAGTCAATTTCTGAATTGGATGTCGATAAGGCCTTCAATTCACAAACCAAAACAAAAACATGAACAGATATTCCTATGTTAAACAGATATAATCACAAATAATGCAGCACACATGTAATTAATTCCGAATTTGAACTCAAGAACTTATTAGGCATATTAAGTCGTGGATTAACGTTAAATATGGGTCGGGGTCGTTACAGTATGTGGATAACATGATCGTAAAATCTAAAAAGCGAGAAGGCCACTACACTGCGCTGGAAAAATTCTTTCAACGGATCAGAGAGTACAAACTGAGGTTAAACCCACAAAAATGCACTTTTGGGGTGACTACAAGAAAGATGCTAGGATTTCTGAGCACACAAAGGGGAATTAAAGTAGATCCATCTAAGATCAAGGCCATATTAGAAATGCCACTACCAAGGACTGAAAAGGAGGTGCGCGTCTTTCTGGGAAAAGTGCAATTCATAAGACGATTTATCTCAAAATTAACCTTGACTTGTGAACCACTATTTGGTCTCTTGAAAAAGGGAAAGAAGTTCCGATGGGATGATCGATGTCAGTTCACTTTCGAACAGGTCAAGCAGTACTTTCAGAATCCACCTGTATTGTCACCGCCAAACGGGAGAAGCCACTGATCATGCATCTGTCCGTAACAGAGTCAACCATGGGGTGCATGCTAGCTTAACAATCAGAAACTAAGGTGGAGAAGGCCATCTACTATCTGAGTAAGAAGATGTTGGATTACGAGACCCACTACATTCCTCTTGAGAAGGCTTGCTTTGCTTTAGTTTGGGCCACTAGGAAGTTGAGACACTACTTGTTAGCTCACTCCGTAATTTTGGTTTCGAGATTAAATCCCATTTGGGATGATCTAAATAACTGCACTTTTTGACTTTTTACGAAAAAACGTGAAATATGGGTTGGGTTTGAAGTGATGTGGTAGAGAGATGATGTGATTCAAATAAGATGATGTGACTTAAATAGGATAGTGACTTTTTGACTTTTTGACTTTTTTGTAATATGCCAAACTAGACCTAAATATCTCTTTGAAAAACCAGCACTTATGGATAGGCTAGCTCGTTGGTTGCTTCTTCTCTCCGAGTTTGACCTCAAGTACATCACTTGCAAGTTAGTCAAAGGAAAAGCAGTAGCGGAATTTTTGGCAAACCACCCCGTGGAAGGAGATAAAACAGTAGAGTATCTATTCCCAGATGAGGAGATTCTGCAAGTCGAAGAAAAGACATAGACGATGTACTTTGATGGAGCAGCTAATCAATATGGTTATGGGATAGGCGTGTTGCTTATAGCACCCGATGATTCCCGCATACCCCTAGCTTTCAAACTCCGGTTCGAAGTATCTAACAATGAAGTAGAGTACAAGGCGTGTATCGTTGAACTGGAAGCTGCCCTAGAACTAGGGGCAATAAGGTTGGATGTCATCGGAGACCCAAATTTGGTTATTTCTTAGGCCAACGGAGACTGGAAGGTCAAGGAAGAGAAAATGAAGGTTTATCATCAGACCCTGGACATTTTGATTCCAAGGTTTGAAAAATTGACATTTACACATCTGCTATGAGAGAACAACCGGTTTGCTGATGTGTTGGCAACTCTATCCTCCATGGTAGACATACCGCTCAGGGTTAAGATACGTCTGATCATTCTTGAATAGAAGTATACGCCTGCTTATGAGACAATAGCTACAATAGATGAAGTTCAAAACAAGAACTCCTGGTGTCACGACATTTGAAACTTCTTGGAAAATGACATGTACACACAAGGGGCAAATGCCAAGGATAAATGGGGAATACGACGTCTAGCCATTCAGTTCATCATATGCAGGAATAAGTTGGATAAAAGAGGCTATTTGGGAATACACAAGCTCTGCATTGAAGAAGAGGAGTCGAAGCGTCTCATGGAGGCTATCTACGAAGAAGAGTGTGGAGCACACATGAATGGTGTGATGCTGGCTAAGAAGATCCTCAAGCAAGGATATTATTGGTCAACCATGGAGGAGGATTGTATTAACTTTGTTCGGTGATGCCACAAATATCAAATCCATGCTAATTGCATGAATATCCCGCTGTCAAAGCTCCACAACATGACTTCACCGTGGCCTTTCTCAGTCTAGGGAATTGACATCATCATAGTTGTCTCACCAAAGGGCTCAAATGGACATGAGTTCATTTTGGTGGCGATCGACTATTTTACCAAGTGGATGGAAGCACAGTCATACTCAATGTTGAAAGTATCACATGTGGCCAAGTTCATCAAGAACAATATCATTTGCAGGTATGGGGTGCCAAATGAGATCATATCAGATAATGGCTCACACTTCAAGAAAGAGGTGGTAGATTTGCTTGAGAAATACAATGTGGCTTTTCACAAGTCATCAACATATAGGCCACAGACTAACGGAGTTGTTGAAGACACAAACAAAAATGTCAACAACATCCTGTGAAAAATGGTGGAAATCTAGAAAGACTAGCCAGATAAACTGCCTTTTGCATTCTGGGGATATAGAATGTCAATTAGAACATCCACGGGGGCAACCCCTTACTCTCTGGTGTATGAGATCGAAACTGTTTTACCGATTGAGATCGAAGTATCGTCATTGAGAATCATGGCCGAGTGTCAAATAACAGAAGCGAATTGGTAGCATAACAGATTTGAAGAATTGATGTTGTTGACGAGAGAAGGTTGAAGGCATTGTATCATGTCTAAGGATATCAACACAGAATTACCAAGGCCTTCAACAAGAAAGTCAAATCCAAAAACCTCAAAGAAGGAGATATGGTGCTAAAAGACAACCAAGCTCCCATTTATGACCCTAGGGGCAAGTTCAGACCTAATTGGACTGGTCCTTACATCATCAAATCTATCTTGTCAGGAGGAGCGATCATCCTTATGGATTTAGATGGCTTGGAGTTCTCACAACTGATCAACATGGACATGTTGAAGAAATACAATCCCAGAGAGGCTCGCTAGGCCGAAAATCCGAAAGGGAGACCTTGGCAAAAGTTAGAGCATGAAAAATTAGAAATAAAAAAAAACTAGAGCTCGCAAGGTTGAAAACCCGAAAGGGCGATTTTGGCAAAAGTTAGAGCGCAAAAGGAGAGAGTTAATACTCGAGTGAACCTGAACCGAACGACATATACATAGGCAACTTCATCCCGAAGTTCGGCCATAACCATTTTCAACTTAACTACCATGTCCGTTTATTTGATCTGTCCATCTTTTTTCGTTATCTTTTAGTTTGGTTATGTTACCTCTATTCGGCAGAAAGGGCCAGTTGTAAGATAGAGCAGTGATGGTGAATGCAGTTGTGGGCAGTTATGATCTTTTTGATTCAAGGTTGTACATCAAGAGGATTGATTCCATGTGTGTCAGTTAATGACCGTTGGCGAAAATTGTTTTTGGAAAGTTTTAATGAAGCTAATTTTCTCAAAATTTTACTTTTTGTAACACAAACCATTCTTCGGACCAAAAAGGAAAATTTTCAGTACTCACAACTTTAAGTATATGATTTCAACACAAGTACACCCTCCAACTCTCAGGTTAAATCAAAGTTTCTTTTACATCATAAAAACTTGAAAAGAAAAGTCAAAGCAATAAATTAGGGGCACAGATAAGTCAGGTGATCGTTCTCTGCCTCCTACCCGTGCTCTCGGAAGTCTCTACAACCAAGGATGGCCCAACCT
>CM069903.1:134152281-134378174 GCA_036172215.1 Camellia granthamiana
TTGCCCTATTTGTGATTGCTGTTTGGCCATGTTTTCTACTGTAAAAATGCTTGTATTTGGGCTGCCTTGCTACTGTATTCTCATTCCATGTCCATATTGTGCATGCATTGCATAGCTATAGGACATTTCGGGTGCCTAAATTCGTGTTTCGGGACCATTCCTCGCATTTGGTGTCATTTCGCCATCTTTCGGGACTGTTTTCCCCATAATTTCAGTGCTGAAATTCATTTGCATGTTTGCATATCCTATTCCATGCCATTTCATGCCTTAGGGCCATCGCCTCGGTTTGCGTGCCCGTGTGCACGCATTTCGAGGCATCTCATTTTCATCTGACGGCCTCTTATGTGAGTGTGGCTGAGGTCCACTCATGTTAGTGTAAGTCCATTTTGCATTCTGTATGCCATTTTAGTCTCATTGCATCGTGTATGCCATTGCCTCGGTTTGCGTGCCCGTATGCACGCATTTCGAGGCATCTCATTTTTCATCTGATGGCTTCCTATGTGAGTGTGGCTGAGGCTCTCTCATGTTGGTGTAAGCCCATTATTGCATTGCGTATGCCATTTCATCCGTAGCATTGTGTATGCCCGGTTATGTATTACCTTGTTTAGCGTGCATGCCATTCCATAACATTGTGTATGTTAGGATTGCATATTAGCTGCATTTCATGCATATCATGCATATTGCATCGTGTTCGGGATAGGAGTTAGCCCGGGCACGGGAAACGAGGCGCGTTTCGTACTCCGAGTAACGGAACGTGTCTCAATTCCCAAGTCACCGACACTCCGGATTATCCGTGATGGAGTTAGGTTTTATTGTAGCATTCATATGCATTCATCCTATATTGAGTTGTGCAATTCAGCTCCTCGGCCATCATGCATCGAGATGCGTGATTGGTGGCACGAGGATCGAGGCATGCATATATTTGTGAAATACATTGCTATGCCCCTTTTCTGCTCTCTGTTGCAGCATATCCAGAACCAGCGGTCTTCCGAAGCTTGGCGCGCTTTTCGAGAAACATTGCAAAACAGAGGCTAATTGGGGCATCCCAGTGGATTTCCGCGCAAGGCAGCTCCAACGTACATCATTCACCAGAATCAAGGCAGCCCCTGGCTTGCATGCCAGTTTTACATTTTTCTTATTTAATTTGTTAATTAATTAGGAATTTGTATATTATTTGGGACTGTAATATTTTGGACTGTATTATTCTTTCATTCGGGACTGTATATTTATTTGGACCCTCTGCGCGAGGGCATAACTGTAATAAGTGTGGATGTGTGTGATGTATGTCTTCCAATCCCACGTCTTTCTTCCCTTTTATTTATCTGCTTATGATGGTTAGATATAGGGCATATTTCAATTAGCATACAGTATGACAGCATGTTTGCATCATTCATCTGTTTTGCACGGACCGGGCTCGGCGCATCATACAAACTGCGTTCGTATTTCAATTCCTAATTGAATACGTGTTAGTTGTAGCATCATCATATGCCATGTTTAGAATAGCCGAGCCTACTATAGTTTGCATTTTTGCATGTGTTGCATTAGGCATTTCTGTATCCTTAGGATCATGCATGATTTCTAATCAGCTTTTGTTTTGGCTTGGAGTACTCGGTAAGTTTTATGCTTTAGCATCCTTGCGTGCGTGTGAGTGTTGCCATGAATAGCATGCTTGCCATGAGGCTATTTGCTTATATGATATAACTGCCTGAATGCCTGTGGGTGGAGGTTGTGTTATTTGGATTGGGACAATTCATCAAATGTTTGTTTTAAGCCCACTAGATAGTGGCAACACCATGTTTTCTAAGCCCACCCGAGGGTGGCAAAATCTGCATCTTAAGCCTACCTGCGGGTAGCAAACCATCTTTCAAAAACAAACATGAAATGTTTTGTTCCAATTCAGGCGACTCAGTCTATACTTGTATGCTGTGCGCATCACATAGTAACCTAGGCTAATAACCAGAATAAGAACATACAATGTTTTCAAAATAAGATATCATGGTCAGTAGAGGCCGGTCTTTGACCGGGCGAGCGGGGGTGCTCACGAAGTGACCTTCCCCAATCGTACCCAAGTTCCCGAGCCGAGGCAACTTTGGTGATGACGGACACGTGGCTTTTGGCACCGAGTCAGGGTTTCCTAAATTTCCCCATTAAAAAATATTTAGGTGGCGACTCTGTATCTGGCAAAGCAGTCCATGTTTGGCACTTCTTTCAAAAAATCTATTTTCAAAACGATTTGCCGGATTTGGACTCTTTGGTTCGAGATTTAGAACCGTGACATTTGAGTCCTTCGAACTGTAGTGACCCAATATCGAACTAGAATGGGGGGGACTCGCACTCCCTTCCCCGGGATACGTTCGGGGACGTCTACAGTTTCTGGCGACTCTGCTGGGGATTTAGAGAACTTGACTCAAACTCATGATATCTGGTTTTGACTACACTTGTGTGTTTCTTTGCATTGCATTTGCATTGGTGCGCCTAGGACACCGTGTTTGCCATATGCCATTCCCGAACGATTTGCCGGAGGCTTGTCTTGTCAAGGCATGACCATAGGGCTGATCGGCTCTGGGCTCTGACAGCATGGGAACACAAACCCGGTTTTACCGGGGCACCCTTTTTTGACCATTCGACCTAGTGCATATTCGGATCCATAGTGACCATTCCAAACTAGGACAGGTTACTTACCCGTTTATAGGTTGTTTGAAGCCGCCGCGTGCGTAGTGAAACCCTAGCTCCTGACAAAATAGGACAGGGCAACCCTACCCCAACATAGGGGTGTTTTGGCTCTCACTTATCTGTTATGTGCTTGTTAGAGTGTGCCTCTACAGGGAATGCATGTATCAGTTTGCGAGTTTGAGCATCAGGCCTGCGGGCACCAATTCAGTATTTTGGGTATCAGGCCTGCGGGCATCAGTATTTGGTGGAATCAGTTTTACCTGAGGGTATCAGCTTACAGGCGGAATTTTGGGGGCAGAATTCAGTAGAGAGCACACTCATTCGGTTTTGTTCGTATCTGTTCTGGTGAAATTGGGCTGAGATGCTGTCCGTTTTCTCTTTTGCTAGGTAGTCCTGGGAACCATAGCTTCAGAAGGCTCCGAAATCCCCCGGGTACATTGGACTAGTGCTGATAGACTTTGTTAGGTCAGAGATTCAATTCAAGGGCAACTAGTGTTCTTTCGCTGAGGCAAGGCAAAGAAAGACCAGACAGGGCTCATTGGTTCATCTAATCCGACAGTCACCAGTCACATCATCAGTAGACCCGTGATGGCACAGGGTTCGGAAGAATTTGTGGCCGTGGTAGCGGCGTTAAATCAGGGAACTGCTATGTAGGCTGAGACCAATTTTGAAACGCAGCGCCCATCTGGGGCATCTGCCTCACATCCAGCTTTGGGACCGAACTTTGACCCAATTCCGCCAGTTGAAGATTTGCAGTGTCCAAATCTCAAGAAGGGTTGGCTCAAGCCCAAGTTTTCAGACCCCTGGTGCAGCCCTAATGAGAGGCGTTATCCCCTTGATGCTAATGACCTTGATCTGACCGCAGTGAAAATTGCGAACCTTGAGAAGCAATTCAAAAAGGCACAGGGCCTTAATTCCATTCCCGACATTGAGGATGGGCACACTGAGTCTGCCGTCCGGCTCCTAGACAGATTCAAAATGCCACATATTGACCGTTTCGACGGGTCTGGGGATCCAATGGTACATATCCGACTTTTCTTGGATGTCCTAAAGCCGATGGGTCTGACTAAGCCACAGAAACTCTCTCTGTATGGAAGAACTCTGTCCGGTGTAGCAGCCACTTGGTACGCTAAGTTGGAGGACAAAGTGAAGCAAAACTGGAAGAATTGGCTGAGGCCTTTGTCGATCAGTATTCCTATAATACCCACGTTGAAATGACTATCCAAGAGCTTGAAGCAACCCGCCAAAACCCAAAGAGCCTTTTGTGAAATTTGTTGCGAAGTGGAGAGCAAAGGCAGCACAGATGACAGATCGCCGCCCTTCTGAGAGAGGATCAAGTGCAGATGATGGTGCGAAACCTCGAGCATGATATGTTGCAAAAATTGATAGTCGCTCCATTATTCACTTTCAAAAGTCTGCATGAACTGGGGTTCAGGTCGAGAATGCGTTCAACAGCGGGATCATTCCCAGAACAAGTGAACCAACGAGGACGGTGATTTCAAGGAGTACCAATGTCGGAGGTAGCACTATTCCCGAGCCACTGAAATCGATACAGTCGCCACAGCCAACCCTTTTTGCAATCCAAGCCTGCAAATAGCCGACCCAGCCCGAGCCCAGGGCAGAACTTTCACCCCTCTCTATATGAGCCTGACTAGCGCACTAAAACTCCTGATGGAAAGAGGGCATCTCAAACCCCTCGATCCTCAACCTCTTCCCGACCCACTCCCAGCCAGACATAACCCCGCTAAGTACTGTATGTACCATCAGCAGCGCGGTCATGGCACCGACCGTTGCTACCGCCTTCGTCATGAGGTCCAAAATCTCATCGACAACCGGACGATAGCTCCACCTTCAGATCCCAATGACCAAACATTTCCCGCCTACCTCAATCTCATCCATACACTGCCATCCACCTATGACCCCAGCATATACATCACCCCGGCCCATCTACCCAAGCCTGAGGTGTTTATCCCGGAAAGCATGGACATATGCATGATGGGTGCATCTGAACCCCAATCATCCCAAACCCATGAACCCACTACTTCCGAGCTGATGAGGATGATTGAAGATCTTCTGAGAACAGTGGCGGATTTAGCCTTTAGAGTTTTGGCTCCATCATCAACCACATCGCCTACCAGGAAGTTCATGTCAAAAGGCTCCCCAAGCTTGGGACGGGCTGCATTGGAAGAAGGCCAATCCCTTGGCAAAGTGGGGGTGAGTGGAAAGAACAAGGTAGGGGTGAACATGGATCCCCATGAACATCTTCTGTTGGCTGTTGAGGCTTTGAAAGCCGAGGGACTGAACAAAGAACAAGTGCTCGCGGTTGTTGCAAAAACTGTGGACGACACTTTTGCCACTCAAGCTGGGGGCAGTTTGAATCAAGAGGCAAGCCGGGAGAAGGGCCGTTGTACCAAGAATGTTCCTTTAAGCTCTAATCCCGTGCTTGGAAGAGATCAGCAAGCCAGGCCAGCACCTGCCAATCCCTTTGCTGGTGCGCCCAGTAAAAATCCACAAACCCAGAAGTACCAACCCCGAGGTCAGAGGGTCTTCCATGCCCTCCACATGCCTTTGTCCAAAGCTTTCCAAATCCTTGCTGGACAAGGCCATCTCAAACCCCTTGAGCCTCGGCCTCTCCCGAACCCTCTTCCGGCTATGCATGATGCTACCCAGTACTGCGCATACCATCAGTAAACTGGCCATACTACCGACAACTGCTTCCGTCTTCGCCATGAAGTACAGGATCTGTTTGACAATGGGGTTGTCCTCCCGCCAAGCTCTGCAGAGTCTATCGGCACTGGATCGGTGAACTTAAGGGATAATGTGATGTGATTGGGGGGATGAACCACCTGCGGGCGGCACTCAGATTACTCCAGCTGTGGTGGATGGCATGCACTGTTTTGAGCATTTGCGAATGCCAGTTTTTGTGTTTTCTGACTTGGGTATTGGGTCAGTTTTGTTTTGAGTCTGTCCTTTTGTTTTGAGTCAGTCTTTTTGTTTTGGGTCTGTCTTGTTGTATCGAGTCAGTCCTGTTGTATAAGAGTCGGGTGATTCCGGGGGTGTTATCTCGAGCGTCACCATTTTGTTTCGCTTTTGTCCTTTCGTTTTGTTTTGAGTCTGTTTCTGCCAGGGAGCCAGTTATGCCAACAGATTTTGAATGAAACAGCAGTGATTTCCACGCTCTCGCATTTGCTTCTACCGTGTGCTAGTTGTGCTGGGATTTGAATGAAATGGCAGTGCATGCCACCTGCTTTCTTGTGCCTTGAAGTTATTGTATTGACCTAAGTTTTTCAAAACCTTTTTGAACACTGCGGTGAAAACAAAGAGGGAGGAATTCCTCGGGATTTGCAAAACTTTGATCAAATTGAGAGAAAGAGAGGCGTGCTAAGTCCTTAATGAATGAAATCATGCTTGTTAGTGTGAGTACTGAGAAGGACCCTAGCTTTGATCCAGATTGGTCCTACACTGTCTTCAGCGCAAGCGATTTGTCGCTTTCTTAAAAACTTTCAAAAATTGTTTTGCGCGGTCCTGCGAAGACATGTGTAGAATCGCTCTTGAGATTGTGCAGCTTAGGATCACTCTCGGCCTCGAGACTCAACCCCTTTGCTTTCAAACCTTGAACTTGGATTAAGAACGTTCAAAGGACAATCATGATGTGAGGCCTGTGTGGCCAGATTTGAAGCAGCCCTCGAACAAGAGGCACCAAAGTCAGATCAAGAGGATCAGATGTCATCAAAAGAAGCTCGCAAAGCCAAATCAGAAATACCGCTCGAACTAGGGGCAAAAATGTTCGATATACTCGAAGAGCCGAAGATGGATCCTTCTGCAAATCGATACAACAGCCACTCTCCTGGATACAGATGACTTCGGGACCTCAAACCATTCGACATGGACAAAGTTACACTTTTACCCTTTGAGAGGCTCGCTGGGCCGAAAACCAGGAAGGGCGGCCCAGTCAAAAGTTAGAGCAAGAAAAGAAAAAAAGAACAAAAAAAAAATATACAAAAAAATACAAAAAAGAAAAAAAGAAGGAAGAACAAAAAAGAAAAACAAAAAAAAGAGAAAGAAATGAAAAGAATTGAAAAGAAAAGAAAAACAAAGCTCGCAAGGTTGAAAACCTGCAACAGGCGCCTTGGCAAAAGTTAGAGCATAAAAAGGAGAGGTTAAATACCCGAGTGTACCTTAACCCTGAACTACGTAAGGCTTGATTCCCATTTTTGGGATACGTAGGCAACTTCATTCTGAAGTCCAACCCCAAACACTTCCAAATCAATCGTGTCCATGTAATGGTTTTGATCATCTTTGCCTTCTCTGTATCCGAGAGTTCGTTTGTAATCATCGCTCCGAGGACTGACTACAATGCGCTGTGGTGCCATTCAAACAAGGGGCAACTTTCCGTTGCCATTCAATGCGCCGCGGTGCCGTTCAAACAAGGGGCAACTTTTCGTTGCCATGCAGTGTCCTTCAGACAAGGGGCAATTTTCCATTGCTATGGATCCAAGGTTGTGCATCTCAAGGGTAGGTTCCGTGCTCGTTGAGCAGTGGTCGTTTGCAAAAATAGTTTTTGAGAATTTTCACTGAGGTTGACTAATTTTCTCGAAACTTGTTCCATCTTTTCCAAAAATTGGACCATTTCTTGGACCCCAAAAGGGAATTTTTCAGTGCTCATAGCCTAACTTGCATGATTTGAAATCAAAAATTGAACACGCATGTTAATCTAACTCTCGTGTTGGTCAAAATTGTTTTAGTAGAAAGCAAAAACAAAAAATGGTCAAAATAATGAACTAGGGGCACAGTTGAGTCAGGCTTCCTCTCTTTTCTCTGTTGTCAATGCATTTGCCAGAAAGGGCACTCTACTTGCTAAGAAGGGCATCATACCTGCCAGAAAAGGGCACCACTGAAGCTAACCGCAAAAGGGCTGAAAGCTCTCTCATGCTCCACGCAACGAGGTATCAAGCCAGGTGTGAAGCACGAACTGGAATGGGGCAAGATATTCCACTCTATCATCTGGACAGATTTGATCACGTCCAAACTCCCCAGCAAAGCATCATCAACCGATGTTAGTTGCAGATTTGCTACACACCCAGTTGTAGCGCAACCCTTCTATGGGAAGAATTCACTAGCTGCGTGCAGAAGAAGAAGAATCTAGCAGAATGCTAGGGGCACGAGCCCACAACTTGCTGTTTATCCATCAACCACCCAGGGGAGGGATGAAAAATGAGAGATTGAAGAATAGAGAGATGTGCGATGTGAGAAAAAGTGAGCAAAAGGGTTTTGAGGGAAAAATCGAGATTGAGTGCCAGAGTGATGTGAGAATCACAAATGAGAAAGGGTGGGAAACACTACCCGGTGAAACAGGCTCCCTGTGCACGTCTGAGTGTCGTGTCTTTTTGTTTTATCTCGATTCTTATTTTGAGTCGTTTCGAGTGTTACTCGATGTGTCTAGGTTGTGTGCCTTTTATTTCCTTGTTGAGTCGTTTTGCTGTGTTCAGTCGTAGGCTCAATACCTAGTCGAAAACTCATCTCTCAATTTCAAAAATAAAATCGTTTTGTGCTCCGAGTGCCGTGCCGTTCTCCACATTTGTGGAAAACAGGATTGGTTCTTTCAAAAAGCCGCAGGGTCCACCCCCGATAAGTGTGAACAGTAGAACAAGGGCCTATTTGAAGCTATTTAGGTTCCAGACTGCAAAGCAAAAGAAAAGAGGGAAAATTTGGAGCATCTTAGCATGTTTCAACTTTAGCAAAATCCGAGACTGCATTCCAGGTGCATCTTCTCAGGCCTCGCCATTTCTCTGGAGTATGAGTGTGTCTCGACCCCAAGTGTAAGCCTGCTTCAAGTCAGAATGGCAGTCCAAGCAGCACCAGAGGGTTTCACATGCAGATGTTACCTCTCGCCAATGTGAACATGGTGTGCCCTTTTTGAGCTGAGAGAGTTGCGACGTCCTCTAAGAGGCAAATCAGAGGCACCAGAGTACATATTTGATGCTCCTCTATTACATAGAATGTGAACTTTCATATACACTGTTGTTGCATGCGTGCCGCGCATCGTTATGATTCATGCATAGAATATGCTTGCTTTCAAAATTGCATAGAATATGCTTCCATACTTGCATAGAAGATGCATTTTATCGCACTTTCTTGTGCATTTTATCTCACTCGCACTGTCTTGTGCACTTACACTTTGTATCTCACTTGCACTGTCTTGTGCATCCTGTGGTTGTATCTCACTCGCACTATCTTGTGCATTTCAAATCACTCGCGCTGTTTAGCGTATCGCACTATCTTGTGCATTTCAAATCCATCGCACTGTTTTGTGCAGTTTATCATTCGCGCTATTTTGCGCACCTCAATCGCACTGTTTTGTGCAGTTCATAATTCGCGCTATTTTGCGCACCTCAATCGCACTGTTTTGTGCAGTTCATAATTCGTGCTATTTTGCGCACCTCAATCGCACTGTTTTGTGCAGTTTATCATTTGCGCTATTTTGCGCACCTCAATCGCACTGTTTTGTGCAGTTCATAATTCGCGCTATTTTGCGCACCTCAATCGCACTGTTTTCTGCAGTTCATCATTCGCGCTATTTTGCGCACCTCAATCGCACTGTTTTGTGCAGTTCATCATTCGCGCTATTTTGCGCACCTCAATAGCACTGTTTTGTGCAGTTTATCATTCGCACTATTTTGCGAACCGCATTGCACTGTTTTGTGCAGTTTATCATTCGCGCTATTTTGCGCACCTCAATCGCACTGTTTTGTGCAGTTCATAATTCGCGCTATTTTGCGCACCTCAATCGCACTGTTTTGTGCAGTTTATCATTCGCGCTATTTTGCACACCTCAATCGCACTGTTTTGTGCAGTTCATCATTCGCACTATTTTGCGCACCTCAATCGCACTGTTTTGTGCAGTTCATCATTCGCGCTATTTTGCGCACCTCAATCGCACTGTTTTGTGCAGTTTATCATTTGCGCTATTTTGCGCACCTCAATCGCACTGTTTTGTGCAGTTCATAATTCGCGCTATTGTGCGCACCTCAATCCCACTGTTTTGTGCAGTTCATCATTCGCGCTATTCTGCGCACCTCAATCGCACTGTTTTGTGCAGTTCATCATTCGCGCTATTTTGCGCACCTCAATCGCACTGTTTTGTGCAGTTTATCATTCGCGCTATTTTGCGCACCGCATTGCACTGTTTTGTGCAGTTTATCAGTCGCGCTATTTTGCGCACCTCAATCGCACTATTTTGTGCAGTTCATAATTCGCGCTATTTTGCGCACCTCAATCGCACTGTTTTGTGCAGTTCATCATTCGCGCTATTTTGCGCACCTCAATCGCACTGTTTTGTGCAGTTCATCATTCGCCCTATTTTGCGCAACTCAATCGCACTGTTTTGTGCAGTTCATAATTCGCGCTATTTTGCGCACCTCAATCGCACTGTTTTGTGCAGTTTATCATTCGCGCTATTTTGCGCACCTCAATCGCACTGTTTTGTGCAGTTCATAATTCGCGCTATTTTGCGCACCTCAATCGCACTGTTTTGTGCAGTTCATCATTCGCGCTATTTTGCGCACCTCAATCGCACTGTTTTGTGCAGTTCATCATTCGCGCTATTTTGCGCACCTCAATAGCACTGTTTTGTGCAGTTTATCATTCGCGCTATTTTGCGCACCGCATTGCACTGTTTTGTGCAGTTTATCATTCGCGCTATTTTGCGCACCTCAATCGCACTGTTTTGTGCAGTTCATAATTCGCGCTATTTTGCGCACCTCAATCGCACTGTTTTGTGCAGTTCATCATTCACGCTATTTTGCGCACCTCAATCGCACTGTTTTGTGCAGTTCATAATTCGCGCTATTTTGCGCACCTCAATCGCACTGTTTTTGTGCAGTTCATAATTCGCGCTATTTTGCGCACCTCAATCGCACTGTTTTGTGCAGTTCATCATTCGCGCTATTTTGCGCACCTCAATCGCACTGTTTTGTGCAGTTCATAATTCGCGCTATTTTGCGCACCTCAATCGCACTGTTTTGTGCAGTTCATCATTCGCGCTATTTTGCGCACCTCAATCGCACTGTTTTGTGCAGTTTATCATTCGCGCTATTTTGCGCACCGCATTGCACTGTTTTGTGCAGTTTATCAGTCGCGCTATTTTGCGCACCTCAATCGCACTGTTTTGTGCAGTTCATCATTCGCGCTATTTTGCGCACCTCAATCGCACTGTTTTGTGCAGTTCATCATTCGCGCTATTTTGCGCACCTCAATCGCACTGTTTTGTGCAGTTCATCATTCGCGCTATTTTGTGCACCGCATTGCACTGTTTTGTGCAGTTTATCAGTCGCGCTATTTTGCGCACCGCAATCGCACTGTTTTGTGCAGTTCATAATTCACGCTATTTTGCGCACCTCAATCGCACTGTTTTGTGCAGTTCATCATTCGCGCCATTTTGCGCACCTCAATCGCATTGTTTTGTGCAGTTTATCATTCGCGCTATTTTGCGCACCGCATTGCACTGTTTTGTGCAGTTTATCATTCGCGCTATTTTGCGCACCTCAATCGCACTGTTTTTGTGTAGTTAATCA
The DNA here is from genome assembly GCA_036172215.1 of Camellia granthamiana. Lineage (NCBI taxonomy): Eukaryota > Viridiplantae > Streptophyta > Magnoliopsida > Ericales > Theaceae > Camellia > Camellia granthamiana. The sequence continues at coordinate 134,163,528 of CM069903.1, forward strand.
TTCGCGCTATTTTGCGCACCTCAATCGCACTGTTTTGTGCAGTTCATCATTCGCGCTATTTTGCGCACCTCAATCGCACTGTTTTGCGCAGCCCATCATTCGCGCTATTTTGCACACCGCATCACACTAGTTCGTGCAATTTATCATTCGCGCTATTTTGCGCACCTCAATCGCACTGTCTTGTGCTTTGCATATCACATCGTACTATCTTGTGCATTTCAAATCAATTGCGCTGTTTAGCGTATCGCACTATTTTGTGCATTGTATCATTCGCGCTATCTTGCGCATCCTACCTGCACTTGTTAGTGCATTACATTTCACTCTCGCTATTTTGCGCATCGCACTATTTTGTGCACATTACTCGCATTGTGTATGCATTTCGTCCCGCTATCTTGCGCACCTTACTTGTATCACACTGCTTTATGCATTCACCCTATTCGCACTGTGTTGTGCACCTCCAGCTCGCGCTGTCTTGTGCACTCTCTGGTCTAGGAGACCTTACATCCTTCGGTCTAAGGAGACCTTAAATCCTGCATCATCATTCGCGCTATTTTGCGCATCGTACTTGCATTTTACTTGCATTTATTCGCACCGTCTCGTGCACTTTCCGGTCTAGGAGACCTTAAATCCTCTAAAGGTGCAATTCCTTTGGTGTTTGTCGTGCCCGAACGACTTCTGGTGGTCTGGTATAGCCACCTGCCTGTGTTTGTGGTGAGTTCCTAGGAGACCAACTGAGACGGTGGAAACTAGAGTTCGAATGGCTCATGCCTAGAACACAAAGGTTCGGGATTTCCGAGACTAAAGTCTGGTTTAAATACCCAGGGGTATATCCTCGGCTTGAAATCTGTATGGCAGCCCCATAGATTGAGATAGCATCTGTATGCACCTCAATTCTGGATACTGATCCAACCTAGTCTGTCACCCTGTTGGAGAATAGGGAAAGTTGCGACCATAGTCAGGGAGAAAAGTAGTACCTGTGGTTCAACTAAGAAGAAGCGGAAGATTCTCACATCAGCATAAGGTAGGACATTGCCGAGGTAAGTCATTGCCAATTGCCCCTGTAAGGTACCTCCCTTTTCCTAGCTATCACATTGCATTTTAGCCACTACATTACAGTGCATTGCATGAATCCTCAATTTTCAAACTGGCTTCGCGTAGTGTATAAGTCCAATCTTCAAACCGGCTTCGCGTAGCGTGTAAGTCCAATTATCAAAATCTTCCTGCATATCTTTTTGCATCCTGCCCCTGAACTACGCTGGTTTGATTCCTTGCAAAAGGATACGTAGGCAGCCTGCGGGCACAACCATTTATTTATCTATATTTTGTTTGTTCGTCCCAGTCTTCGGCCTTGTCAAAAATGGGTCGTCTCTGGGCTTTGACATTCACTCCCGTCACTTCTTGACTTCCGAGTTCTGTCAAAGAGGGGCAACTGTAGACACCCCATTTTTGACCGTTCATAAGACTTGGACGCGACTGATGGTTTACACGGTGGAGGAAGTTGTGCAGGGGAAAGGTGCAATTTCTTCGGTGAAGAGAGAGTCAAATCTCAACTTCATACCCCTGTTCTGGACCAAAATGATCTTGATCAAAAGATTTTAGACTTAAAACCCTCTCTTTCAAAACGCTTTTGAAATAAAGTTTTTACGATGTTCCGAGGCTCGTATTTTGTCAAATGTTGCGCTTTTCGGTAAACCGAACAAGGACAAAGTGGAAATGAATGAAGGAGAGATGAAATCTTTGAAAAATCTTTCAAAACACCTTACTTAGGGGTTTGGAGTTGAAGAAAAGAGGAGAAGAGGGAAGAAATCCAGTTGGGCGGAAAAACGGGCATGAACCGTTAAGAGAAGAGTCGAGCAGCCCTCGCCGAATCGGGCCTATTCATTCGGATACTTGGAATCAAGCTATGAGGCCACCACCGTTAGAAAGCTTACTCCTGGGGCTTCATTTTGCACTCAAGAATCTCCTAAATTCGATTCCGGACGGAGGAGATATGGTTGATTGAAGTAAGGCATCACTCCGGTTGAACCGAAATCTGCGCGGCTTCACGGAAATGGGCATAACTTTTTTCACAGGAGAAATTTTGATGCAAGGTTTGCACCATTGGAAAGATAACTTCCGGGGCTTCAATTTGGACACTTGAATGGCCACATTTGGACTTCCCTAGCACCCACCGGCCAGTCTTCTTCCCGACAGCCCAGTTTTTTATCCTGAAAAGTAGCTGGCCGGCTAGAAAATCTAGCTGGCCGGCCACCCTTTTTGTGAAATGACCTTTTTGCCCCTTTAAACTAGCCGGCCATGCCCCCCCTCCCCAAGTGTGTCCTAGATATGAATTTTGTTTTGGATTTCACTCATGTCCGGGGGTTTAGCCATTTGGGGGGGAAACTTGACTAGTTTCCCCCCCCCCCCCTTTTTCCCTCCATTTTTCCACCAATTTTTCCTATATAACAGCAGCTCCCAGCTGTGTTTTAGGGTTAGAAAAAATCCTTAGAGAGCTCTTGTGTTGTATCTCTCTCCCTCTCTATATTTCCAAGCTCTAAACACCAAGTTCCAACCCATTTTCTTCATCACCACCAAGCTCTCCCACCACCACTCCATTTCCAGCATCTTGGGGGGGCTTTCCAGCAGCTAAGAGGCAACATTTTTCAAGTCAAAAGGCAACCAAGAGATAGTCTACAAGGGTGAGCACTCATTCCCCCTTTTTGGTCTTTTTTTTGCATCATTTTTCTACCCTCTTTGCTTGCTGTTCTGGGCTCCGACCCCAACTATAACTAGGCTTATTTTAAGCCATTCTCCATGTTTGTTTAAGGTCTCAACCCTGTTTGAGCCCTCCATAATGCACTTGCTTCAATACCCTCTAAAATGCCATTATTTTGCATGAAATTTCTAGCCTCAGTGTGATCTGTTTTCGAGCATAATGTAAACTGTGAGTGGGCCTATTTTGAGCCCCTCTTCAACATTGAAGAAGGGCTCAACCCTGTTTGGATCCCCTATCTTGCACTTACTTCATAATCTCTCCCATTTACCGTAAATTTGCATGCCTTTTCTAGCCTATGTGTGATCTGTTTTGGAGCATTTCATGAACTGAGATTGTGCTTATTTTGAGCCCCTCTTCAACATTGAGGAAGGGCTCAACACTGTTTTCATACTCCATGTGTCACTTGCTTTGAATCCATGTTTTACCCTTGTTTTTGCATGCTTTGCTAGCCCACTTTGCTTCTGTTTTTGGACCATGATCAGAACCGAAAGTGGTCATTTTTTGACCTTCTTAACATGTTTTATTAAGGGTATTTGCTTATTTGATGAGTGTTTGGGGTACCTCATGTTATAGCCTTTGTTGGCTTCAATCTTGCATGGCATTTCTAGCATGTTTGCATACTATTTTTGGGGTTGTCATCTACTGTAAATGTGCATATTTTTGGCCCCTCTTCAGTGTTGTAGAAGGGAATTTTTCTGTGTGGGCTTTGCATCTACCACTTGTTTCATAGCCTCTCTTGCGATGCCATTTTTGCATGCTATTTTTGCCCTATTTGTGATTGCTGTTTGGCCATGTTTTCTACTGTAAAAATGCGTGTCTTGGGGCTGCCTTGCTACTGTATTCTCATTCCATGTCCATATTGTGCATGCATTGCATAGCTATAGGCCATTTCGGGTGCCTAAATTCGTGTTTCGGGACCATTCCTCGCATTTGGTGTCATTTCGCCATCTTTCGGGACTGTTTTCCCCATAATTTCAGTGCTGAAATTCATTTGCATGTTTGCATATCCTACTCCATGCCATTTCATGCCTTAGGGCCATCGCCTCGGTTTGCGTGCCCGTGTGCACGCATTTCGAGGCATCTCATTTTCATCTGACGGCCTCTTATGTGAGTGTGGTTGAGGTCCACTCATGTTAGTGTAAGTCCATTTTGCATTTGTATGCCATTTTAGTCTCATTGCATCGTGTATGCCATTGCCTCGGTTTGCGTGCCCGTATGCACGCATTTCGAGGCATCTCATTTTTCATCTGATGGCTTCCTATGTGAGTGTGGCTGAGGCTCTCTCATGTTGGTGTAAGCTGCATTTCATGCATATCATGCATATTGCATCGTGTTCGGGATAGGAGTTAGCGCGGGCACGGGAAACGAGGCGCGTTTCGTACTCCGAGTAACGGAACGTGTCTCAATTCCCAAGTCACCGACACTCCGGATTATCCGTGATGGAGTTAGGTTTTATTGTAGCATTCATATGCATTCATCCTATATTGAGTTGTGCAATTCGGCTCCTCGGCCATCATGCATCGAGATGTGTGATTGGTGGCACGAGGATCGAGGCATGCATATATTTGTGAAATACATTGCTATGCCCCCTTTCCTGCTCTCTGTTGCAGCATATCCAGAACCAGCGGTCTTCCGAAGCTTGGCGCGCTTTTCGAGAAACATTGCAAAACAGAGGCTAATTGGGGCATCCCAGTGGATTTCCGCGCAAGGCAGCTCCAACGTACATCATTCATCAGAATCAAGGCAGCTCCTGGCTTGCATGCCAGTTTTACATTTTTCTTATTTAATTTGTTAATTAATTAGGAATTTGTATATTATTTGGGACTGTAATATTTTGGACTGTATTATTCTTTCATTCGGGACTGTATATTTATTTGGACCCTCTGCGCGAGGGCATAACTGTAATAAGTGTGGGTGTATGTGATGTATGTCTTCCAACCCCACGTCTTTCTTCCATTTTATTTATCTGCTTATGATGGTTAGATATAGGGCATATTTCAATTAGCATACAGTATGACAGCATGTTTGCATCATTCATCTGTTTTGCACGCACCGGGCTCGGCGCATCATACAAACTGCGTTCGTATTTCAATTCCTAATTGAATACGTGTTAGTTGTAGCATCATCATATGCCATGTTTAGAATAGCCGAGCCTACTATAGTTTGCATTTTTGCATGTGTTGCATTAGGCATTTCTGTATACTTAGGATCATGCATGATTTCTAATCAGCTTTTGTTTTGGCTTGAAGTACTCGGTAAGTTTTATGCTTTAGCATCCTTGCATGCGTGTGAGTGTTGCCATTGTCACGACCCAAACCCGGCCCTATGGGTTTAGCACCGTAACTGGCCAGTAATCCGAGATTACCGAAGGCCTACTGAACAGTAATACAGTTAAACAGAGTACAGGGCCTGACGGAAGCCAATACAGTAAGTAACTAGTGTCCATTGAGCTGTGAAAATCTGTATGCCAAAAGCATTTTCAGGCATTCATACAGTTCAAAACAGTACAGTCTATACAATCATATACAAACATTCAGTACGGGGACCTAATCCCTCGATAACAGTACAGTAAAACAGTAGACAGTCTATACAGTGGTAAAAAACAGTAAGGAGACCGATGGGGGACACAAAAACACCCCAAGCCATAGCATGGCAACTCGGAACCTCGCAGTGAGGCACATAGGCTGGCTTGACAAAACTGGGGACCAACCCACGCTCCTAGCTCTGGTCTGGCTGCTGAGAACCTACATATATATATAAACAGTGAGCTAAAGCCCAGTGAATAACATAAAGCGTAAAGAGGTTATGAATGAATGTCCTTACAGTAATGAAAACAGTTCATTAAACAGTATTTCAGTCTTCCAGTATTTCAGTCAATCAGTCGTATGTGGTACACCCATTAGCCTATAAACAGTAGGTCCAAAAGGACCGGGTCTTAACAGACCCAACAGTAATGATGGCCATCAATCAGTAAACAGTATGGTTCCACAAGGGAACCGACAGAGCTCTGTAACAGTAACAGTAAACAGTAAGTGCTAAGGATGCCACAATACAGTTCAGAATACAGGACATACATTCGTTCAGTAAATAATATCAGTTCAATAAACAGTTCAGTTCAGTATTCAAAAGATAACCATTTTGAACATATCTTTACACAATCGTTACTCACAGAGATTGGGCTACAGTATGCTAGAGCGCGTCCCCGAGTGCCAACCCTAAACAGTTAACAAATTGAACACACTCTAAGTTTAACAGTTGGGGAAGTACAATAATTAACTCCCTATTATGCCTCGGTGTGTTCTACATCTATATCCTCATTAAGATGTCTTAAACTAGGCCTAAGAATGCCTAGGATGGGATGAGGATGCAAAGATGCGCATGGAACACAATTGCAGAATTTTCAGTGAAACAGAGTCCCGCTCGAGCGCAGGTTTCCCCGCTCGAGCGGACAGGCAAACAAAGGTCCCCGCTCGAGCGCAACATCCCCGCTCGAGCGGACCAAAAAGTACTGGATAGGTGAAATCTCCGCTCGACGCCCGCTCGAGCGTGTCACCCAATCCTCCGCTCGAGCGCCCAATACTCCGCTCGAGCGGACTGATGCACAGTGCAAGATGCTGGGAGCTCGATTTCTCCGCTCGAGCGCTACTTCTTCCGCTCGAGCGGACAACAAAAATCTGGAAATCCCAGATTTGAGTCCCAAGCTCAAAACCAAGTTCAAAAGCAATATTTTCGATCCTCTTGGGCTATTTTCTGGAAAAACTCTTGCAAACTCAATGTACAACAAGTTTCAAAACTCAATTTAAGAAATCAAAGCCCAAGGGTGTTTAATTCAAACCCAAATTCAAACCATTTTTCAAGAACAAGATGAACATGCAACATGCATGGATTCAAATCATTTCCAAGCTTCAATTTGGTGCTCTAAGGAGCCAATTGCTCCAAAAACAAGATGAAGTCATGGTCCTAAACATTAACATGAACATGCATGCAACATTTTCCATGAAATCAACCCAAAACTCTTGAATTCAAACATGCATGTAAGATTTAAGCTACAATTCAACATGTATGAACTAAAACATGACTTAGCTCTACAATGAAGCATGAATCATGCAAGAACAATCTTGAATACAACAATGAGAGGTTCAATTACCTTACTTAGGTCTTGAAATTCAAGTCTAGAGGCTCAATAGACAAATCTACACTTCAATTCCCAAGCAATTCTTCAAGCAAATGCACAAAATCAAGTTGAATCACTCTCCTAGCTCACTCTCTCTCTCTAGTTCGGTGGAGTTCTCAAAATGTGGCTGAGGAAGTGATTTGATCAACATGTAATAAGGCTCAATATGACCTTAATCAAGGGTCCACTCAATGGCAATTCCGTAATTAAGCCAAAGTTTGCAATATATCAACGTTTAATCTAATTTAATCATACCTAATCAATTTTCAGATAAATATACCATTAAATCACAAATATTCTACTGAGTCCAAAACACTAAACGGTTTCTAATTCGGCCGCCGATAAGGCCTCCAATTAACAGTTTAAACACATGAATTCAAACAGATAATCAATCAATCAAACAGATGCAATATGCAATTCAATAGATAAACTTATCCAATTTCAGTTTCGATTTCAATCAGTCCATTCAGTACTTCAGTTAATTCAATTATCAGTCATTATCAGTTCAGTTTAGCAGTAACCAGTAGCTAATTCAGTAGTTTATCGGTAATCAGTACGAGGGTTGTTACAGTCTCCCCTCCTTATAAGGAGTTTAGTCCTCTAAACTCGAGTTACCTTCATTCTGGAAGAAAACCGGATTCAGTGGAAACAATTCTGGGTATCTTTTAGCCATGTCATCTTCCCTTTCCCAAGTGGCATACACACCACCATGGTTCTGCCAATCAACTTTCACTAGCGGAATCTCTTTGTTTCTCAGTTTCTTGATCCGTCGGTTTACAATCTGTATAGGCCGTTCCTCGTAAGTGTAGTCATCACTCAACATTATTCGAGTAGGCTCAATCACATGGAAAGGATCCCGGAGATAATCTCTCAACATAGATATGTGGAAGACGTTATGCATATGCTCCATTTCAGGAGGAAGTGCAACTTGATACGCCACCGGATTGATTTTCTCAATAATCTGATACGGTCCGACATACCGCGGTGCTAACTTGCCTTTGACTCCAAAACGAGTCTGGCCTTTCATTGGTGTCACTTTCACAAAAACGTGATCACCCACTTCATATTCTCGGTCTCGTCTTCTAATATCTGCATAACTCTTCTGTCTACTCTGTGCAGTTTTCAGTCTCTGTTGTATCAGTTTTATCTTTTCAGTCGTCTCATATACAGTCTCGGGCCCAAGCAAAGGCCCATCTCCAACTTCTGCCCAGCAAATTGGAGATCTACACTTTCTGCCATACAATGCCTCGAAAGGCGCCATGCCAATACTCGAATGATAGCTGTTGTTGTAGGCGAATTCAGCCAATGGCAAATGACTTTCCCAGTTTCCTTGGAAATCAAGGACACACATTCTCAGTAAATCCTCCAGGGTCTGGATGGTCCTTTCTGACTGTCCGTCTGTCTGAGGATGATAGGCACTACTCAGCCTTAATTCAGTACCCAATGCAGTCTGTAGGCTTTGCCAAAATCTCGATGTAAACTTCGAATCCCTGTCAGAAACAATAGACACAGGCACTCCGTGCAGTCTAACAATTTCATCAATATAGAGTATAGCCAGTTTGTACGCATTATAAATTGTTTTAACAGGTAAGAAGTGAGCAGATTTGGTCAGTCTATCAACAATAACCCAAATTGAATCCATACCTTTCCTGGAGCAAGGCAACCCAACGATAAAATCCATGGTGATATGGTCCCATTTCCACTCCGGTATTGGTAGGGGCTGCAATAAACCTGCGGGTCGCTGATGTTCAGCTTTGACCTGTTGGCAATGAAGACATTTGGACACAAAGTCGGCAATTTCTTTCTTCATTCCCGGCCACCAAAAATTCAATTTCAAATCTTGATACATTTTCGTATTCCCTGGATGGATAGAAAATTTTGAATTGTGGCCCTCTTGCAGTACTTTTCGTTTCAGTTCAGTGTCATTCAGCACACACAGTCTTTCTTGAAATTTCAATACATTGTTCTCAAATTTGAACCCCGGTCTCGGTTTAGAATCTCTTTCTTCAATAACCTTTTTCAAGTAATCATCCAGTTGCTGTTTCTCCTTAATTTCTTCAATCAATGCTGGTTGAGCAGAAATAGCAGCTAAGGTTCCACCTTGTTCCTTCAAAACAATTTCAATCTCAGACTTTTCAAGGTCACAAAGCAACTCCTTCTGTCCAGTCAGCAAACAGGCTGAGTTCCCAATCGATTTTCGGCTCAAAGCATCAGCAACGGTGTTGGCTTTTCCCGGATGGTACAAAATCTGTAGGTCATAGTCTTTAATCAGTTCTAGCCACCTCCACTGTCTCATGTTCAATTCTTTCTGGGTGAAGAAATACTTCAGACTCTTATGGTCGGTATATACTTCACATGTTGCCCCATACAGATAGTGACGCCAGATCTTCAGTTCAAAAACTACTGCGGCAAGTTCCAGGTCATGGGTTGGGTAGTTCTTTTCATGAGGTCTCAACTGTCGGGAAGCATAAGCAATAACTCTCCCATTCTGCATTAAAACACATCCCAAACCCTTATGAGAAGCATCACTAAAAACAGTGTAACCATCCGTACCTGAAGGTAGAGTTAAAACCGGTGCAGTCACAAGTCGGGTTTTTAATTCTTGGAACGCTGATTCCCTCTGGTCTGTCCAGTCAAATGATATCCCTTTCTGTGTCAGTTGAGTCAATGGTAAAGCAATTTTGGAGAAATCTTTGACAAATCTTCTGTAATATCCAGCCAATCCTAAAAAGCTTCGGACTTCAGTCACATTTGTTGGTCTAGGCCAGTTCACTACTGCTTCAATTTTCTGTGGATCAACAAAAATTCCATCTTTGCTAACAACATGCCCCAAAAACATAACATGATCAAGCCAAAACTCACATTTAGACAGTTTACCATACAGTTTCTGTTCTCTTAGGGTTTGCAGGGCAAGTCTCAGATGATGTTCATGTTCTTCTACGCTTTTGGAATAAATTAATATGTCATCAATAAATACCACAATGAAGTCATCAAGGTATGGTTTGAAGATTCTATTCATGAGGTCCATAAATGCTGCAGGTGCATTGGTAACTCCAAAAGGCATAACTAAGAATTCGTAATGTCCATACCTTGTTCTAAAAGCAGTTTTATCAATGTCTTTCGGTTTTACTTTCAATTGATGATACCCCGATCTGAGATCAATCTTTGAAAATACCTGAGCTCCCTGTAACTGATCAAACAGGTCATCAATACAAGGTAATGGGTATTTATTTTTCACAGTTACCTTGTTCAGTTCACGATAATCAATGCACAGTCTCAGTGAGCCATCTTTCTTCTTTACAAATAAAACAGGTGCACCCCACGGTGAAGTACTGGGCCTGATAAACTTCTTGTCTAACAGTTCTTGCAATTGCACTTTCAACTCCTTCAGTTCTGTTGGGGCCATTCTGTAAGGAGCTTTAGACACTGGCTGTGTTCCCGGAATCACATCAACGGTAAATTCAATCTCCCTGTCAATCAAATCCCCTGGCAGATCATCTGGAAATACATCTGGGAATTCTCTGACTATAGGAATACAATTCACATCAGTTTTAACACTATCATCAGTAGGCACAGTCAGCACAGAACACAGATATCCTTTACACCCCTTTCTAATTAATTTAACAGCTTTCACTGAAGAAATTAAATACGGAGGAGGTACTACTCCACTCCCATTAAACACAAATTCAGGCAAACCAGGCGGACGGAAAACTACTTGTTTTGTCACACAGTCTATAGTGGCATGATATTTCGTTAACCAGTCCATCCCCAATATAACATCAAAATGGTCGATGTTCAATGGCAGTAAATCAATAAATAGATGCATATCCCCAACAATAATTTCACAAGCAGGATACATATATGCACATGTCATAGATCCCCCAACAGGTGATGATACAGCTAGCAGATAGTTCATGGGTTCTAAGGGTCTATTCAATTTCCGTGAAAAAGCATGCGACACATAAGAATGTGTAGACCCCGAATCAATCAATACATATGCATTTTGCGTACAAATAGAGAGGATACCTGACACAACAGTCTCAGTATTTTGCACGTCTCCCGGTACTAGGGCAAATACTCGGCCCTGCCTCATAGGCTCTTTCCCGGTAGCTTTGGGGTTAGGCTTTGGTGCTACATTTGATGCTGCTGCGCTCGGTGTAGCTTTACTACTAGCTGGTGGAGCAGAAGGGCAGTCTTTAATTCTGTGGCCCACCTTGCCACATCTGAAGCAGGCTCCCGTTATGTTGTGACAAACTCCTTTGTGCTTGTTGCCACATGTAAAGCAGGGTGGAATGAATCCACTCCCTTGGCTGGGGCTAGTTGTTGACCCCGTATTCTGTTTCTTGTTGGAAGGGTTGTGCTTGCCTTTCTTGAATTTGAAACCCTGTCTTTTACCACGCCATTCAGTTGTTGGTGGTTCAGTTTGTTTCAGTGCTTCAATATTTGATTCGGCCATCAAGGCCCGGTCAAGAACATTCACATAAGTTGGCAATTTCAACATGTTGACTCTGTCAAGGATAGCAACATTCAGGCCGCCTTCAAACTTCCTGGCCTTTTTGTAGTCGGTGTCCACCATATGCGGTGCATACCTAGCAAGCTCGGTGAACTTCGTCTCATATTCGGCAACAGACATTGTGCCTTGTTTCAGTTGTTCAAATTCTGCCACTTTTCTATCCCTGACACATTGAGGGAAGTACTTCTCAAAGAAGGCTCCTTTGAATTGAGCCCAAGTCATAACAGTATTTTCATCTCGGATAAGCATCCACCACCTTCTAGCTTCTTCTTGCAGAGTAAAGGTGGCCAACAGTACTTTATGTGCCTCGGAGCACGGAAACACTTCAAATAGCTTTTCAGTTTCAAGTACCCAAGCTTCAGCTTTCAGCGGTTCAAGGCCTCCCTGAAAGGATGGCGGTTTCATTTTGCTGAACTTCTGGGTGAGAGCAATTATGTCCCCATCATTTACATTCACATTCGGTTCCGGCTGTACCGGAGGAGGAGGTGGGGGCTGTTGGTTCTGTTGTTGGTCTAGTCTCGCAGTTATCAGTTCCATCATTCGTTCCATTCTGGCCATTCTGGCCTCAGTTGATGAGGATTCAGTTTCATTTGCAGTGCTTGCATTATCCATTATTCTATAAACAGTTATAACAGTCATCATTATAAGCGGTTGTATAATTAAACAGGTTAACATTTTAACATAATCAGTCAGTCATAAGCACACACTTTTCAAGTTCATGAGATGCCCTAATTGCTTTTCTAGGACACCCTATAGCTCATTGGGACACGTGTGTGCGGTATAACTCGTGGTTAAGCATCGCTCTGATACCACTCTGTCACGACCCAAACCCGACCCTATGGGTTTAGCACCGTAACTGGCCAGTAATCCGAGATTACCGAAGTCCTACTGAACAGTAATACAGTTAAACAGAGTACAGGGCCTGACGGAAGCCAATACAGTAAGTAACTAGTGTCCATTGAGCTGTGAAAATCTGTATGCCAAAAGCATTTTCAGGCATTCATACAGTTCAAAACAGTACAGTCTATACAATCATATACAAACATTCAGTACGGGGACCTAATCCCTCGATAACAGTACAGTAAAACAGTAGACAGTCTATACAGTGGTAAAAAACAGTAAGGAGACCGATGGGGGACACAAAAACACCCCAAGCCATAGCATGGCAACTCGGAACCTCGCAGTGAGGCACATAGGCTGGCTTGACAAAACTGGGGACCAACCCACGCTCCTAGCTCTGGTCTGGCTGCTGAGAACCTACATATATATATAAACAGTGAGCTAAAGCCCAGTGAATAACATAAAGCGTAAAGAGGTTATGAATGAATGTCCTTACAGTAATGAAAACAGTTCATTAAACAGTATTTCAGTCTTCCAGTATTTCAGTCAATCAGTCGTATGTGGTACACCCATTAGCCTATAAACAGTAGGTCCAAAAGGACCGGGTCTTAACAGACCCAACAGTAATGATGGCCATCAATCAGTAAACAGTATGGTTCCACAAGGGAACCGACAGAGCTCTGTAACAGTAACAGTAAACAGTAAGTGCTAAGGATGCCACAATACAGTTCAGAATACAGGACATACATTCGTTCAGTAAATAATATCAGTTCAATAAACAGTTCAGTTCAGTATTCAAAAGATAACCATTTTGAACATATCTTTACACAATCGTTACTCACAGAGATTGGGCTACAGTATGCTAGAGCGCGTCCCCGAGTGCCAACCCTAAACAGTTAACAAATTGAACACACTCTAAGTTTAACAGTTGGGGAAGTACAATAATTAACTCCCTATTATGCCTCGGTGTGTTCTACATCTATATCCTCATTAAGATGTCTTAAACTAGGCCTAAGAATGCCTAGGATGGGATGAGGATGCAAAGATGCGCATGGAACACAATTGCAGAATTTTCAGTGAAACAGAGTCCCGCTCGAGCGCAGGTTTCCCCGCTCGAGCGGACAGGCAAACAAAGGTCCCCGCTCGAGCGCAACATCCCCGCTCGAGCGGACCAAAAAGTACTGGATAGGTGAAATCTCCGCTCGACGCCCGCTCGAGCGTGTCACCCAATCCTCCGCTCGAGCGCCCAATACTCCGCTCGAGCGGACTGATGCACAGTGCAAGATGCTGGGAGCTCGATTTCTCCGCTCGAGCGCTACTTCTTCCGCTCGAGCGGACAACAAAAATCTGGAAATCCCAGATTTGAGTCCCAAGCTCAAAACCAAGTTCAAAAGCAATATTTTCGATCCTCTTGGGCTATTTTCTGGAAAAACTCTTGCAAACTCAATGTACAACAAGTTTCAAAACTCAATTTAAGAAATCAAAGCCCAAGGGTGTTTAATTCAAACCCAAATTCAAACCATTTTTCAAGAACAAGATGAACATGCAACATGCATGGATTCAAATCATTTCCAAGCTTCAATTTGGTGCTCTAAGGAGCCAATTGCTCCAAAAACAAGATGAAGTCATGGTCCTAAACATTAACATGAACATGCATGCAACATTTTCCATGAAATCAACCCAAAACTCTTGAATTCAAACATGCATGTAAGATTTAAGCTACAATTCAACATGTATGAACTAAAACATGACTTAGCTCTACAATGAAGCATGAATCATGCAAGAACAATCTTGAATACAACAATGAGAGGTTCAATTACCTTACTTAGGTCTTGAAATTCAAGTCTAGAGGCTCAATAGACAAATCTACACTTCAATTCCCAAGCAATTCTTCAAGCAAATGCACAAAATCAAGTTGAATCACTCTCCTAGCTCACTCTCTCTCTCTAGTTCGGTGGAGTTCTCAAAATGTGGCTGAGGAAGTGATTTGATCAACATGTAATAAGGCTCAATATGACCTTAATCAAGGGTCCACTCAATGGCAATTCCGTAATTAAGCCAAAGTTTGCAATATATCAACGTTTAATCTAATTTAATCATACCTAATCAATTTTCAGATAAATATACCATTAAATCACAAATATTCTACTGAGTCCAAAACACTAAACGGTTTCTAATTCTGCCGCCGATAAGGCCTCCAATTAACAGTTTAAACACATGAATTCAAACAGATAATCAATCAATCAAACAGATGCAATATGCAATTCAATAGATAAACTTATCCAATTTCAGTTTCGATTTCAATCAGTCCATTCAGTACTTCAGTTAATTCAATTATCAGTCATTATCAGTTCAGTTTAGCAGTAACCAGTAGCTAATTCAGTAGTTTATCGGTAATCAGTACGAGGGTTGTTACAGCCATGAATAGCATGCTTGCCATGAGGCTATTTGCTTATATGATATAACTGCCTGAATGCCTGTGGGTGGAGGTTGTGTTATTTGGATTGGGACAATTCATCAAATGTTTGTTTTAAGCCCACTAGATAGTGGCAACACCATGTTTTCTAAGCCCATCCGAGGGTGGCAAAATCTGCATCTTAAGCCTACCTGCGGGTAGCAAACCATCTTTCAAAAACAAACATGAAATGTTTTGTTCCAATTCAGGCGACTCAGTCTATACTTGTATGCTGTGCGCATCACATAGTAACCTAGGCTAATAACCAGAATAAGAACATACAATGTTTTCAAAATAAGATATCATGGTCAGTAGAGGCCGGTCTTTGACCGGGTGAGCGGGGGTGCTCACGAAGTGACCTTCCCCAATCGTACCCAAGTTCCCGAGCCGAGGCAACTTTGGTGATGACGGACACGTGGCCTTTGGCACCGAGTCAGGGTTTCCTAAATTTCCCCATTAAAAAATATTTAGGTGGCGACTCTGTATCTGGCAAAGCAGTCCATGTTTGGCACTTCTTTCAAAAAATCTGTTTTCAAAACGATTTGCCGGATTTGGACTCTTTGGTTCGAGATTTAGAACCGTGACATTTGAGTCCTTCGAACTGTAGTGACCCAATATCGAACCAGAACGGGGGGGACTCGCACTCCCTTCCCTGGGATGCGTTCGGGGACGTCTACAATGTGGCTCGATGGATCGAAAGCCAATGGCCTAACTGGAATTGGTATTGTGATTAAGTCACCACAAGGAATAGAAACCACACATGGTTTCAGAGTGAATGAAATTACTTGTTCTAATAATCAAGGTGAATATGAAGCCTTAATAGTGGGATTGGAAATTCTTATTGGAGTACAAATTCATGTAGTTGACATATTTGGAGATTCTCAATTGGTGGTTAACCAAGTAAAAGGGATTTTCAAATGTCAAAATATAAGTATGTTGCCATACTATGTTGTTGCATTACATCTGCTTTCTTAATTTCAAATAGCAAATGTAACTCATGTCCCAAGATTCTTGAATAATAGAGCTAATGATGTGGCTCAGAAAACTTCGAATTTCAAGAGAAGGGATAATACTCAAAGGGACATGAGACAAACAATATACCAGAAATCAACACCACCTTTAAATAAAAGGAATGTGGTCCTGGAAGTCAATCATAATGACTTACAGGAACAAGATTAGAGGCATCCAATAAAGCAGTACTTGGCTGGCCCATCTTCGAAGGCCAGCAGAAAAATTAAATTGCAATCTATGCAATACATCATATACGGTAATGCTCTCTACAAAAGAGGGGGAAGATGGTTTATTGCTAGAATGTTTAGGCCCAAAAGAAGCTTTAACAGCTATGGCTGAGGTTCATGAAGGTATCTATGGTGCTCACCAGCCAAGTGTGAAGATGAGGTGGTTGCTTTGAAGGCATTCCTATTATTGGCCAACTATCCTTAAAGACTGCATAGAATATGCAAGGGGTTGCCAGGCATGTCAAAAGCATGGCATAATCAGGCAGGTGCCCATAACTGACCTGTATGCGGTAGTAAAGCCTTGGCCATTTAGAGGATGGGCCATGGATATGGTGGAGAAAATACACCCATCTTCTTCGAAGCATCATTGTTTCATCTTAATGGCCACTGATTACTTCACTAAATGGGTCGAAGTTAAGCCATACAAGGCTGTAGACCAAACTGAGGTTATTGGATTCATTAAGGATTTAATCCACAGATTTGGTATCCCACAGACTATAACTGTTGATAATGGGACTGTGTTTGATGGGAAAATTGTAAAGTCTTTTGTGGCAGAGTTTGGAATTAGCCTTGTGAATTCCACCCCATATTATGCACAAGCCAATGGTCAAGCTGAATCATCCAATAAGTCCTTGAAAAAAGGAATACAAAAGGTTGTGGAAGACAATCCTAGGGATTGGCATAACTTGTTGTTGGATGTATTGTGGGCTTATAGAACTTCCCTAAGGTCAAGCACAGGAGTCACTCCTTATACCTTAGTATATGGGCATGATGCAGTGTTACCTATGGAAATTAATGTTAAGTCCTTGAGGGTAAGATGCCAAGACCAGTTAAATCCTGAGCAATACCATCAGAGTATGTGCTTGGAATTAGAAAGCATAGATGAAGCTAGAATTCTGGCATTAAATGGCATTCTTTTTCAAAAGAAGAAAGCAACCAAAAACTATAATAAAAAAGTCAAACACATTGGCTTTGATGAAGGTGATTTGGTGTGGAAAACCATACTCCCAATAGGGATTAAAAGCCATAAGTTTGGCAAATGGTCACCTAACTGGGAGGGACCATACCAAGTCCGTAGAGTCCTTCCTTTTGGAGCATACCATTTGAGAAATTTGAATGGATATGTACATCCCAAAAAGATTAAAGGCGGGTATTTGAAGCCTTATTTTCCAACTACATGGAAAACACAAGGAGTAAAATAAATGCCAAGTACAAGAACACAAAAATACTCAAATGATAAATAAGAATTTGTCTTTCATAAAGAGCTGAATACATTCTGCCATAAATTGGCCCAAAAATCATTACAATGCCTCAGTTGTTCTTTTACAATGGATGCTCTATTATTAAAAGATGAAAACAACTGAATGGCTGTGGTCATTTCCTACTTTCGGTCAGCCAGTCCTTGGTTGGTAATCTGCAGTTTGGTGTCAGTTTGGATCAAGGCCTGGTTCACTGCAGATAGCTCCTCCTCAAGTTGAGCTTTCCTCTCCAGTAGTTGAGTTCGAAAATGGGAGACAAAGGAATGTTGTTCCTTTAGCCCTGAGATTTCAGCATGTACTGTGGAAACAAAGCTCTGGTCTCTCACTAGTTTCTCCTCTGCAGCCCTGGCAGCATGAGAAATGTTGATGTAAAAGTCAATAGTAGCTGCTGCCTGAGATAGATGACTTGAGATAGTTATACTGGATTGCTCAACAACTTTGCAGCACTAAAGGAAGCCATTTCTTATTATAGGCCTTTGTAAAGCCTCGAAAGGAATCCTTGAAAAAGATATCAGTAACTCCAGACAGCTGTCTAAGTCCATCAGAGGTGCAGAAGGCTTACTACTGGAGGAAGACGAGCTCTCAAGAATTTCTAACAAGGAATCAGCCAGAACTAATGGCTCAACCTCGTCATTAGCTATTGGAGAGGTAGAGGGCATGTCGAAGAGACTGGCTAGTCTTGCTTCGAAGATATCTACCTCATCCGTGGACATGAGGGGTGCAGAAAGAGCAGTGGTGGAAGGCATAGAGGACTGCATAGGGATAGGAGAAATGGGTGGTGCATCTTTAATAGTCTCTATGGTCCTAACCACCAATAGGTCAAGGGAAGAGGGGCTGAAAGTAGGTAAAGGTAATAAACCATGGGTTGGAGAGCTGCCAGCACCCTCTGTAGGGAAATCAGCTACCATCAGAGATGGAGTAGCAGTTGGAATTTCCTTAGAATGAGGGGGAAAAGCAAGGCTCGAAAGAGAACTGAATTGAGGTAGATCCAAAGATAAGTAAGGAAGATACGGATTTAATCCAAAGGAAAGAGATACAGGAATGCTTGACCTCAAGGAGGGTACATTGAATGTAGGACTAGGAAGTGGGAGTATTATCTGAATAGTCCTCACATTTTGCATCTGATCAACTGAAACTGAGGGAGTCCTTATTGGAAGAATAGGCTCAGTAGTTGTTGCTGCAAAAGAAGAGATGCAAAGTAATGTCAAGTTTTAATACCAAAAATTTGATAAGGGAGAAACAGTAGAAGCATGAAAGAAATTACTTGTTTCAGAAGTGAGAGCAGCAATAGGAGAGCTTCGAAGGGAATAGTGCTCAGCAATATGTTGCCTTCTTGCAGTTTCCCTTTGGATTGCATCAGTAGCAGCTGCTTCATCTCTTAAGAATTACTGCTACCGTCTCTTCTCAGCTCTCTCAAAGACAATTATGGCCTTAGAATGCTCTTGTTCTACTGCCTTAGCAGCTGCTTCATGAATAAGGTCTTTGACCAAATCAGAAGAAGAGACAGTCATCTTCCTTCTCTTCTTTCTTGGTATTGGTATTGCCTGCTCTTTCTCAATTTCTCTCTCCTCAATCTGGGATTCAGATTCCTCAGAAGTGAGTTCCTCTGCTACTCTGGCAGTTGTCTCATGAGTGGGATCTTGATCCAAATCAGAAGGAGAGACAATTGCTCTTTTCCTTCTTTGTACGAGTGTCTCTTACTCTTGATCTTCTTCTTCTTCTTCTTCTTCTTCTGATTGAACTTCAGGCACTTCCTTTACAGGATCAGGCAAGAGTTTCCTTTTCTTCTTTTGCTGTTTGCTCCTGAAGAGCTGTAAAGCTTGGGTCTTCTGAGGAGAATCTCCCTGTGAGACACCCGCACCACCTTCACAAAAGAAGAATTAAAGATGAGGCTAAAAGCATTATAAAGTAGGCAAAAGGAAAAAGAAAAAGAAAAAGAAAACAACGGTATTTACCTTTCTTTGAGGTAGCCCGAGTAACTCTGGGAGGAGTTGAGGCAGCAGGAGCAGGCTGTGGGGTGGTAGGCACAGAAGTGGTAAGAACAGTGGAAGAAGTAACAACTCCAGCTCCTTTGGGCTTGGGCACATCCAACACCATTAGTAGATCTTTAGGAGAAATGGCCAAGTATACTTCCATATTGGTCACCCACCAGTTTTGGTAGCTCTTCAACAGCTTACCTTGAGGAAGGAAAGGGATGTACTCAAATTTGACCAAGTCTTATATAAACTTAGAAGTTGCCTCTTCTAGTCTGGACCTTCGAAATTTCAAATCCCTGGTGGTAAGACTTAGATTGGTGTTACTGCAGAGAGGTATTGGGACCCCTTGTGAGAAGCCAAATTGTCTAGCAAATTGAGCAGGACAATAGGGCTCAGCAATGCATTTGTAAGCTCTGGGGTTCATGGTTCCAATGAATAATTCTCTAGGGAGCAGAATAGAAGCCCATATATCTTTATGAACAGGTGAAGCGCAGAATCTATCACTTATGAAGTTCTTCAACCAAGATGGGCCAATGGTAATGGGTCGAAGAGACGAAAGCTGTAAGGAGGAGAAGCTAGAAGCTGGTGGAAGAAAGAGAAGTAAAAAGCAAAGGTAGAAGGATAAAGTGAAGCATTGGCTAGCCTCATGCCATGAGTATGAGGGTTTGGCTCGAAAAATTTAAGGCATTTGGATTGTAACTCAGTGAAATAAGCAAAAAGCCAAAACTGAAGAATCCAAAATGGCCCCCCTTGATTGGCATCTAAGGGTTTCTCACAGAAGAGAGAGTAGGCTCTATATACGTGACCTAGGACGTATGGAGCTAAAGCCACCTTCTTCTGTAAAACAAGGGCTTTGGCAAGAGGGGCAAATTCAGGCATGATTCTTTGAGAGGAAGTGCAGAAAAGGAACTTGCAAAGCCAATATAGTAAGAAAAAAAAGAATTCCCTATCAGTCACAGGACCCTCTTTTTTATTCTCAGCCTTGACGAAGTCACCATAGGATGAATTAAGAGAGGGGAGGGAAAAGGGGACTGCTAGGTCAGGATAATCTGGTCCAATGGGGGTTCCAATGGGGGATAATCCTAATAGGTGGAAAATGTCAAGAACAGTAGGGGCCATCATCCCACATCTAAATTGAAAGAAATTAAAAGCAGAATTCCAAAAGCACAGGGTAGCAGGGATTAAGAAAGGGTCCTCTGGGATGGTTAACCTGGATAGCCGGAGGGTGTCGAGAAGGCAGAGTTCTTGAAGGTCCAGGGTCCTATTAGGGACAACTCGATTATACCATTCTTGCCACTCCGGTCTCACCGCGGGCCCACATCGATGGGGGCGGTTCGTCCTCCAGTTCCTCCAGTCAAGGCCACCTTCATAAAGGAGACAATAGTCTTCCAGATGAGGATATAGAGCTAGAAGCTCAGTAGGAATCTCCTTGAATATGGGCCCAAGCACATAGTCTTGTTGCACATGACGACGAGGGATGAAGATGCGTCCGTCGATGGCACTTTTCTCCCCAGCCTTGTACTTTTCATATTCTGTATCAATGAGCCTTTTTAGGGCTACAAACGGGCTCGCACGCTCTACAACTGGCACTTTCAATGAAGAGGAAGCCATTGATAGAACGCTTTCTCAGATGACGAAGCTAGGAAAGGGAGTAGAAAGAAGTGGAAGATCGGTAGAGATAAAGGGTTTGTGTGTTGAGCGAGCAAGTGATTTCAGAGTACGAAATAAAAGGGTTTTAAAAGCCTTTGTATCTGAAAGATATATCGCGTAATTCGTTAAGTACTAAAAGTACGAATACGAAAAGTTTCCTTCAACATTGATACTTTTGGAGGGAAAAACACATCCCAGATGTTGATACCAGCTTCAAAGTAAAATATTTGGTTTCGAAGCCAGATTTTGGCGCCAAAAGTCAAATAACAACGGCTTCGAAGCAAATTCCATACTTAAAGATGTAAGAATACTCAAGTAGTTGTTTACTTCAAAAGGATTAAAGACCTGTTTTAGGTTTCTTAATGAAGGTAATGTCCTTCGAAGTGAAACTTGAGACCCCTTAAGGATGGGAATTGGTGTTCGAAACATAAAAAACCAAATTTTGGCGCTAAAAGTCAAATAACAACGGCTTCAAAACTACCAAGCCGGCTTCGAAGCACATTCCATACCTAAAGATGTAAGAATATTCAAGTATTTGTTTGCTTTAAAAGGATTGAAGACCTGTTTTAGGTTTCTCAATAAAAGTAATGTCTTTCGAAGTAAAACTTGTGACCCCTTAAAGATGGGAATTGGTATTCGAAATATCAAAACCAATAGTTGGTTTGTATACATACAGACAAAGATTGTCTTTTGAACTTAAAAAAAAACAGCATGGACTGTTCTTCGAAGCAAAAATGGTCAATTTAAAATTGGTTGATCATACTAACCATGACCATATGTTGGTTATGATTAAAACAAGCTTTAAGGGGTAAGATTGTTAAATTCGAAGCACTAATTCTAAATGAAAATCAGCAAAAATTGTTAACTATATTCCATAAATTGGAAAGATTCATTGTTGGTTCTTTTTAGTGTTTCATTTAAAACGATTGAGTCCAAATTCGAAGGATAAGATTGTTCAGTTCGAAGCCCTGAATTTGCCTTAAAGGCAAATGGGGACAAGATCAAACCATACCAAACAAAGAAATGTCTTAGTGGTATTAAAGCAAAAGCAATTACATCAAATGGCCCTATTTGGGTACAAACTCAAGCTCATAAAAATAGGGAATGGAATAAATAACAAGATCATGAAATTTAGTCCAACTATGATCAATGAATTTCTGTTCTTTCTTTATTCTATCCTCTATTTCTTCTAACATTGGCTGCATGAGTTACTGTGCTCTCACTTCGTAAAAGAGCTCTTCAGCCTTTATTTTGAATGTTGTTTCTCTCAATCCTTGTCCCAATTCGTCTATATCCAAGTCATCCCAGTACGCAGAATCTTTATTCTTGAAATCATCGAATTCTTCAATGAAGTTCTCTGCTTCGTACTAGGCATGAACTTGAAGGGACGAGAGTTGGTCTAAAGATTGTGTGGTGGCCATAGAGGTCTGATGCTAGTGGAGAAGCAATGGAAGTTGGTCCAAAAACATGTGAAGTTCTGCTTGGGCGACGGGATTGAGGACATGACCCCGAGTTAGAATATCACAAGCCCATCGAAGGTTCTTGAGAGGGACTTCGTCCTCAAGAACATTGAAGGGCAAGTGAGAGAAAGCCGCGAGCAGAAGTTGAGCTTGCTTCCGCTCAGTTGGATTAGGGGAAGGTGAAGGCTTGTAAGGTGGAAAGACCTTATCCGTGGAGAGGGCAAGCCTCAGTCTCTCTGTCCAGCAAGGATTTGGCGGAGGAGAAGGTGTGGATGCTTCTATTTCAGGAGATGGAGCGAGGGCAGAAGGAACAAAGGTGTTAATATAATCGAGCTAGTCAGAAGAATAAATCTTCGCCTTCTGGGCTAAGAATGATGGATTGTATCCTTGTGCCTCTTCTAGGCGTCGGGCAGCCTGCACTATCTTTGTAGGCATGGAGGATGTATACCATGCCACAAGCAGATTCTCCTCCAAACTGCGTCGATGGTCAATGGGCACGTAGGGATAGACCACCGAGCTTCGCGCATAAAAAGGGAACTCTAAAGGGTCAGTAAACTCAACAAAGTGATGGTTGATTCGTTCCCTCAAATCACAGGCCTCAGGTTTTGACCAGCTTGTCCAGTCAGAAGCCCCAGAAGAGGAAGAAGTTGCAGCCTTATCCCATGCAGAGGATTGTGAAGAAGAACTTCCCATGTCCATATTTGCGACTTTCTGAATGAAAGGATTGAGAGCAGTTTATTTGTAGTCCAAGAGTGAGTCAGAAGAAGAACTTCCCATGTCCATATTTGTAAGTTTCTGAATCGAAGGATTAAGGGCAATATGTTCGAAGTCCAAGGGTTGATAATTTGCAAAGGCATCCATGACCTGAATATAAAAAGGTGGGTAAAGGTGGCTAATTAATGCATGGAGGTTCTTTCGAGGAAGAACAGCATCATGATATGACCCTTCGTGTGCTCGATTAATGGAGGGGAAAATTGATTCGGCCATAAAAAATGTATCAGTCTGTTTGAATACTAAGGTGGTGGGGGTGTTCAAAAGATTGAAGGAGAGTTTAATGCAGATGATGAATGACAGTTGCATTTTTGGGAGAATGCAAAACCCATGCACGTTCTAAGACGTGGGAAAAGGACCTGGATCCACTAATATCACCAAGTATTGGGTATATTAGTGCGAGGGGTAATGTTGGCTACATATTTTCTACAAGCCAATTACAATTCGACGCATGGCAAAATAAGGATAATATAGGAAGACTATTCAAGTCTTCGATCCTGATCGTACACATGGCAATTAGTATTGGTTATTACGAGATCTGAGTAGTAGTGGATCAACAAAGAGATGCAAGGTGATGTGGCTTCAACAGTTACTCACATTTCAAATTCAAATTTAGGAAGGAAGCCTAACTGCAAGTAATGGCATAATGGAGCTAATCTTGAGGCAACATGATCAGCGATCATGGAAGAGCAGTTTGACGGTTAGAAATGCAGTTCGATGGTCATCCTTGAGCAGTATAAATAGCAGAGAAGGCCCCAGAAAAAGCCCCCAGACTCAGATCTAAAAAACCAGTCTTATTATACTTATTTTCCTTTCCAGTTTTACATTTTCAGTCTTACATTTCCTGTACTTTAAATTCCTGCACTGCACTTCGTTCATAGGAGTAGTTTCAAGTAGATTGTTACTGTAAACTTCTACGAGGCTGAGTTTGGATCATTGTAAGTTTTTCATTTTAATAAAATACTTTAACTGTTCTTCATTTGATTGTTATATTGCTTAATTCTCCTAAATCAAGCCACCAGTAAAAGTCCTCTTCATTGAGGCTGAAAGAACTAAAACACAATCGTCTGATAATTGGTTGGCAATTAATTTTCTGTAAGGACTAATTGATCCTTACTGGCACGCTCGCAATTACAATAATAACCTTCGAAAGCCAAAAAGCCAACAGCTACATAAGAATCGAAGTAAAAAGTTTTGATAAACTATTTTAAGGATATATAACACTTCAATTAAAATAATATTGTTAAATTTTAGGGATACTTTTTCATAAATGCATTTTTATCTATTTATGTTCTATTTAGTTCACATTATTTTTTTATATTCCAATAAGTCTTATGAGTAATATAGTAACCAAAATACTCCTAATAATATTCACATTTACAGTGTAAATGTTCCGTGATGTGAATGTTCACACCGTTAATGCGAATGTTAACATGTCAATGCGAATATTCACACTATAAATGTGAATATTCACATTGTAAAATATGAATGTTTACATCCCAAAATTACTGACCATTCAAAAAATATTTGTAAAGATAGAAATGTTCATAAAATACTTTAAATATGAGAATTAAGATTTTGTAAATCAAATGTTCAAATAATAGAACTTATTAGAATATAAGAATATCTTATAAATTAATTGAGATACAAATATTTAAAAAATAATTTTCTAATAAATCTCCCTAAATTTTAACATTTTAAATGCACATTATCATTTAAATTTTAGTTTTAGCGTTGTCATTTAGACACTAGGCCACTAACAATTAGAGATGCCAGGCTGCAAACGAGCTGAGCTGAGCTGAGCCGAGCTTTAATGTGTTTGGATTTGTTTATTAAGATTTTAACGAGCTCGAGCTGAATAAAAATTTAACGAACCGAGCTCGAGCCGAGTTGGCTTAGGTTCGACTCGAGCTCGAGCATGTAGTCAAAAAATTTATAAATTCATACTTGCATGTGAGACTAAAGTTATAATTAAAACTTTGATTATACAATTATATATACAATATATATAAACATACTAAAAAAAGTCTATATTTTACTAAAATAATAATATCTACTACCACTATTATATAAATATACTATCTATAGTTAAGTATTATTTACATTTATATTTTTTAAATACATAAATAGCATATTTCTCTTATTTTTTATACATAATTTTATATTATTTAATATATAAATAATAAATATTAAATGAGCCAGTTAACGAGCCGAGCTTACGAGCCGAGCTTTAGACTGTTTGAGCTTGTTTATTAAAAATTTAACGAGCTCGAGCTCGAGCTCGAACGGCAAAAAAAATTAACGAACCGAGTTCGAACGAGCTCTTACCGAGCCGAGCTCGAACTTGTTCATGAACGGCTCTGTTCATTTGCAGCCCTGCGTAGGACATCTCCAAATGATAGGTTAAAATAGTTGATCCACTTAAATAAAATAATGGTAAATTATAAATGTATTTTTTGAGGATCGATTGAAGTATATATTATCTTTTGTGATTAAAAAATTATAAATATTTTTTATTATAATTTTTTATTTAACAGAATTAATTAAAAAAATAAAATTCATAATTGTTTAAAATTACCTAAATTATTAATTGAAACATATTTCTAATATCATTAAAAAACTATTAATTGGCTTGATAATTTATTAACAAAAGGGACAATTTATTATGAAATTAAAAATCTCAAGAAGTAAAATGTAATTTCTAAAATCACAGGAATAATTCATATTTTAATCAAACCTTTTGTAATTCACTCATAAAATAAAGAAAAGTGAAATAATGTCAACTATTACTTGACAAAGTCAGTTAGCATAGTTTTTATTCGGCAAAATTATTTTAAAAAAAATTCTTAAAGTTTGATCATTAAAATAAAATAACTTCTAAATTTTTAATTTTATCAATTTAAACTCTAATTTTTTTAATTTATTTTTAATTTAAATCATTTGACTTTTTTTTAAGAAAAAATTGACCGAAAATTTGTATTTTAGCTATTGAATTCAAAGTATAAAATATTTAAAATATTATTTTTCATTGAGTTTAATGGTTAAAATACCATTTTTATGAGCAATTTTACTTAATAAAAATAAATAAATAAATAATATAAATTGAAAATAAACAAATAAAATAAAATTAAAATTGATAAAATTAAAATTTTATTTTGTTACCAAAGTCCAGTCCTGAGATTTTTTATTATAAAATTTTCATTAATGGTTAAAATTGTGCGCTAATAAATTGGTTAAGTCATGTGTTAGTTTAGCAGATAGTTAGGAAGCTTGCTAACTGCTCAAAAGCAGGCATCAACAAAGTGGAGAGAGAGCGAGAAAAAATAGAGACCAGGGTTGGTTGTTTGACAATTCTTTGCAAATTGAAAGAGATGAGAGAGATAAAAAAAAGAAAAGTGGAGAGAGAAAAGAGTGCATTTTTGGTGATATCACAATACATTATAATGATTTACACTTTGGCTGATTAGAAAAAATTTAATTGTCAAAAGTTAATTTTTTAACGACTAAAAAATGTATACTTAATGACAACTAAAAAAAAATTTAATAGCTAAATATGCCATGATAGGCGACTAAAAAATTATCTAAAAAATTATTAGTCAGCGTTAATCTACATTTTATCCTACTAAATTTTATTTTAATCGGCGTATACTAATTATTGCCAGCAAAAGAAAGTTTAGTCGCCAAATAACGGCGATATTTTCACTGTTACTCTTTGGCTATCAAAATATTCCGTTGGCAAATATGCACTTTTGGTGACGAAAACAAAATTAGTCTTGGTATACTCAATTTTTTCCGACAAATAAACAAATTAGTTACCAAATTATTACTTTTGGCGACTAATATTTTAGTCGCCGTTATTAAGCTTGGGCTACCAAATTTAGTCATTATATATCAAATAAATATTTTAGTCGCTAAAGGTATAACAATTTTAGAGGGAAGTGAATTAATATTCGCGCCCACCCTGTTCTCTATTTACACATCCATTTCTTCTCTCTCTCTTTCTCTCTCATACACAAATTGTCTCTCACCACCACACCTCACTCCACCTCACCAGACCACCGTCGCTATCACCATCCGTCGCACACCGCCACAGCCAGAAATCACCACTATCACCGTCACAGTCCCCGTCACCACCACCTCCTCACAGGTTCTCTCTCTCTCTCTCTCCCCCTCCTTTCCCTCTTTCTCTATTTCTTCTTTTTCGAATCTTGCTCTAGGGTTTTTATGATTTCTTCAGTTTAATTTTGTGTTAATTTTGAAAAATGGGTTTGGTTGAAGTGGTTTAATTTCTAAAGTTTTATGGGTTTGATGTCCTAAATGGGTTTGATTTTAGGGGTTTCATATATTTTTCTCTCTTTTTCCTTTCTCTCTCATTAGTTTCAAAGCCGTAATCAATCAATGTGTATGTATTTGCATGTATTTTAACTAACTAAAGATGGTAGCGGTGGCAACGGTGGAGTTGGGCAACGGAGGTAGAAACGATAGTGTATTTTTTTGTAGCATCACAATACATTATTTTATATATACTTTGTGGGGATATATTTTCTGAATATGAACACGTGGCAAGGTGACGCCGACGTGTCAGCCGAGGTGCCACGTGTCCTGGTCATGACGCCGAGGTTATCTCGGCAAGGCCGAGGTCACCTCCGAAGATGTCGGAATCCGAGATAAGCGGATAAGGGACAAGAGTCCTAGTATGAAGAAAGACTTCAAGATGGATAAGGATAGTATTCTTAGGGAGTCTGTCCTTATCTCTTGTAGAGTCCAAAGTAAGTACTGAATGGGAGTCCATAGAAGTCAGGCTTCTAGTGGGACTAGGATTGAGTAAACTATAAAAAGAGAGGCACCCCCGTGGGTCTAAGGTACGCAATTTATGCTTTGAGCAGTGAATTTAGCACTTGATTATCTTTGAGATATACTGACTTGATCATCGGAGTGCCCCCGAGTGGACGAACCACCACCGGAATCTTCTCTTTCTATTGCAGGTTAGCCAGGTGTCATCTATTCTGCCGGTGCCTCTCCAGCTAAGTACTAAGCGGGCAGTGTGACCGGAAAATCACTCACACAATTTGGCGCCGTCTGTGGGAAAGAAATGAGAATAGATGGCCAGTAACGGACAGCAAGAAAAAATTGGAGAGAGAAAGATGCCTAAGAAGGGATGAAGAAGTAAAAGAGATGGCAAACAAGTTGGCTGACCTACAATCAGTCGTCAACTTCATGATGCAAAACAACATCATGCAGCCACCATTCCCGCTGCAGGACACGCCGATCCCAGCAATCAATACCCAGAAGGTAGGACAGGAAACAATCCCAGTAGCCCCCCCAGCACACAGGGGGCGAAAGACACTCTCACCGGCCTCCCAGGGAGGTCAGGCGGGGAGAGCCGGGAAGAGAAGAATCACAAAGAACACAACGCACAAGGGAGGCAGACCCCAAAGAACATCGGCATGTTCAGGGGCAGGTACTATGCTTTCAACACAACTCATGGAAAAGGGTCGAAAAGGGCTCACCACGAAGCCGAGAGCAGTATACCGAAGAGGTTAAAGTCCATAGATAGCCGAGCTCCCGAGCGGAGCAAAGAAGACATGAGAGATTACCTCAAGAGGAGGCAACAGAACGCCGAAGCCGAGGTAACCTCCCCGGTTAAGCCAAGGACACCATTCTCGGTAGAATTGAACAAATTTGACGCACCAAAGAGATTCAGTATGCCGATGTTTCAAATATATGATGGTAAGTCAGATCCTAACTTTCACGTTGGACTATACCTAAACTCAATGGCATTATATAGTGGGAACGAGCCGCTGCTTTGCAAAGTGTTCCCCTCGTCCTTGGGAGATCGCATCAGATTGGTTCCACAAACTACCGAAGGGAACCGTGAAGACTTGGGAAAGCCTGGCCGAGATGTTTGTAGCTAGGTTTGTGACAAACAAACTACAACCCTTAAGGGTCGATGCACTGATGGCTCTAAGAATCACCCAGGATGAACGCCTTAGGGCCTATGCAAAGAGATACTATGAGGTATTCAACCGAATACCGGAGTGTAATCAAGAAGTGGCGGTTGTATCCTTCAAGAACAGCCTAAAGGATAACTGTCCACTATGGAAATCTTTGGCAAAAACATTGCCAAAAAGCATGGAAGAGCTCATGGCTAGAATCGAGAAATACGCCAGGGCCGAGGAAGATACATCGGGACCAAAGGAAGCGAAACAAGAGAAAGGAAACGGCTCGCCTAAGCAAGGCCGAAGTAACAACGCATCCAACAAACATGAGATGAAGTTGAGGGCTAAACAGACAGTGACAACTGTGTTCCGAATTCCAATTCAAAAAATCCTAGGAAAAATTCGGAATCAGCCCTATTTCAAAACACCAGCGAGGGCACCGGGAGAATTTATGGGAAGAAATGTGGACAGACATTGTGCTTACCACAATGAAGACGGACATACAACACAGGGCTGCAGAGCCCTAAAAGCACACTTGGAAGATCTGGTGAGGCAAGGCCACCTGAGAGACCTTGTCGATGAAACCAGAACGAGAGAAGAACAGGCAAGACTGCCTCAGGCACCAGCAGCTCTGCCACCTCCGGCACAACAACCTCGGGCAGAAGGACCTCGGGTGGTTAATGTAATCCACTCAAAAGTCAACGAGAATGAAGTCAGAGGAGAAACCCAGAGGGTAAGGCATTTACAGCATGTCTACCAAGTCGGGGAAAAGAGACATCGGCCAGAGGAGTACCAAGGACCAATGATAGCCTTTACTGAAGCCGACCTAGAGATGGTCCAGCATTCGCATACTGATGCCTTGGTAGTATCCCTCCAGGTTGGGGAGTGCCAAGTGAAACACATCCTGATTGATCAAGGAAGCTCTTGTGACATCATGTATGTCCAATGCTACAAGGAGCTCAGCCTTCATCCAGACGACATGGAACAATCCAATGGCCCAATGGTTGGGTTCAATGGAACGCCAACATGGCCACTGGGGACGGTAAGCATGGAGGTGCAGGCAGGCACCAGGAAGATCACAACAGAGTTCACTATCATTGACACACCATCTCCTTACAACATCATTCTGGGAAGGCCATGGTTGCATGCAATGGGGGCAGTTCCCTCAACGTTGCATCAACTATTGCGGTTCCCAACAGAACAGGGGATTGAAGAAGTCAGGGGAGATCAACTACAGGCGAAGAATTGCTCCATGGCAGCAATGAAATCCACCTGCAGCATTCGAGAGCCAGAAAAAGCAGAGATTGAAAATGAGGACATAGAGGTCCTAGATGATATCGGCAAGGAGCCGGTCGAGAAAAGCGAAGAGACACTGAAAAAAATCCTCGTTCAGGAGGGGGATGAGGAACACTTCTTTCTATTCAGCTCAAGATTAGCCGAAGAAGAAGAAAGAGAGTTAGAAGCCTTTTTGAGATCAAACATTGAGGTGTTCGCCTGGACACCTTACGAGATGCCAAGCATTGACCCTGAGGTCACTTGCCACAAACTGAACGTTGACAGGTCAGCCAAGCCTGTAATACAACGAGCACGAAGACCGACATTGATGCACGTCGAAGTAGTGGAGGAAGAAGTAAACAGACTTCTGGAGGTCGGGGCCATCAGAGAAATCAATTACCCGACATGGCTATCAAACACAGTGGTAGTCAAAAAGAAGAATGGTAAATGGAGGGTGTGCGTAGATTTTACCAGCCTGAATAAGGCTTGTCCCAAAGACAGCTTTCCCCTACCTAAGATTGACCAACTAGTAGACACAACATCAGGGCATGGAAGGATGAACTTGTTGGATGCCTACAGGGGGTATCACCAGATAGCCATGTACCTCCCGGATGAAGAGAAGACTGCATTCATCACCCCAAAAGGATTGTATTGCTACAAGGTGATGCCTTTTGGGCTGAAAAACGCAGGAGCAACTTACCAAAGGTTGGTAACCAAGATGTTTAGACACTTGATTGGCCAAACAGTAGAAGTTTACATCGACGATATGGTCGTAAAGACGAAGGAACCTGAAGGTCATCTAGCCGACCTAAAAGCAGTCTTTGAGATACTCAAAAAATATCAGCTCCGACTCAATGCATCCAAGTGTGCATTCGGAGTTGGATCTGGCAAATTTTTGGGTTACTTGGTGACTAGAAGAGGCATCGAAGCCAGTCCAAACCAGATCAAGGCCATCCTAGAGTTAAAGAGCCCGACATCGGCAAAACAGGTCCAAATGCTTATTGGAAGGGCGGCAGCCCTAAACAGGTTCATAAGCCAAAGCTCAGACAAGTGCAAGCCTTTCTTCAACTTAGTAAAGAAAGCCACGGACTTCCTCTGGACCGAGAAGTGTGAAGTAGCTCTGACCGACCTGAATAAATATCTGACCACGGCTCCAGTCCTCTCAACACCTGAACCTAAAGAAGATCTGTTTCTGTACTTAGCTGTTTCAGAACACGCAGTAAGTGCAGTGATAGTCCGAGAAGAAAAAGGGGAACAAAAGGCTGTCTACTATGTAAGCAAAACCTTGGCCGATGCAGAAACAAGGTATCTACCACTAGAGAAATTAATGCTGGCCTTAGTAATGGCTTCAAAAAAGCTGAACCATTACTTCCAGGCCCACAAGATTGTGGTACTAACAGAGCACCCACTGAAGTCCTTACTGCAACAAGGAGATTTAACGAAGAGAATAACAAGATGAGCAGTGGCCTTGGGCCAATATGACCTGGAGTTCAGACCAAGAACAGCAATTAAGGGCCAAGTTTTGGCCGACTTCGTGGCCGAGTTCACACCAGAATCCATCGAACATCAGGCTCCGTTGAGCCAAGATAAACGATGTCCAAGCAAGAGAGGAGAAGCCCAGCCAAAGGGAAAAGAACAAAGGGAGAAAGAAAAACTCAGACCCTGCAGCATCTACATTGGTGATTCCTTCCGCCTGTTTGTCGATGGGAGCTCAAACCGACAAGGAGCAGGGGCAAGAGTAGTATTGATATCTCCAGATAAGGAGATATTGGAACACTCCATCCGATTGGGGTTCAAGGCCTCAAACAATGAGGCAGAATACGAAGCATTGATTGCAGGACTGAAGCTGGCAGTAGCAGCAGAAGCAGATGAAGTAATAGTTTTTTGTGACTCACAACTAATAGTGAATCAGACAACGGGAGAGTTTGCAACCTGAGATGAAAGAGTGTCGGCATACGCAAAGGAAGTCATCAGATTGTCAGCCTTATTTCATAATTGCCGACTACTTCAAGTTAGCCGAGATGATAACAGCCACGCTGACGCGTTGGCCAACCTGGCAAGCTCAATACAGACTGGAAAGACTAGGACTATAATGATTGACTATTTGTCGAGCCCAAGCATAGAACCGCCGACCATAGAACAGGAAGCAATGTGCGTGGACATGGGACCCAGCTGGATGGATGCAATTGTTGCATTCTTGAAAGAAGGAAAGCTACCAGATGACCACAAGGAGGCACACAAGGTCAGACTGAAGTCGGCAAGATTCGTTCTAATAGCAGAAGGGCATCTCTACAGAAGGTCTTTTACTGGACCCCTTCTAAGGTGCGTACACCCATTGCAAATTGAAGATTTTTTATATGAAATCCATGAAGGAATTTGTGGAAGCCACGCTGGGGGCAGATCTCTAACTCATAGGGCCATTACCTAGGGGTATTGGTGGCCCTACATGCAAAAAGATGCAGAAGCCTATATGAAGAAGTGCGAACAATGCCAAAGGTTTGCACCTTTGATACACCAGCCAGCTGCTGACCTGAACCCAGTATCCAGCCCCTGGCTGTTTGCTCAGTGGGGCATGGATCTTGTTGGACAACTTCCCCAAGCAACTGGACAAAGGAAATACCTACTGGTGGCAATGAACTACTTCACCAAGTGGATAGAAGCTGAGCCCCTAGCCAAAATCCGAGATATAGACGTAAAGAACTTCATATGGAAGCACATCATCACCAGATTCGGAATTCCAAGAGCAATAGTTGCCGACAACGGAACGCCATTTGACAGCAAACTCATCAAGAACATCTGTGCGAAATTCAAGATCAAGAATTACTTTTCAACACCAAGCTTTCCCCAAAGCAATGGGCAAGCAGAAGCATCTAACAAAGTAATTTTGGACGGGATAAAGAAAAGGCTGCAGGCAGCAAAAGGGAAATGGGTAGATGAGTTACCCAATGTACTCTGGGCATATCGAACTACGCCGAGAAGATCAACAGGAGAAACCCCCTTTGCCATGGCCTATGGCACAGAAGCAGTCATTCCACTAGAAGTCGGCATCCCAGGGATCAGAACCCAGGGAGTGGAGAATGAGACTA
The DNA here is from genome assembly GCA_036172215.1 of Camellia granthamiana. Classification (NCBI taxonomy): domain Eukaryota; kingdom Viridiplantae; phylum Streptophyta; class Magnoliopsida; order Ericales; family Theaceae; genus Camellia; species Camellia granthamiana. The sequence continues at coordinate 134,196,919 of CM069903.1, forward strand.
ATGATATACTTTTAGCCCGAGATCTGGATCTCTTAGAAGAACGAAGGGAGAAAGCTGTGTAGACAAGCCCGCGGGGGGACCTCGCTACAGTTTGGACTCGATTTTGTGTCACGGTTCTTAATCTTGAACCAAAGAGTCCAAATCCGGCAAATCATTTTGAGAAAACAGATTTTTGAAAGAAGTGCCAGACATGGACTGCTTTGCCAGATACAGAGTCGCCACCTAAATGTTTTATTTTGGGAAATTTAGGAAACCCTGACTCGTTGCCTAAGGCCACGTGTCCGTCATCACCAAAGTTGCCTTGGCTCGGGAACTTGGGTACGATTGGGGAAGGTCACTTCGTGAGCACCCCCGCTCGCCAGATCAAAGATCGACCTCTACTAACCATGATATCAAGTTTTGAAAACATTATGCGTTCTTATTCCGGTTATTAGCCTAGGATTACTACGTGATACGCACAGCATACAAGTATAGACTGGGTCGCCTGAATTGGAACAAAACATTTCATGTTTGTTTTTGGAAAGATGGTTTGCTACCCGCAGGTAGGCTTAAAATGCAGATTTTGCTACCCTCGGGTGGGCTTAGAAAGATGGTTTTGCCACTATCTAGTGGGCTTAAAACTCACAGTCAATGCTTTATTCCAATCCAAACAACCCAACCTCCACCCACAGGCATTCAAGCAGTTATATCACATAAGCACATAGCCTCATGGTAAGCATGCTATTCATGGCAGTCACTCACACGCATGCAAGGATGCTAAAGCATAAAAACTTATCGAGTACTCCAAGCCAAAACAGAAGCTAATTAGAAATCTATGCATGATCCTAACTATACAGAAATGCCTAATGCAACACATGCAAAAATGCAACTATAGCAGGCTCGGCTATTCTAAACATGGCATATGAGATGCAACAGCTATCATGTATTCAACTTGGAATCGAAATACAAATGCGGTTAGTATGATGCGCCGAGCCCGATGCATGCAAAACAGAATGAATGAATGCAACATGCTATCATACTGTATGCTAATTGAAACATGCCCTAATCTAACCATCATAAGCGGGTAAATAAAAGGGAAGAAAGACGTGGGGTTGGAAGACATACATCACACACACGCACACTTATTATAATTATGCCCTCGCACAGAGGGTCCAAATAAATAATATACAGTCCCGAATAGTACAATCTAAATAAATAATACAGTCCAAAATATGTACAAATTCCTAATTAATTAACAAAATTAACTAGGAAAACTATAAACTGGCATGCAAGCCAGGGACTGCCTTGACTCTTCTTCAGATGATGAATGATGCATATCCGGGTTGTCTTTGCGCGGAAATCCACTGTGATGCCCCAATTAGCCTCTGTTTTGCAATAATTTTTGGAAAGCGCGCCAAGCCCCGGAAGACTGCTGATTCTTGATTTGCTGCAACAGAGAACAGGAAAGGGGCATGACAATGTATTTTCACAAATGTATGCATGCCTCGATCCTCGTGCCACCAATCACGCATCTCGATGCATGATGGCCGAGGAGTCGAATTGCACAACTCAATATGGAATGAATGCACATGAAAATACAACTAAGACCTAACTCCATCATGGACAATCCGGAGTGTCGGTGACTGGGGAATTGAGACACGTTCCGTCACTCGGAGTACGAAACGTACCTCGTTTCCCGTGCCCGGGCTAACTCCTATCCCAAACACAATGCAATATGCATGAAATGCATGAAATGCAACTAAGATACAACCTAACATGCACAATGCTATGGAATGGCATACACGATACATGAGATAACATGGTATACACAATGCGCTAACATACAGCCTAGCATACACAATGCTATGGAATGAAATGGCATACACAATGCATAATGGACTTACACTAACACAAGTGGACCTCAGCCACACTCATATAAGAGGCCATAAGATGAAAATGAGACACTCGAGACGCGTGCACACGTGCACGCAAACCGAAGACCGAACCTAAGGCACAAATGCCACTCTAACAAGACATGGCAAGGCATGGAATATGGCATCTAAACACATGAATTTCAGCACTGAAATGAGATGCAAAACAGCCCCGAAACATGGAAAAATGGCATTCGATGCAAGAAATGAATCCCGAAACAGGAAATTAGGCACATGGAATGACCTATGGCTATGCAAAGCATGCATTATTTGAACATGAAGTGTGAAGACAGAAGCAAGGCAGTCCCAAAAAAAAGCATATTTACAGTTTTAAGCAAGGCCAAAAAGTGAACACAAATAGGGCTAAACCAACATGCAAAAATGGCCCTAAATGTGAGATAAAGAAGCAAGTAGAAGCTGCTGACCTCAAACAGAGAAGGGCCCTTCTACAATGTTGAAGAGAGGTCCAAAATATGGTATTTTACAGTTTACAACAAGCCACAAAAATAAACAAAAGTATGGCTAAGCTCTCATGCAAGAAATGGGCCAAAAGAGGGACAAAGAAGCAAGTGATGGTTTCTGGCCTCAAACACAGAAGGGCCCTTCAACAATGTTGAAGAGAGGCCCAAAATATGGCATTTTACAGTTGATGACCAGACCCAAAACAGTGCACAAGCATGCTTAAAATACCATGCAAAATAAGGCCTAAAAAAGAGGTTTAAACACGAAGTACAAAAAGGATGCCTCAAGCAGTAAAAGATCCTTAATGAAACATGAAAAGGGGGTCAAAATAAGGCCATTTATAGTTCAGACCAGAGCCCAAAAATAGAAGCACGAGAGGCTAACAAATCATGCAAAAATAAGGCCAAAAGAGGGATACAAAGGCAAGTAACACAAGGGAGACCCAAACAGTGAAGAGTCCTTCAACAATGCTGAAGAAGGGCTCAAAACAAGCCACTTTTCAGTTTACAACCAAGCTCAAAACAATTTACAAATAGGCCTAAAATACTATGCAAGAAAGAGGCATACAAGAGAGGTAAAGAAGCAAGTGGTAGCTAGAGACCTTAAACATGAAAGGACCCTAAAACAAACATGAAAAAGACCTTAAAATAATGCTATTTTCAGTTAGGGTCGGAGTCCAAATATGCAAGCATGTATGGCTTAGAAAGCATGCAAAATATGGACCAAAAAGAGGGAAATAGAGCTTACCCTTGTAGCACAATCTTCAACAGCCTCTTGGCTTGAGAAAAGGTGATCCTTGCCTCTGGAAAACCAGCCCCAAGTGTTGGAAAGGATGGTGGGGAGGTGGTGCTATGTGGTGGTGTAGAGAGGGTCCAAGAACAAAGGATTTTTGAAGCTTTGAGAGAGAGATGGAGGATGTATGTATGCAAGGCTCTAAGAAGTTTTTCCAACCCCTAAACACAGCTGGGAGTGCTGGTTATATAGGCAAAAGAGGGGGGAGAAAAGGGGGGGAAATGGAATTCAAATTTCCCCCCAAAAGTTGGCCCCCCGGATACAAAATCTGGGGGGAAAAGGAAGGTGTATCTGCAATGTACCTGATGTGAGGATCATGGCCGGCTGGTTATTGAGGCTGCAGGTGGCCGGCTGGCCTTCCCCATGGCCGGTCGGCCAAGGGTCAAAAGGTTCAAGTGTGATTACTGGCTGGCCACCAAATATTGGTGGCCTCCCAGATGTGCACAACACAACCATGTGGTCAAAAGTTGGAGAAAGTGAACCAGGAGAGAGAAAAGCATATTTTTCAAAGGGGTTCAAAAGGTTCAAGTGCAATTACTGGCCGGCCACCAAATATTGGTGGCCTCCCAGATGTGTACAACACAAATATGGGGTTTAGGTTTAAAGAAAATGGCCCAAGGGTGGTCAACATTGGCTTTGAAGTGAGAAAAACGGGCGACGGAGGGCGATGAAGGAATAAAACTGGTTGTCAGAACAATTACTGGCCTCCCACCCTTCTACAACCTTCCTAACAATGAAACAGAGGCCCCCACCAAAAATGAACCAAAACCGATGCAAAATGAAGGTTCGGGGGCCAAACGCGCAGCCTAGGGCCCCGAAAACTGACTATCAGACACCGGAAGGGGTGTTCGACCACGAAGTTGGTCTCTCGGACCACAGTGTCCCTCAAAAGGGAGTAAATAAGGTGCACGCCAAAAATCGGAGCAAACGGGGGTGGTTAAGCGGTCCCGAACTGAGGCACACGGCCAACGGCCCCGAAAAATCAGAAACCGGACTCCGTAATGGGAAAAATGGCCTACGACCATGAAACATAGTCTACGGCCACTGAGAGATGGTCTACGAGACCTCTCCCTCCCTTCTGGAAGAGAAACAGAGAAAACCGAGCCTGGTTCGCAAACCGAGACAAAGCATGAAAGAGTCCGGAAGTTCGGAGGCAAGGTTCGCAGCCGTGACTCTGAAACCTCTGAACGAGCACGATATGCAACATCACCAAGCGCTCAATCGGTGACGTCTGAGTCTTAAGGTCGGTCAAAAATGGGGTGTCTACAAGCTGCAATTCAACTTGCAGCGTACCAGCAGCAGCTTGCAAGAGCTTACAATAAGAAGGTCAATCCAAGGGATTTTCAAGTCGGTGACCTTGTCTTGAGAAAAGTCGTCGGCAACAAGAAGGATCCCAGAGAGGGCAAGCTTGGCCCAAACTGGGAAGGATCCTACAGAATTACTTCGGTATTAGGGAATGGGGCATATCGGCTTGAAGATAACGAGGGCAGAGCATTGCCTAGACCATGGAACACTTGTAATTTGAAATTTTTCTATCATTAGATATCCCTTGTTTTTTTTTTTTTTTTTTTTGCCGACATCATCAATAAAATTTTAGCAGAATTCTTCAACACTGATGAACTAGTAAAAGATGCATGGTATTTCTAAATAATGAGAACCCAAGTGGAACTCAGGTTCACATTGGGGATAGAGAAGAAAGCAAACAAAGTTTACCACTTGTTGAAATTTGTAGCAATTTACAAGTTGGCTAAACCGATACAAAGTTTACCACTTGTTGAAATTTGTAGCAATTTACAAGTTGGCTAAACCGATACAAAGTTTATCACTTGTTGAAATTTGTAGCAATTTACAAGTTGGCTAAACTGATACAAAGTTTACCACTTGTTGAAATTTGTAGCAATTTACAAGTTGGCTAAACCGATACAAAGTTTATCACTTGTTGAAATTTGTAGCAATTTACAAGTTGGCTAAATCGATAAAACGTTTACCACTTGTTGAAATTTGTGGCAATTTACAAGTTGGTTAAACCGATATAAAGTTTACTGCTTGTTGAAATTTGTAGCAATTTACAAGCCGACGTATGATTTTAAAACTTGTTGAAATTTGTAACAATTTACAAGCTGAGGATAAACTGACATATATTGCTTAACACTTATTGAAATTTGTAGCAATTTACAAGTAGATCATTGTTTAGCACTTGTTATAACTTAAGTAAAGTTCACAAAGTTGAAACTAAACCAGTACATGTTTATCCTTGTTACAATTTATAAGCAATTTGCAGGACAAGAACTTACTGAGGTAAATCACCAGTTGGTCCAACCGAGGTGTGTCACCCCGAGAAGGTTGCACAAAGAAGGAAGAGTACATATACAGAATATTCTAAGTATAGATTCGTGCAAAGACAATAAAGAGAAGACAAAGATTCAAAGAAGGTTGTATTGATCATTCAACAGAAACAGGAGGCACATCGGCCATGAAAAGAAGCTTACAGTGTTTCTAAAACAAAAAAGTGCAAAGTACAAAAGAAACAAAGCAAAAGACATAAAAGTTAAGATTCCTCAACATCAGCAACTGGCAGTGACCGAACCTCGGACGGTTGCTTAGAAGCCACCTCGGCTGCCTTTTCTGCCGCCAGCTCGGCATCAATTTCTGCGAGTGTTTCATCAACACTTTTATCGGCTAGAGGAGCGTCAGATGGTGCTTGCTTAGGAGTAGCCTCCTTGACAACCTCCCCATCCTCCTCATCATGAGTCAAGTCTAGGACTTGATCATCCTGAGGAGGGGACTTGGTCTCACTAGCATCTTTTGGCTTCCTTACCAAGGCCTCTTCTTCATCCTCAGCCTCATCTTCAGACTCAGACTCAGATTCGCCTTCAGGTTGACTTGGAGGTGGAGGTGGAGGAAATGGAAGGGGGATGGCATTGGCATTCCGAAGAGGCGAGTCCTCGGGGACGTCGAGCTTTTTCAGAAGGGACATCCAACCAAGGGAAAACCCCTGTTGCATGCCTGCTTCACTTGTATTTTATAAGACTCCGTGACATCGGCCATACCCTGGGCATACGCTTTCTCATCGGCCTCTTTGATTTCGGCATCTTTAGTGGCCAAGGCCTCCTGAAGCTCATTTTCGGCTTGGGCCATTTTCTCCTCGGCCTCTTTTCTCTGCGCCTCGGCAACCTTTCTTATGGCCTCAGCAGAATCGGCCTTCTCTTCGGCGTCAGTCTTGGCTTTGATGGCAGCCTCAGCCTGGTCCTCCAGCTTCTTCATTTTTGACTGAAGACTTTTGTTGGCTTTTTGAAGGGCAGAAAGCTCCCTCTTCATATCGACCAGCTTCTCCCGATTTTCAAAAGCTTGCATGGAGAGGGAATGGGCGTGCTGAACTGCCTGAAAGAGCATAAGACAAAAGTTATTGCAAAAATATTACAAAGTATAGAAAAGAGAAAGAAGGACAAGTTACTAAGTGAAGACACTTACTTGAACAGAACGTTGAAGCATTAAGGCGTAGTTCTCATACTCGCTCAACTTGGCGTTGCGATCAAGATCGCCAGGAAGGAGCAAAGTAGTACTGAAGGCTACGCCGACATTTATATCATCAGCGCTATCACTAGCCAAAACGAGCTTATCTTCTAGAGTGATTTCAGGCACCCAGGGGACATTTGGTATTTTAGACCCCGAGGTCGTTGCAGACGATGACCTCGGCTTCTTTGACTTTGAGGATTCTGATGGCTGTGTTTCAGAGCGTCTCTTCCCAGCAGAGGGTTGAGATTTGTCGCTCTCAGCCAGCTTAGAGATAGGTAAAGCATCCTCAAATTCAAACTGAATCACTTTAGCCATTGGCTGAGCCTTTTTAGTTCTTTTAGGCTTTGGTGGGGGCATGGTTTGTGTCGGCTGAGCATCAACATCAGTGGGAAGGCTGGCTAAGAGATCCTCAGCAACAGGTTTCGGGCGACCCATCTCGGCAGCTAGGACAAGTCTTCACCGACGTTTTCGTTCTGGTATTGGGCCCAAGTATGGAACCGAAGTTGATGGCTGATCAGCTGGATCAAATGTTGATCCTTGATCTGTTTGTGATGTGGATACAGTCAATGGAGTTGTAGTGGAGGATGGAGAAAGGCTTTTCTTCTTCCTTTTAGGAACGTCAGGCAAAGTCGACTTGTATGTTGGAATAAAATTAAGAAGCAGAGGCGCTTTCCTCTTATGGACCGGCAAATCCAGAAGTTTTTTCAAATCCTTGTTAGGAACGTAGGATTGGCGAAAGTTTTTTGGCGGCTTACGAACAGCTGCAAGAAGAACAGACATCAGAAACAGATAGAGTATTGAAAACCTGAAGAAGAAATAACTAAGTATTGATAATGGGCTCTTACCCTTGCCCTCTAAAACTAATCGGGGAAGAGGGTAGAGATGAGGGTCCTCGTCTGGAGCATACTCCCAATTTCCTGAGGTAATGAAGTAGTCATCTCCAGCCCCCTTGTTGGAGTCTAGGAGGTCGGCTACAATTTTGAATTCTGTTGACCTCGGCTTAAGGTAATAAATGTAGCCTTTTTCTTTCAAATTAAGGGCACACATGGTATAACAATACTGGATATCAGCAAAGGTGATCCTAGCATTTTCCTGTTTTGCTAAAGCTATAATGCCATTGATCACTCGATAAGAGTTTATGGCCAGTTGCATGGGGTTCAACTTGTAGTAGTGAAGAACCTCGCGAAAGAGAATGTTGGGTGGGAGCCGAAGTCTGCACTCAGTAAAAGCTACAATGGGAAAGGGCATAGAATCGTCTGTGGGCATAATAGAGTCATCATCCCCAGCCAGCCTTAGGTGGACATCGGCAAGAATAGAGAACTCTCGCCTAAAGTACTCAAGTTTGGTCGGAGTGTCTACCCTATGTTTCCACATGCCCATGATATCGGCGTAAAGTATTTGATTTCAGAAAGAAGTTATTTTTGAAGGGTTACTAGGACTTCGGCAACAACCTGGGTAAATGCTGGCAAGGATTATTTTAGTTTTTCCTAAGAATTAGAAGGTTCTATAGACAAATCCCAAAACCTAAATCTATGAAAGCAGAGATTAAAGGCACAAATCTGGAAAAAAACACAGAAAACAAGAACAAGTTTCAGAATCAAGAACGAAGGTGGGCTATCAAGAGCATAAAGAAAACAAGAAGTCTAAGGCCAAGAACAGTGGCAAAAGTGCAAGAATTGGTAAAACAGTGCGTATGTTCGGGACATAGGCAAGGGCAAAATCATGGGGGAAATGCATCTAAGCATATGATTCACGAGTTAAAAGTTTGAACAAAGCAGTAAAAGCAAACGAAGAATGAAGAACATCAAAAAGACTGAAGACGGAAGGAACAGTGGCTTACCAGAAAGAGTGAAGCCGGTATGATGATTGCCGGAGTCGGATGACGGTTACAGAGGTAACAGAGCAACGAAAGTTTCACTTAAAAGGCGAAAGGAGACAGTTGCAGAAGCCTGGAGCTTGAGCAATGGCGAAAACAAGAGAAAAAGTTTAGAGAGAGAGAAAAAGCAAGTAAATCAAATGAAAAGTGAAAAGGCGAAAAAAGGGAAAAACAAGTTTTGTCAAAAACTTGAAACGGCGGGATAAACAAAAGCATTTAATGCCCCTGGAATAACGCATACGTCAGACGGCGTGCAGAGACGCAAGACTACTTACGAGCGCGTCACAGGCACGAGCCAATAGGAATAAAACACGTAAAAGAATCGGTTAAACAGTGATATATGACAGCTCATACGCATGAAGGAATTCATTAGAAAACTTGTTCTCTGGAGAAGACATGTTGGCCAAAAATGAATGATCTCGGCTGAAGAGTTCTTGCGCCAATGTGCAGAGAGAATGTATCAGTATAGGTTCCATCACCTCAGAATGCCGAGGTAATAGAACCTAGGGGGCAGTTGTGGGGATATATTTTCTGAGTATGAACACGTGGCAAGGTGACGCCGACGTGTCAGCCGAGGTGCTACGTGTCCTGGTCATGACGCCGAGGTTATCTCGGCAAGGCTGAGGTCACCTCCGAAGATGTCGGAATTCGAGATAAGCGGATAAGGGACAAGAGTCCTAGTATGAAGAAAGACTTCAAGATGGATAAGGATAGTATTCTTAAGGAGTCTGTCCTTATCTCTTGTAGAGTCCAAAGTAAGCACTGAATGAGAGTCCATAGAAGTCAAGCTTCTAGTGGGACTAGGATTGAGTAAACTATAAAAAGAGAGGCACCCCCGTGGGTCTAAGGTACGCAATTTATGCTTTGAGGAGTGAATTTAGCACTTGATTATCTTTGAGATATACTGACTTGATCATCGGAGTGCCCCCGGGTGGACGAACCACCACCGGAATCTTCTCTTTCTGTTGCAGGTTAGCCAGGTGTCATTTATTCTGCCGGTGCCTCTCCAGCTAAGTACTAAGCGGGCAGTGTGACCGAAAAATCATTCACACATACTTAATACATATTTTAACTGACTGAAGATGGTAGCAGTGAAGTTGGGTAGCAGTGGTAGGAACAATAGTGACGACGTTGATAGGTTTGGGCTATATTTTGATTTAGATCTAGTTAAGATCAAATCTTGTTTTTGCAAACCACATCTGTGAGAAAATTGATAGTTTTTCTTAACCATGGCTAATTTTTTTGGCGACTTTTGTATTTTGTTGTTTGTAGTTTGTGTTAAATTTCTTATTTCGTCATTTGGAACCTTATTGTTCTTTTTCGTGCATGATATTTATTTTATTTCATATAATTGTGTTTAACTTTTCTCAAAAACAAAAAACAAAAAAAAATATTAATTTAAGGTCCCTGATATTATAATTTTATAAGATAAATGATAAGCAACGTTTTTATAATAGTTGGGGTTCTTCAACATTTTAACAGAGAAATTTCAATTTTTCAAAGAAAAATTGCATAGAGGAATTTCAACTTCACAGAAACATTTCACTATAGTGAGTTGAAATTTCTATAATAATATTATTAAGGGATCTTAACTAATAAGAAAAAATATATTGGAATTCTCTTACTACCTAAAGTTGGATACGAATGTTTCACTAACTTTTTCAAAAATAAAAAACAAACATTTTAACCAAATGATTGGTGTCATGACCCACACCGGTTCTTAGAGTTGGATTCACAACTAATTAAATTTTAAAATTTCTAAGATTAGTTTGAAGTAACTAAATTAAAAAATCCAGCGGAATAAAATAAAAGATGCAGATAAATATATGAAATATACATGGCAATTATTATTTATGTAACATAAGTCAGATAATAATTACAAATAAAATTAAATAAAATTAAATTAAATTAAATTAAAAAAAAAAACCCCCCGACGTTCATATCAAATCTGGGTCATGATCCTGATTAATGGGGTAAAACCATTCTTTCTTAAGTTTCTTCACCAAAAGGATTTTAACAGCTATAAGCACATGACAGAGTGATGAATATTATACTAAGAACATAAGGGTATACAAATCACCATAAATAATTATTTAGACTAAATAATGAATAATTTTGTTCGAATAAATTATTTTAAATAATAGACATATAATACCAAAATCGTTTATGCAAAACAATCCTAACACGATACCGAATAAAACAAAAGGTCAATAGATTCATGACAAACAGAAAGTCACGAAGTGACTAATCAGAGAGCCAATAGTTATTTAAGCCTCCCAAGGCATGAGATCGTCAGAGGGTCACTAAATTGACAATTTAGAGGGCCAATGGTTATTTTAGTCTCCCAAGACATGAGATCTCCGGGGTAATACTTATAAAAATAAATGATTATATACTCATTGTCAAATAAATTTCAAAATTTAAACAATCATATCCATAAGTTTCAATTTTAAATAAACAAGGCTCATAAAACAAATATAATTGAATGTTAATATAATTATTAAAAAAAAACATAATTTACATTAAATAATTCATAAATAAAAAAATAATTTATGAATACTCGAAATATAATATCTCACCTAAATCTTTATTCTTACTATCCTTTTTACTTTCGTTAGTTTTTTCGAGGCCCTTCCCTGGACTCCTTTTCTATTGATTTCCTTTTCTTTTTCCTTGGTACCTGTAATCATTACTCTAAGTTGGTGATTGATCGGCCCCGTTTGGTAGAGCTATGGGAAAGTAATTATAACTTATAGTTTAACAGCTTATAACTTATAACTGTGAATATAAACTGATTTTTAACTTATAAATTAAGCTTCTCCTCCCCCTCTCAAAGAATAAGTTGATTTTTGACTTACAAAAAGTTATAAGCTGTATTGTTAAGCTGAACCAAACACATCAAAATAGCTTAAATTAAGCTAAAAGCTGAGAAAAGCTGGAAATAAGCCCTATCAAACAGGGCGATCCTCCTATTCAGTAGGCTTCACAGGTGGCTTACTGTTCAATCTTCCCGCCAACTCGCACACCTTGATTATATTTCTACATAGCCTCCACTTTAATCATAATTTTATAGTTGTGTTGTTTTAGCCCCAAATAATATATTAATCACACTTTTAATAAATCAATGTCAAATTAAATTATATCTTAACACGTATAGCTATGTAATTAGATATATTTATTTTAGGGTAAACTTCACTTTATCCCCTGTGATTTGAGCCGAGTATGGTTTACCCCCCTGACATTCCAAAATCACCACATAACTCCCATGTGATTTCTGAACCAAAACGCACCATCAGTTTTTCTATATAAATTAATGGAATGTAAGGCTCACGCGTCTAGAAGGAGAGTAAAGGGTCGTTTGGGATTATCTAAATAAGTGCATTTTTTAACTTTTTATGAAATATAGGTTGAGTTTGAAATGATATAGTAGAAAAGTGATGTGACTTAAATATGATGATGATTTTTTGACTTTTTAGCTTTTTTAGATCATGACAAACAAGGCCTAAGTTAATTTTTAAGATTAAATTGCCCTTCATTCACCTTCAAATTTACAAAATATACCATTCTTCTTCATTCTTTCTTTACTGTTTTTCTCTTTATGGTAGGTTGAAGATAAGGGTTTTAAAGCTTGTACCCTAAAAATCAATTACATATATATATATGTATATATACATATATGTACATGCAAATAGAGAGAGAATGACAAAGGCAAAGATGGAGGTTGAGAGGAAAAGAAGATCAATTACAAGATGTTTAGATACTTGAAGTTCAAGATCAAAAAGGCCAAGCGAACGCCGAATATAAAGAAGTTGTTCGATATATATACATGTATGTACACATGATCAAGAAAATTATATATATATATGTATATGTATATGTTGTGGGAACATAATTTTTGAATGAAAACACGTGGCCGAGGTGTCACCGAAGTACCGGCCGAGGTGCCACGTGTCCCGGTCATGACGCCGAGATCATCTCGGCTAGGCCGACGTTATCTGCAAAGAAACCGGAATCCGAGATAAGCGGATAAGGGACAAGAGTCCTAGAATAGGAGAAGACTTCAGTTTGAGTAAAGATGAAACTCTTAGAGATTTTATCCCAATCCTACTGGGAGTCCAAGATTAGCAGTAATCCTAAGTCCATTAGAGCTAGGCTCCTATTGGGACTAGGATTGTGTTGGCTATAAAAGGGAGGCACCCCCATGGGTCTAAGGTATGCTTTTTGATATTCTGTCTAGTGAGTTAAGCACTATTGATTATCTTTGAGAGATATTGAGTACTGACTTGATCGTCGGAATACCCCCGGGTGGACGAACCACCGTCGGAATCTTCTCTTTTTGTTGCAGGTCAGACAGGTGTCATCTATTCTGCCGATACTCTCCAGCTGAATACTAAGTTGGCAGTGTGGTCAGAAAATCACACACACAGTATATGATATATGGATTGGGTTTGATATATATATATATATGTACACATGATCAAGAAAAATGGGTTTCGATTTGTATATGTAAATTGGGGTTTGTGTATGATCAGAAAAATGGATTTCGATTTGTATATATACATATAAACATATATATAATTTATGTACACATGATCAAGAAATATATATATACTAGCGTATGTCCGTACTTGAAGGCACGGTATAAATAATATTGGTACACATATTTTACAAAAATCAATTAACAAAAATTATTAATATTGGTATCACATCCTTTACAAAAAAAATCAATTCAAATTGATAACAATTTCACTACTATAGAAATCAATTATAGTAAATCAGTTCATGATGATAATAATTTCACTGCAATATAAAACTCCACACATAAAACTTTCACCACCATTTATGACAATACCACCGCCGGCCGTGACTTCAGCAGATATCGTACGATGGCAGTTCGTTTAAGTTAAAATATAATTTATCAAATTCATTGCTAAAAGTTTAAGTTAAAATATTAATTTGTATTGAATTTTGTATTGAACTTTTTATAGAATTTCACCATCTAAAAAATGTATAGAATTTAAAATATTTGCTAATACAGTATTGAACAAATGTGTGTTAACACATTTTTAAAATTTTAAAATGTGGTTGAATTGAGTCATATAAAAACTTTAGTGTATTTATCAAAAAAAATTTGAGTCGTATGCATTTAAATATTTTTTTTGATTAAAATAATATTAAAAAACAAAATAAGTTAAAATAATATCAAATTCATAATTATTTTAATCTACTAAACTAACCAAAAATAAGTTACATCATATCTAATTATAAAAAAATTTAACAATCTTGCTAAACATAATTATTTTAATCTACTAAACTAACCAAAAATTAAAATAACTTATTAAATTAAGCAACCTCCCATACACCTCCTATAATTCTGCGTGGCTTTATTATTTTTTTTAGAAACCACACTGCTATTGCTAATTACACTCATCTTTCCAATTATTTATTGTGTCTCAAATTGATCTCTTTTTTTGGCTCACTTTCTCTTTTTAATTAGAGATTATACGTATTTTTAATATAAATAAATAAAAATATATTAAAAAAAGTCTATAATTATTTATTTAAATTTTTTTTAAAAAAAACACTCTTTTTTTTTATTTAAACACTCTTTAATAAATAATACTTAATGGATCCACTTAAAAAGTGTAGGATCCTTCTTGGCGAGTGTTTTGTTACACATGTGATTCAAACTACGTATAAAACCATCTTCATGGCATTACGTATCCGTCTCCCGCAGGGTTTCTTTACAAAACCGTCTGATTCTCTCTCTCTCTCTCTCCAAAACTTTCTTTCTTTAAACTCAAACCTCATTCCATCTCTCCACAATCAAACCATTCCCAAAAACCATCTCTCTCATACAACTCCTGTAACCTTCTGAAAAAAAGGCCCTCTCTCTCTCTCTCTCTCTCTCTCTCTCTCTCTCTGTATATAGAAATACATACACAAATATGATTCAAGTGTGGTGTGTTCCAAAAAAAAATAAAACATCAATTTAATGGTTAGAAACATAGAACCACATGTTGTCCATCAATTCCCCAACAATGCGAGAATGAGACTTGCCGGTTTTAGCTCGGATCTGATCCTCTAAGTGTATCAAGGCGGCTCCAGCGAGAAAACCGGTGGTTACGCCTCCATCCATGCTGTGAGAGAGCCATTTCTGCTCAAGCTTTGAAAAGATCTCCAGCGTCACTTGATTAGGTGAATTTTGAAACAGGACTCTTTGTGAAAAAGCAACAGGTCACGCTTTTTTGCTGAGAAGCATTAATGGAGTACGAACGCTTGAATCTCAGTCTCTCTCTCTAAAACAGTCACACAGCACAGTGGATGTGATTTCTCTCTCTCCAAGTCAGCGTGACAGTGTGTAAGGAAAGAATGGAGAGTTAAAAAGGCAAGGAAGAGACTGGGGAGCTCTCCAGAAACGTTGGCAGTAGCCTGATATCGATCCATCCATGGCGACGACGATAATGAGCGGTGGCAGTGGTGATGAGCAGCGGTAGAGATGGCTAAAAGAAGTGGCGTTGTACAGTGGCGATGACTGGAGTAAGGTAATGAGCAGCACAATGGCTGGGTCGCGAGAGAGTCATCAAAAGAGATATATCACCATCAGCGAGAGATGTACCGGTGTTGCAGTGGAAAGCAAGAAAGAGAGAGAGAGAGAGAGGGGAGAGGATGGGTGGGTGTTTTTGAAATTTGAAAATTGGGAGTGAGATTGAAAGACAAAGAGATGAGAGTTTATAGAGAGTTTGATGAGCTATGGGTGTTTTGAAATTTGAAATTTGAGAGTGAGACTGAAAGAAAAAAAAGGAGATGAGGATGGGTGGATGCAAAATTGAACGTAGGAAATTTGAAATTAGCATGGGTGGTTGTTAGACTTTTTGAAATTTTGAAATTTTGAAATCAGGATGGGTGGTTGCAAAAAGAGGAGATGAGGATGGGTGTGTTTTGAAATTGAAAATGTGAAAAGGTGAGGTGCGACAGATGAGGATGGGTGGTTGCAAAGTTTGTGGCTCTTAGGTAGGAAGTTCAGGTAGAAGTGAGAGAGAAGGTTTTCATCTCAGCTGTCCATCTAAAATACAGAAATGAATCATGATCATTAAAATGTCCTAGTAAGACAATTATCTCTAGGATAAATTCAAAAAACCCTTTTTCCTTGTTATATAAGATATACATGTATATCTATACAAATGGGCTGACCAAAAATACATATATACAAATGGGTTTTGAATTTGTATATGTATTTACCCTTCTTTTTTTTTTTTTTTCCTTTCTACTTATCCTCCCCTCATTATCTTATTCTCTTCTTCTTGATTGTCTTCAACAATTGGATTATAATTCTTGCAAGAGCAATTGATGGAGAAAAACTTAGTAATCAAAGTGGGATGGGAGTTCCTCTCCTCTAAATTTTAGAGAGAGAAGCTACAGAGGATCATTTACTTTATGTTTTTGTCTTTATTCCTTTTTCTTCATTCTTAATGGTTGATCGTATCGGTTAGATTTTTTTGTTTTGGAAAGAGAGAATCAGAAGGAAAATGTTTGAGTTTGGGATGATGAATATGAGAATATAATTGTTAATTTATAACTTCTGTTAATAGAAGTTAGTGTGCATTTCAATCTAGTAATCACATAAGAGTTATGTGATGATTTTCGAATGTCAGGGAGGTAAGCCTCTCGCGGCCAAAAACCGCGGAAGATAAAGTGAAGTTTGCCCTTTATCTTACTATTATTATTCTTAATTTTTTTTAATTAGGTATTAACATGGTATTAATTAAACATTTGAAGTGTCACAATTAGAGTATTCATTTTAGTCTCTAAATTAATACGCACATAATACATAAAATAAAATTCCATTTTTTAATGACTTTTAGTTGATACACTTGAGCTAAGGGTTGGTTTGGGATGTTCTAAAAAAGTGCACTTTTTGATTTATTGGCTTATATGGATTGGGTTTGGGTTGGGGTTTGATGTGATACGTTAGAGAGGTGATGTGATTTAAATAAGATGATATGAATTAAATAGGATAGTGACTTTTTGACTTTTTGTATTATTTAGTAGATGCCAAACTTGGCCTAAGGACTCAAAAAAAAAAAAAAAAAAAAAAAAAAAGGAGAAAAAAAAAAATATCATTAAATTGTGTTAAAAAAATTATCATGAAAAAAGTTGTGTAATTAAGATTTAATTGGTATATCGTGGAGTTCATATACAAAATGAAATTATAAGTCATACATTGATATTTTTTTAATAAAAAAAAAAATCAGAGTAAACATATAATATTATAGCTCAAAAATGCCAATTTAGTGGGTCGGATGAGAAAACACTACAGCAAAAGATTGAAAAATAATTACATCCAATTTAGTGCGTTGGATGAAAGGACACTTCAGCACAAGATTCACCATTTAATTGCCATGAAAGATAATGAGGTTTGTGAAGATCAAGATAATGCCGTTTGGGACACGGGCCCCTGCTGTCCATTCTCCCTGCCGTGCCTGCTGTGTTCTTCAAACGGCACCGTTTTGCCTACTTCTTCTTTTTTTCTCCCTTCTTTTTTTTTTTTTTTTTTTTTTTTATGTAATGGTTTCGTTGAAACAGCAGGCCCCGCGTCCTTTATTTATTTGTTTTTTACACTCCAAGCAAAAGTGTTTGGATTACAAATCAATAAAACAATTAATCTATCAAACTATAAATACATCCACCGTTCTCATTAATTCTTGTTTTATTATAATCTATCAAACTAAATTATATTTTTTTAAAAAGATTAATTTTAAAATTAAAATCAAACAAATAATACATGTTTGACTTTTTCAAAACTGGCTTAAATGCATCAAAAGTAAAATTGAAAAGGAAAAAAATTGTAATTAAACAAATCAATTTATCAAACCATAAGCCAAAAAAAAAATATATAACTTAAAAAAAAAAAATAGTTGTATCCACAAAAAAAAAAAAAAAAAAAAACAACGACAACAACAACTTAAGGCCAAAATATATTCAATTCACATCCAACATCTGCATAAAATAATAATAAAAATAATAATAATAATAATAATAAATTCTAAGGCATTCTAACTTTAAAATCTCATGTCAAACATCCAAAAAACTTATAGTCAATTCACATCCAACATCTGTATAAAAAAAATAATAATTCTGAGGCATACAAACTTCAAAATCTCCTGTCAAATATTCAAAAATCTTTTTCAACCACTCTAAATCATTCAAACAAAATTCTAAAAATCTTCAATTTTAATTCTCAAAACAAAAACTACAAAGTGGATCCCCATGTCAATTTTGTGGAGGCGGTTGGAATAAATAGAAAAATCAAAAGAACTCTCATTTCTAAATTCAGTCTCCATTGGATTGTGCCCCGCTAGATGAAGTGATATTCCCTAAAAAAAATAAAAATAAAAAGAAAAGAAAATTCATTAGAATAAATTTTATGGACTAAATTACATTACAAACATATATATATATTACTTACTTGAGAACTTTGTGGACTATGTGATGCATCAAAAGGCATAGGTTGTGATTGTGGATACCTTAGTGAGTATGAATTAGTATCACAATGTGAGAAGATTATACCCATAATTTATCAATTGTGGCCAATAGAGACTCCCAACATCCTATTCCATTAAACATCATGAAAAGTAAATACACTAATACAACGTAGTCTAAAAAATAAACAAATAACATAAAACAAGAGCTAACCTGTGGTTGGCTTGAAGATGAATTTTGAACATTTGTAGTGTTGCTTGATTGACCAATAGTCTAAAGAAGTTCAAAAAGTTATCAATACTTTACACAATTTATAAAAATAAATGCATATCATTTGAAATTTCAAAAGTACGTAAGTAATACCTTACTAAGGTGGGTTGGTTGTGAAATAACTTTTGTCTTCTTATTCATCATCTCATGCCAAGGTTTCAATCTATCCCTCCCTTTGTGTCCAACATCTTTCTTCTTTATACCCTTAACTTGTGCAAAGTTGGGGTCATCCGCATCTAATTCTTTGATACCAAAATTTCCAACTCCCTTCATCATATTATTTACTTTCACACACAATTCCTTAATCCCTTCATCAACCAATTGATAGGAAGGTTTGTGCATAGATGCTTGAGTTGCTAGTTTCACCATTCTTGGACAAAGATCTCTATAACATGCTAACATCAACAACTTCGGATCATCCTCATCTACTACACAACATTTTTCTCTTCAATTTCACAATCTTTTGCATCCAATCTCCATCGACCTAATATATACCTTTCGGGAATTTCCATAACATTCATTCTATCGAGTGTTTTGATTGCATGACTACATAAAATTCCGAAGTTCTCAAATTTCTTACAAGTACAATGTATTTCTCGACAGCTTTTTTCTCCTCTTAGCCCAGTAACTTCCACCCTACCCTCCACAATATACTCTTCATCATTACCATACAAGCCAATCACACACTTAACTTCTCCTTCTAACTCATGGAATTGCTTCACTTGACAACAAAGAGATGTATCCAACTCATAATGAAATAAATCAAAGATAGGAGGGGTGTACAAACTCGCAACCTGGATTAAAATGGGAGACTTTTTTTAATTTCATTCTTGGCAACTTTTGTCTAGAATCATATATTGCAGAAATTTCCTCATACCGCTTATCTACAACAATCCGATTGAAGTGAGTAAAGAATTGAACAATGTTATGATCACCTTTCAAATATCTCCTTAATGTTCCATTTAGACTTTCACTAAGTTGTGTGCTTCGCATTCCTCCAGTAAATACCCACTTCATATACACATGCGCCCATTGCTCTCTTTTTCTCCAAGTCCTTTTCATCCACTCATTCTCTTGCAAGTTGTATTTATCAATCAAAGAATTCCAAGCTTCAACTAATTGATGCTCATTCTCGTAGTCATAAATGCAAGCCTTCAAATCGCTACTAAATTTTGAACCACTCTTGAACAAGTAACCTAAATGCTTTAAAGCATTTTACATTAGGTGAAAAGTGCACAACCCATGAAAAACCTCAGGCATGATTTGTGAAATTGCCTTAGCCATTGCTTGATCTTGGTCTGTGAAAAAACTAATAGGCTTTTTTCCTGACATTGCATCCAAAAAAGTTTCAAATAACCATTCAAATGACTCTGTAGTTTCATCATACAATAATGCTGCACCAAAAATCACTGTCATTCTAAAGTGGTTAAAGCCAGAAAATAAAGCAAGTGGACGGTACTCCTTATTTGTTCTAAAAGTAGTGTCGAATGACACCGCATCACCGAAAAGCCCATAATCTGTTATCATCTGATGATCAGCCCAAAAAATATTAGTAATCATCTCATCTACATCCAACTGAATGGCATAGTAAAAATATGGATTTTCTGCTACTTGCTGCTGGAAATATCTTAACAAACTCCCTGCTTCACCATACTGCAAGTTTCGCTGTCTTTTTTGCACGTAAGTAGGTTTTCTAATCCTCCCGTGTGAACCCTACAAATTCCTTCCCTCCTGCTATAGCACTATAAGATCATGTGAAGCCTTAAGAGATATTCCAGTCTCATCAGCTATATCAATATTTATACCATGAGCATCACATACCTTTCTCTGAGATGGCATCAAATGAGTACATTGAGGAAGATGCAAAGGGTGATTGTGGTTGCTATCAAACTTTGACACAATCCACTTCGGACAAGTCCCGCTTAAAAGATATATGCATGAATGCATTACAATTTGTTCTTGTCTCACTTCGAGGATTTTTTATCATCGTGAACCGTTTATCTTTTTCCCTCTCTCCCTCCTTACAACAAACAAACTTTCTACTAGTCATAACACCATCTTTCTTGCTTTTGTTACAATAATCTCTTCTAATACTAAACCCCACAATTCTTCCGTATTCATTATAAAACTCATATGCAGCTTCTTCCGATGGAAACTCCATACCAAGATATGGTGATTTATCCTTGGCCAACTCTCCCATTTCTTCGATGCATCCCTCAAGTCCACCATCATCCATCATACCATCCTCCATTTCAACACTAACAAATATGAAGAAAAAAAAAAATTAAACAAAACAAGAATCTGAGCAAAAAAGTTATTAATTAATTTTAAATGCGGAGTAATTAAACAATTCAATGAAATCTAATAAATCAATTAATAATGTAAATTAATTAAAAGGATAGGGAAGAGAAAAAAAAAAAGATGTGTAATTTGTATAGTAATATTGGAAATTTATTTTGTCTAAGTAGATTATAATATACAATTACAAAATTATATTAGAATTAGTATATTACATAATATAGGGAATCTTTTGGCAGACACACTTAAAGGTGTGAATCATATGCCACTCTTATTATATAAATTTTTGATATATGTTTCGTATTTTTGTCACAAATGTTATGTCATTTTTTATTGAGTTATGACAATTTATGATTAAAAATTAAATTTGCATTATGTAGTATGGTATAGATTTTTTTTGTTGAAACTTTTTAAGACCATAAAATGCATAATATTATTACAAAAATACATAACATTGTTATAAAAATGTATAATATTTCCACAAAAAATGCATAACATTGCTATAAAAAAAATTATGAATTACAAATTATCGTAACTCCTTAAAAAAATTATATAATATTTATACAAAAATACATAACATGTACAAAACAAATTACATAACAAAAAAATTTTCTTATAATATACAATTGTGTTTCTCAATCTATTTACATAAAACAAATCAAACCATTATACTTGTTGAATCCACTAACACACTATACAAAATAAAATATAAAACATATATACATATAATATATATATTATATATAAATATAGATATAGATATAGATATAGATATACATACCAGTTTGTTGAACAATAATGATCTGTAAATTTGGCAGAAGGATGGTGAAGCAAAGACAGAGAATACTATCCAATCTATTTGAGAGAAGAATAAAAATGTATAAAAACAAAATAAAACTAATTTTTCCACTCCAAGACCGCAGGGTCTTTTCCTTGGAGGGTTAGAAACGGCGGTAGCTTCGTAAGGGTGTCCTACTAAAGAACGAAACCCTTACATATAAATTAAAAAAAAAAAAAAAAAAGTAGGCAAAACGGTGCCGTTTCTTGGAGTGTAAAAAACAAATAAATAAAGGACGCGGGGCCCTGCTGTTTCAACGAAACCATTACATATAAAAAAAAAAAAAAAAAAAATTAGGCAAAACGGTGCCGTTTGAGGAACACAGCAGGCACGGCAGGGAGAATGGACAGCAGGGGCCCCGTGTCCTGGGTGTTTGTGGGTTGAGTATGACGCCACCAATAGAAGCATTTCTCATCGACATAAGAAAAAAAAAATTATGAAAGTATTTTGGTGAGAAATTAGTTAAAAAATATTTTTTTTTCTTCTCATTTTTTTTTTCCCCCTGGTTATTTGGTTTTATGATCAAATTTTAAGTTCCAACCAAAGCTTTGATTTTCATTTGAATCGATAAATTTGAAGCAAGGACATTGAGGTCTAAATTTACTAATTTATTAAGAATACAATTTTTTCCCTATCTTCTAGAGTACTGTCATAGGGGTGTAATTTTGGCCCGGTCCGGCCCGGTCCATCCTGGCCGGCGGCCCATGTCGGGCCTTGTGGGCTCCAGCCAAAAATCGGGCCGGACAAGGCCGGCCCACAGGACAGAAAAACTAGGCCCAGGCCCAGGGATATTCGGGTTTTGTGGCGGGTTTAGGGGAGGCCGGGCCCTTGGGCTCAGGCTTTAGGCGGACTTGGGCTGGCCTAAACAATTTTTTTATTATTTTTTATTTTTTCCACCAAAATTTTATTATTTTTCATTAAAAATAACACGGAGTCTCGGGCGGGCCAGGCCTCGGGCTGAGCTTTTTCAACAAGTCTTAAGCAGGACCGATGGGCTGGGCTTCAAAACAATAGCCCAGGCCCAAGGCCTCGGGCCTTAACGGGCCAGGCCCACCTCAGGCCGCCCGCGGCCACGGGCCAAAATTACACTCTTAAGTATTGAATAGTTCAATCCCACCGTGGATCCATCAAAGACTTCACTTCAATAATGTGATTCGTTAATTGTTTAGGCTCCTATGTATATTTCATCTAATTAAAAAAAACAAAATTGATATAATAATTGTAACTATATGATTTAATTATATTTCTAAAATCATATTGATAAAATAATTGTAGTTCACATTTTTCTTAAAAAAGGATTAAAACTATACTTTATAAAACATATCATTCATTTTTTGAAGACAAATTTAATAAAATTATTTGATTACAATATCAAATCATTTTTTTTTTTTTTTTTTTTTAATGATCTATACAAATTTAAAAGACGAAAAGATTGAATTATGAAAATATGATCGGTGTTGGTGCACAGAGCCACGTTTTACAAATATGGTCCACAAGTGGGCTCATCGTGTTGTTGGGCAGAAAAGTGACCGAGCCCATTAACAACAACAAAAACAAAAACAAAAACAAAAAAGCTATCGTTTACAGCAATACTTTGGAGCTATAATTCTAGAGCTCTAAAGCCAACTCTAATGAGCTGATAGTAAGTCTCACTTACTATGATGTGTTTTTTTTCCCTCCTTACCATGTCATTAATACTTCATTAGAGTATCAAAATTAGTACTCTAAATCTTTGTTGTATCATTTATGAATAACGGAGCACCATGTTCAATAACCACATTTTTATTTTACATTTGGTTTATGACGTCAGTTGTCACAAACAACAGGTCACTTATCTCCATTTCTAATAAAAAAATGTTAGAGATTTAAAAAAAATAAAATTATAAACTTTTTTACATATATATTGATATGAGTGTGAGTCCTATTTGGTGCAAGTCTTACAACATATGAGTATTGTATAAAAAATTTGATGTTTTTTAGAGTATCTAATATTGTTCTTTGTAAATGACAACTCACATGATAAATAAATAAATGAAATCCCTTCAGTATTGTGTATTGTATATACTTTATTATGTATTTTTTTGGATACATGGTATATAGTTTGGTAACAAATATTATGTAATTTTTTGATAAAATTACGAGAATTTACAATATATTTGTAGTAATATTATATATTTTTTGTATAATATTATCATAAAAATGTGTGTTTTCAATTTAAATTATAAATTGTCAAAACTGTATTAAAAAATTGCGTAACATTTGTCACAAAAATCCATAACATATATCAAAAAATACATATAAAATTACATATAATACATTCCCTATCATCCCTAAATGATATTATACTATTATATAAAAGATGAATAAAGTGGTAGGCATGTAAGTGTGAAAGTCTTATATGCAACTTTGCTCATATGTAATCAAAGGATGTTTCCATGTTCCAACCAACCACCCGCATGATATATATATGGTCGTCTTTATCATTCATTAATTAATTAATTAATTTTTGTTTTTAAATGAATTAAGGATGTTTCTTACCACCTGCATGTGGTGCAAATCACTGTCACTTTCTCAAAGTGATGCAAAATTCCGTGACTAACAAAAATTCTCCAATTTTTTTAATAAACCTCTTTAGGGTTTTATCATTCATTTTAGTAGCATTTACACACAAATTTTAATTTATGAATTTATATTTCAGTAAGTCCTAACTAAAATTTTTTAGACTTTCAAGTCCCATTAAATATTTAATAGTCAGAATTGCCTTTCAAATAATAATTCTTCATCATTTATGATTATCTATAAAGGAACATGATGATTTGACATTTATTTTGATTTTCAAAATTTTAAAATATCAACTTCCAAATTGAAAAAACTAAAAAAAAAAAATTATGTAAGTTTTTTTTCTTTTTTGAAAAAATTGAAAAAATTGAATTATTTTTTGTGCAAAACAAAAAATTTTGTGTCTATAAAAGAACATGATAATGGAATATTGATGTGCAAAAAAAAAAATTTGTAAATAAAAAAACTAATAATGTTCTCAGTTAAAAAAAAAAATTGATAATATTCTCGATTTTATTGAATAGTTAAATCAAACTAATAAGTAAAATGACAAAAACATCTAATCTCATGCTTTGATTTTTTTTATCAGTTAGTGAAACAATTATCTGAAACATTACTATGCAAAATTGATAATGTTCTTAGTTTTAAAAATTGAAAAAAACTAATCATATTCTCAGTTTTACTAAATACGACTTATTAATTCAAAAAATCTTAAATAGGACTTGAGCTACCATAACATTTATAAACAAGACTTTTAGACAATTAATTCTTGATTTTAATTAGAAATTTTTTTATTCAGCTCCTTAGATAATATTTTGTATTAATTTAAGGGCAAACAATTTTACAGTACTAGTGCAGACCCACCAACAAAGCACAAAAGCAACTTTGGACCAAAATTCCCTTACAATTATATTCACAATTTATTATATTCGTTGTTACGTGGTAGTGAAATTTTACAGGGAGAATTTTCAAATCTTCCCACTAAAAATTGTAAATTTAAGGACTGATTTAAAAAAGAAAAAAAGAAAAGGTTTCTAATTTCAAATTTAGGACTAATAAATTCAAATTGAGGACTTTAAAATGACAAATTTTAATTGTTTTTTGTTTTAAAATAAAATATTTTATAACATCTATGAAAATTCTATTTAAGCGCTAGAAATTATAAAATTGATCAAATACAAAATTGGATCCTTGATTTCAAATTTAAGAGTAAAAAATATAAATTTAGAGCTCCAAGAAAAAAAAAGAAAAGATATTGCACGAGGTTAGTGAAATTTCACTAACTATAGTAGTTTCATTAACTTTATTCAAAAATATTTCACTGAGTATCACAAATGGTAAAAAAGAGAATAGATTTAGGAAAAAAACACGCAAAATAGATAACAACGGTCAATTTTTGTCAACTAACAACATAATAATCAACAAATAAATAAATAAAATAACATAGAAAATGAAAAACTTCATTGAAAGTAAGTAACATCTAGATCTAAACTAGTAAGATGCATCAAAGAGAGGGATAGAATTGGTGCTTGACAGATCGGTGATGATAATGATTATTTCGAATGAATAAATCACATCTAATGCTGAACGATAGAAGAAACTAAGAGAACTATGGCAGTAGCAACGATTTTGAGTGTAAATAATAGAAGCAGTGGTGGCGGCAATGAATGTGATTGAGGTGGTAGTAGATGTTGAAACAGCGCCAATAAACTATAGTAGAGTTTTGGTTCTTATTCGTTGTGTCCTCAAACTAGCAATTAAATTTTTATTGTCCTCAAACTCTTATACAAATATATAGGAAGATCTGTCCTTAATTTTTTTTTAATTATTAATATATTAGTGACATATAAAATGACGAATATTTTATGATATATAAATAAATATAATTATTGTAGCATTATTGAAACAAAATGTTAACTGCAAATTTTTGTGCTTGTGTTTTGAAAAAAAAAAATATTATGAAATTTTTAATTAAGAAAATATTACAATGATGTAACAGAATTTTAATGTGTGATTACAACAAAACCCAATGATGAATTATAATAAAACAAAATTAAGATCAAAACATAATGCATAATTAAGAGAGAGAAACTCCAAAATCTATGAAAAGAATTCCTATTATTTTTTTAAAAAAAACCAAAAGCTTGAAAGGTCTGTCACTAGGGATATAAAAATGGCTTGGCTCGGTTCACCAGAGCTTGGGCTCAAGTTCGGGCTTGGCCAGCCTACCGTCAAGTCTAATGAGCTTCCACAAAAAATTAGGTCAACCCACTCACACAAAATATTGGCACAGGCCCAAGCCTAGGCTCAAGGGGTACTTGGGCCTCGGGCGGGCTAATGGGGCGGGACTCGGGGTGGTAGATTGGCCCGGGCTTGGGCTGGACCTAATCATTTTTTTTTAAAGTTTTTTTACCAAAATAATTTGAAGCTAACATTGGGCTTCAAGTGGGGCATAGTATGTCAGATCTTGGAGTGGGTCTTGAGATGGACCCGTGGACCAGGCCAGAAAACACACAGTCTAGGCTCAGGCCTGGGGTCCAATTTGAGCTCGGGCTTGGACAAACTAGGCTTGACCTAGCTACAAACAGATTTCAAACCGACAGTTATTTTCGAACCCCTATTTGTCACATCATTTTTAAAACAATTTTGGTATAATTTTTTTTATTTATATAACATTGTACTGAATGGTTCTATATCAAGAGTTCAGTCTTCCTTAAGAGGACTCAATGAGTCAATCTTCTATTGAAAAAAGAGAACCAATGAACGACACGTGTTAAAATCAGATTTAGGAGGGTTTAGAGTTACTTCTTTTTAATATTTCTTAAGAAATTAAAAGAAATTAGTATATTTGAAAATTTGTTTAAAAATTTCTTTTTTAGATAAAAATAATTTGATATGACATTAGATTTTTTTGAACCGATTTAATAAGTTTTTTGACCTTTTACCCTTTTAAACAAAAATTAATTTCTTTAACACCTTAAAACACACAGTTATTAATTTGATTCCTCTTTTGTGGAGACACTTTTCATAATTTAAAAATGAAACACTAGAATGCTAATGAGAAGCCTTTTATTTCACTGTTTAATACACTTAAACAGGCACTGTTGTTTTTCAATACGAAATTTCCTGCTAGGGAAGAGCGAGACCACAATGGTTTCCATACCTCTTCGACCTTCCTCTCCTCATCTTTTTCTGATCCTTCTTTGATGTTTAATTCATCAGTCCGATCATCACAACTTTACTTTCTTCACCTTTGAGCCCAAAATTTTAAGATTTGGCTTCAAATCTTTTCACAGTCTGAGATCAACACTGAATAATGCGTTTGTTTCACTCTAAGGGACCACCTCAACTTTAATGTTATATCTTTTCCAGATGTGGAGCCTTTAGATTCCAAATTTGCAATTGCAGAGTAATGAATTTTGGATGAGTTCAGTGGCAACTTAAATTTGGTTTTTTTTATCTGTTTAATTTTCTTAATGTTTAGTTTGTTGATGTAATAATTCTTCCTCTGCGGAGGTTTGTTTCTCTCCTTTGGGAGGATTTTTTCTCCTTCTCTATAGACGTTTGGATCCTTCATTCTATGGGGATTATTTATCTCTTTTTAAGATTTTGTGATACTATTGTACCAAATTAATCCGAATTTTTTTTTATCGATTCTACAATAAAAATTTCCTTCTTGATCTAAAAAGAAAAAATAAAATACACGTAAACAGTGAGATTTTTTCTTTGTTGTTCATTTTAGAGTTGTCATTAAAATTGAGAAAATATTTATTCATTAAATTTTTTATATAAAATATGGGTAAATTATACTTAGGACCCTTATACTTTTATTAAAATAGTTTCTTCACTTAAAATTTTAATGGTCAACTTTTTACACGTTAAGTCAAGTTACAATCTGACCATTTTATTCATCTACTGTTAACAAAGTTGATAGAATTTGTCATTTGAAATATATATGAGATTTTTGTTATCTCATTAGTACCCTTACACTTTTATTAAAATTTTAGATTCTGTTTGGTAGAGTTTTGGAACTTTAGTTTCACCCTTTAGTTTGCACGTGGTATTTGTTTACGGTTTTCAAAAATTAATTTCACACTCACTTTTGAAAACTCTGACCAAGGTAGGAAAATTTAGGCTAACCGGTCATCCTCCCGAACGTTCGACCGATTGTCCTTCCAGATATCCTGCTGGTTGACCGGTCGATTGACCAAAACAGTGCATTTATTTATTTTTTATTTTTATTTTTTTTTATAATTGCCACTTGTTATTTTTCATATTTTAAATAAAAAAAATTTTGAAATTTTTGAATTTTTTTTTATAAGTTTTGAATAGAATTTTGAGTTGTGTGTTTGGTTATGAGTTGTAAATTTTTGTATCAAATATCATATGTCATATCAAAAATTTCCTACTCAATTCAAAACTCTTTTCAAAACTCGTTCGCCAAATAAATTTTCCACACTCAAATCATAATTCTAAAACTCACAAACTCAAAAAATAACTTTATTCTCAAATCATATTTAAAAAACTCTACCAAACACAGCCTTACTTTTTTTAGCAAAAGTTCATTTTAGTCTTTTCATTTTCAATTTTCGTTAGTTTTATTAACTATAGATGGACAAAAAGGTGAAATTAGAACTTGATTTAAAGTATAGGAATTGACTATTATAATGGAAAATAATTGGACTAAAGTGAGATATTGATAGAAATAGAGGGTATTAGGGCTCGTTTAAAAATTAACTATTTTAATTAATATTTTGGCTTTTTACTAAATAATATATTAAGAAAAATAATAATAAAATAATATAAAAATTTATAACAACTTTTTAACTAATTTAACCACTCCGAAGTGTAATTTATCCATGAAGCGTTAAAGTTAACAACAATGCTAGAGGGCCACAATTTTTGTAGCCACAATGGCTCAAAACTGCCAAAACGACATCATCGTTTTGACAATTTTGAGTCATTATGGCCACAAAAATTGTGGCCCTCAAATATTTTCCTAAAGTTAAATGCAATGAGCACCCATTGAAAGGGGGCAGCATTTTACTAATAATTCATAGAATATAATCTTCTTTAATATTTAAGAGTGCGTTCGATCAAAAAATATTTAAGAGTGTGTGCCTCGTGACATGGCTCATCGGCTGACGGTGAAATGTCAGCAACCAAGTGACAAAATAAATAAATAAATAAATATTACACAAACTAATAATTAATAGGGTTTGGTTTCCTCCAACCCGTGATCGGATTGGAGGGTGTTGCGGGTCTCGTTTTGATAACTAAACCGTTCAATATGTAAAATTCGTCGAGTACTATATATTTGTAAAAAATCACGTTGATCGGATATCAATAGCTACATAATCAAATCAGTTTTGTATAAAAAATGGATGGTGAAAAACTAAACGATTGATAGAAATCTGATCAGATGAAACAACGTGATTTTTTTACAGGCCTATAGTACTCGATGAATTCTACACATTGAACGGTTCGAATTATCGAAACAGGACCCGTGATGGGCTCCCATGTGCCCAACGACACACTCCAGTCCAATCACTAGACTAGAGAAAAGCCAATCCCTAATTAATAATATTAAAAATAATTATCAACGGGTCTTATTGATTAGACGTATTTACTTATAACCTTGTGTGAATGCTTTTTTATTTTTTTATATTTGTTTCATGTATTTGCTTGCTATTTTAATAATGAAAAAATTTTGAGACTTATAAATGTATTTTGTGTTTGTGAAATGATGATTTGATATTGATAACAATACTAAAATATATGAAAGTGATAAGTTGGACATTTCGACTTTGGTTTTGTGAATTTTGATTTACTTTTAATTATGCATTAATTTTGTATTGAAATATAATGTGAAAAATATAAATAGTTAAATTATATATTTTTTTAAAATATTTTTACATTGATAAATTTATCAATAAAAATTGGTGTATGACTTTTTGATAAATAACATTAGGCATTGTTTAATACTAGAGTTTGTATAAATAAGTAAAAAAATTGAAAATGGTAAAAGATTTAAAAAAATTAAATTAATAAAAAATATTGTGAAAATAGTAAAGACTGTTGATATAGAACAGAAAATTCATACAAAATTTTCATATATAGCAATATGGCTAAATGTGCACTTTTCACTTTAAAATAAAATACTCATAAAGATGAATTTATTTATAAAAATGACATTAACACATCATTAATTCTTGTAAAGTTATTTGTATAAATTTATGTATGAACAGAATTTTCCAATAATAAATTGTGTCTTTGTATTCTTCATTTTCTTGTATTTTTTTCTTATGCCTCATGGGCAGGCAGGCCTGAGGCAAGGCGGGCAACGCCACTGCCTCGGGTTTCCAAATTTTGTCTAAAAAATAGGGTCTCAAAATGCAAAAATGTTAGCATCACTCCTCAAAATAATTTGAATCTTAAGCTATGTTTGGTTAATTACTTTAATCTATGTTTGATTTATTGAAATGATTTGATTTATTGAAATGAAGTTGAATCAAATAATCATTCCATTATAATGTTTACCCTCACATTTAGCTTACCCAAAAATAATACAAACCAAATATTATTCACCATTATGAGTAAATAATCATTCTATAAAGAGATTAAGAATTAACCATTCTATTCAATTCAATTTTATTTCGATGAATGAAACAATGCATTATAGTATTAATATTTTAAAAATGAAGTTTAATTTACCACATCAAGAAAAAAATATAAATAAATTAATGATATTAACAATTGAAATTATTTAAAATTTATATCAATAATTATGATTTACGTCAATCTCAATCACTATTATTTATGATATATGTTAGGGAAATTATATTAACGGTCTCTATAGTTTGGATATTGTATCACTTTGGTCCCTGATTTTTCAATTGTGACACATTTAACTTTAAATTTTGAATCTTATTCTAAATAAGGACAATTGAAAATATCATTGCTCAATTTCAAGGGTAAAGTCATCAATTTGATAAAATATAAACTAATTTGACAAAAATAAATGTCAAAAAAGAATATTTTTGAATTTTTAAAAATTTTGTATACGCACTAAAGATAAAGTTATGTAAAATTGATAAATCTTTTAAACATTTATTTATTTTTTACCAAATTAATTTTTTTTTTGGTGTTTGGATGATAATTATGTAATGGGTGGTTGTTTTATTTTCATTAAATTAATTTATATTTTTCTAGAAGTCAAATATGATGACAACTTTGATATCATTATTAAACTAATCCATTAAATCAAACAATCCAAAACTAAAAATATTTAATATATTAAATATATTGGTTACATATTAAAAGCTTAATAACCATCCATTACATGATCATCATCCAAACACATAACAAAAATTAATTTGATAAAATAAATAAATGTCTAAAAGATTTATCAATTTTACATAATTTTATCTTTGGTAGGTAGAAAATGTTTTTAAAAATTTTAAAAATATTTGTTTTGACATTTATTTTTTGTCAAATTAGTTTATGTTTTATCGAATTGCCGACTTTACCCTTGAAATTGAGCAATTGTATTTTCAATTGTCCTTATTTGAAATAAGATTCAAAATTCAGGGTCAAATGTGTCACAATTGAAAAGTCTGAGACCAAAGCGATACGAACCCCAACTATAGGGATTGTTAGTGTAATTAGCCATTTATGTTAACTATAAAAGACATATAAATTTCTCATAAAACATAATATTATAATTATTGTGAAAAATAAATTATAATTGATTCAATTACTAATACAATAAATTATAATTATAATACAATAAATTATAATTGGTTTCATTTGGGAAGTGGGTTGGCCAAGGGCGGACCTAGGGCTGGGCATAGGTGGCTGCAGCCCAGTCCAAAATTTAAAAAATCTGTAGAAAGTTTTTTTCCCAGCCTAGCCTCGCCTCCTAACCTCTTCCAGCCCAGCCAGCCCCAAATAAGGGCTAATAGTTTTTTTGTTTGTTTTTTAGATAGGCAGCCCAATAGCAACCCAATACTTACCCAAAAAAAATAGATAGGTAGCCCAATATGTTTGTATTTGTTTAAAGAACAAATTTTCTAAAACAATCCTTAGATCTTCTAATAGATAGGCAGTGGCCCTCTTTGTCGTCTCCAGCGGCCTGCAGCAGTTCCACTTTTCTAACATTTTTGGTAAGTGTAATTAATCAATTATTTTATTTTGTTGGTTGAGAATGGATTTAAATAACAATGGCTTTGAAATTTTGTCTTTATGTAACAAATATTATATTGCTTTTAGTTTTTTTATGATACTGCCTTGTTCAATGTTCTATATTGCTCTTAATTTCTGAACTTTGAAGAAGTTTTTTTTGGACATATATAAAAATAATGAAAGCTTAAATAAAAATTATTAAGGATATATATAAAAACCCTAATATTTAAAATTATTACAAATATACTCTGGTTTAATATTAAATAGGGCTATTTTTTTTTTTTGGTTATAAATAATGGAACCTCCACACTCAAAAAAGGCAAAACCCTTTTTTTATTCTATCAATCAAAACAGAAGTCTAATAGTACAATATCCAATGTTGTTAAAACCTCATTTTCTAATATGCAACCGTCTTCCATGCCTCAAGCAAATAAACCAAACAAATTTGATTCAACTGTTATTGAACGGGATCCTGGTTTACGTTTGCAAATTTGTGAATATCCGGTTAATCAACGGGATGAGGTTGGACGAGCTTATGTGAAGTTGGGTCCTTATCAACCTAAACTTGAGTATCTTAGGTCCTCATTTGGAAAGCAGAATTGTCGATTTCAACATATTTGGTTTAAACAATTTTCTTGGCTGGAGTATTCTCATTCAAAGAATAAAGCATATTGTTTTTCATACTTTTTGAAAATTGATCTAGATTCTGAAATCGATGAATTCGAATATTTAAAGACTCATCGAGCTCAACTTAGATTGTTTCTAATCAATAAATTTATATATTAGTCTAGATTATATTATTAAATTCTCTTTTTTCTTATGTGGTTATACTTAAAATATATTTGTATAATTTTACTTTAATATTAGCTCACCCCA
Source organism: Camellia granthamiana (assembly GCA_036172215.1). NCBI lineage: Eukaryota > Viridiplantae > Streptophyta > Magnoliopsida > Ericales > Theaceae > Camellia > Camellia granthamiana. The sequence goes on from CM069903.1 coordinate 134,229,983, forward strand.
TCGACGAATCCTGGGTTCACCCTTGGGGTTGGCTTTTTGACTTTTTTAGCTATTTTAGCCTAGGCTAAAAAGCTTGGTTTGAGAATAACTTTTTGACTTTTTTGACTTTTTTTATGAGAGAAGAGTGTAATGATTATGGGTTGAATATGATGTTTTGTTTTTTGTGACTAAAATAGCCTATTGTTTCTAATCAATAGCCTATTTTCTTGGTGGATATTTCTGAGCTTGCAGACTTGTTTTTTATTTTATTCCAACGATTTATGATGCAATCCAATCTTGTTTGGTGTACTTTCTTAGAAACTAGGGAGAATTTTATTATACATATTTTATATTATATATATTTTTAATTATGTTATTTTTTTAATTATGATTAATTTTCTTTTTTGGTTATGATATTATTTTGTGATTTTGATTGTGACTTTTTTTTTTTTAATTATAACTCAGAAAATATAAAATTATATCATTTTCTTATATTATTATAAGATGCATATGTGTATCATAGTCTTTTCTATAAATTAAAAGTTAATAATTACTATACAAAGTAAAAGCTAAAAACACCATTTCTCTTGTTTTTCAATAATAAATTATTTAAACTTATTTAAGTTATTTTTGTCTCATAAATTATTTTAAAAAAAATATTATGTTAAATACTCTGACATAATTTGTTAAAATATAAGAAAATGTATAAACAATCCCATTAGGTACAAGAATTCATTAAAAAAGAATCTATTAAATACTCTGACATAGTTTATTAAAATTTAAGAAATGTATAAACAATCCCATTAGGTAAAACAATTCACTTAAAAAAAATTATATTTTTTAGACAACAGGTGCCACGTTAACAATACAGAAAAAGTGTAACATTAATTAATTTGTATTGAGAATTATTTTTCAATAAAAAATTACAGTTTTTAGACACGTGAATTGCCCACTTGTAAACAAGCAATTTCACAGAACCAACGTAATATATTTATTTAAAACTAAAGATATAAAGTTATAATTAGAAAACTGACACACATTCCACAGGTGCATGAATCTCTTTTCTCTCTCCTCCACACTATAAATCCACCCAAACCTCTCTCCCCCAAATTCTACTATCTCACACTCTCTCTCTCTCTCTCTCTCTCTCTCTCTCTCTCTTCCCTCCACTTCCCAACAAAACCAAAACCCATATCTACAAACCCAAAATCACACTGACATGTACAGTCACGACTGTGCGCCGGCGAGTTTACCGGCGACCCATTCCGGCGATCTACCGTTGTATCGCCGGAGCTCAAGCTTCAGTAGTCTTATTCCATGCTTGACTGAAACATGGGGTGACTTGCCGTTAAAAGTTGACGACTCCGAAGATATGGTAATTTATGGGTTCCTACGTGACGCCGTTAATGTGGGCTGGACGCCGTTTAATTTAACGGTGACGGACGTTAAGTCCGAGTTTGAGCCGAGAGATGAACCGGAGCCAGCTACGACTACTACGTCATTGGCGGCGGCTCAATTGGTGGCGCCACCTCTGGAGGCTGCGGTGGTGCCGCGGAAGGGGAAGCATTATAGGGGAGTGAGGCAGCGGCCGTGGGGGAAGTTTGCGGCGGAGATAAGGGACCCGGCGAAGAATGGCGCCAGGGTTTGGCTTGGGACGTATGAGACGGCTGAGGAAGCCGCGCTGGCTTATGACAGAGCGGCTTATAGGATGCGTGGCTCGCGGGCTTTGTTGAATTTTCCTCACCGAATTGGCTCTGATGAGCCTGAGCCGGTTAGGATAACGGCTAAGAGGAGGTCGGCTGAGCCATCTGCGTCAGGTTCGTCGGAGAGTGGCTCGCCCAAGAGGAGGAAGAAAGGGTTGACAGCGCCTGAACAAGCTGAGTTGGAAATGGAGAGCCAATCAAATGTGTTTGAAGTTAGGAATCAGATGAGACAATTGCCAGTTGGCGAACAAGTATTGGTTAGCTAGTTTTTCTTGTGGTGCACTGTGTCGTAGGGTAGGGTTCTAGGGGAAGATAGGTGGTTGTTTGGCCGTATGCAATACCATTAACATGTAAAGCACCATTTTGTTTAGAGGGAAAAAATTCCCATGCTTTGAAACCATTCCAATTTTGTGATGTTTATGCAAAGTTACAACCCAAGCTTGAATGGGGAAGATTAATTCATTCCCATTATCAAGAATCATCTATTTTGAAATTAGAGATTAAGGTCATATTTTGAAATTAGAGATTAACCAACTTCCTCTTCATCGGACTAGGTGTTACACTATACATAAAACATTGTAGTGACTGTTGTGCGACTCATAAGACTCATTTTGAGTTTTATTTGGATAATTTGAATTGTTCATTTTAAATTAAAAAAACATTAAATAGAATATATCTGTAAAAAATCAAATTGATCAAATATTAATAACTGTTTCATCAAATCACATCTGTATATAAAAAATGAATGTGTATGTATATATCAAACTAAATACAAATGTGATTTGATGAAGAGATTATCAATAATCGATCAACTTAATTTTTTTTACACTTCTTGATATTCTCTAAAAGTTGAACAATTCTAATTATCAAAATATGACTTGAAATGAGTTTCATAAACCGCACAAGAGTCACCATTATGTAATATGGAGAACAGTTACACCAAATCCTTCTTCATCTATCTTATTTTGGTACTTATCATGACTTTCAATGGGTAGGTTTACAATTATTAACTTTTTTTTTCCCAGTAATTAAGGGGTGGCTTGGATGCACCAAGAAAACAACAAAATAATTTAATCACAGTAAAATAAATGATAGGACGATCATATCAATTCCAAATAGGGTTAGCGTACTGGTGTGACTAAAACTTGGTTATTCTTCTTTTTCTTTTTTTTCTTTTTCATTACGATGTATCACAGTGCAATATGATGAAGTATAATAATCAACAATTAAAACATAAATCACAATTAATAAACTTTCAAAATAGGAGGGAAAGATTCAAAACAAATATAAAAAATAAATAAATAATAGCAACACGCATGGAGGTAAAGGAATTGAATCCAAGCGGTTTGGCTTAATTCTATTAATAAAAATTTCGCTTTAACTGGAATAATAAAGTGAGGTCAAGTGTACAACACTTTCCAATTGAGATCAATTAGAACTTGTATGTGTCATATCTTGCAAAATTTGTTATTGGGACTACTACATGATCCTGTTGCAACCATCATACCTGAAAAGCTTTAGATTGGTAAAAAAAAATTATAAAAAAAAAAAAGAAAAAAAAGAAGACCATAACTACAATTTTAAAGATATACTATTTTTTTTTTCTTAAAATAACAAATTTAATAAAGTTGTGTCTATGAATACCGAATTAATATATATTTTTTTTAATTTTATTTAATGAACGATTTATACATAATACTCTACAAAATGAACAACTTAAATAGTTAGAATATGAAATTAATAAATGAACAATTCAAAATAAATACGCAGTGAAGCCCATGAATTCGCAACGGATTTGGGGTGGTTGTTGTGTCCCTAGCACAGCAGCCACTACTGTGCAGCTAAATGGACCCATTTCGGAATCCATTTTCATGATTCGAACCATTCACATTTTAAAATATATTAAGTAGAACATAACTGTAAAAAATCAAATTAATTGGATATTGTTAACTTTTTCATTTACTCACATTTGTATTCATTTTAATATTTTAAATCACAATTGTCATTTATTTTTATAGATACAAATGTGATTGGATGAAACGGTTAACAATATCCTATTAACTTTATTTTTTTATATATATATTCTATTCGCTATACTCTTAAATATGTACGGCTCAAATTATCAAAATGATCTCATTTAGCTACACAGCAGTAACTGCTATACTGAGACGCAACAGCCACCCCAATCCCTTTGCAACACCCCAGAAATTTAATAATGGACAGAATACAATCCCTTTTCCTTTTAAAAGTATATTTACTGTACATTTGTTTTAAAATCACAACCGAAAATTAAAAAACATTCACTTTATTTGATTTTAATTTCCTATATTCAATTTTCTATAAACTAAGTTTTTTTTTTTTTTTCATATATATATTTTTTGTTTTTAGGTAATTTTTTAATATTTTAAGTAAATTTTTTACTTTTTAGATACACATAATATAAATATAATTAAAAAGTATAATATTTGTGAAATTATTTTTTAAAAAATTCACTAAATACCAAAATTACAAAAAAATATGAAAATTTAGTTTGTTTTCGTATTCTTGTATATTTATTGATTTTTTAAAATATTTTATATAAATATTTTACTTTTTAGGTACGTTTTATGTTAGGTGCATTTAAAAATAAAAAAATTTGCTTAAAATATTAAAAAAAATTAAAAACAAAAAGACACGAAAATTGAAAAATTCAATTACCAAAAAAATGAATTCAAAAAATTAGAACCAAATAAGTTTTTTTTTTTTTTTTTTTTTTTAAAGAAAACAAAAGAGAGCATGAAAAATTAAGAGAAAATAACATAACGGAATAAATTTTCAAAAATATATATATATATATATATATCAAATTAATAAAAAAATTATTCATAAATTTCATATGGAGAATGTTGATCTATTTAGTACTAATAGTTTTCTTATGAACCAGTTAATTTTTTTTGTTTTGAAAAGTTATATTTATTTGATTTATTGCCATTTTAATTTAAGTAAATGCTCTTTTGTGATTTATTTGTAAAATTTTTTGATTCATTTCTCGGATGAGAAAGAAAAGATGAGGTGTAAAAAACTATTTTTGGGGGAATTGGTGGATGAAATGTTGGTTGTCGAGCATTGAAATATATATTTCTATTAGTGTGATTTTCTGGTGTTACATTGAAATGTTACATTAGAGTGCTACATTTAGAAAAAGTACACTAATGAGTTTTTATGTGTTGTAATGATTGAAGTATTCTGTTTGGAAAAAATACACTAATGTTGTGTTTGATTGGAGGATTTGCAGAGGAATTTGAAAAAGGAAATGGAAAAGGCAGATGAAATGTGAATAAAATATACCTACATTTCACCTAGTTTCACACATTTTTTTTCTTTTTCTTTCCAAATCCCTTTCCAAATCCTCCAACTAAACACAACATAAGGAGTTTTTTTGAAAATGTTATGTTGTTACGTTTTAAAAAAGTATACTAAGAATTTTTGTTAGTGTTTTACATTATAATATTACGTTTGACAAAAGTACGTTTGACAAAAGTACGTTAAGGAGGTTTTTTGAAATGTTATGTTGTTACATCTGAGAATAATACACTAAAGAGTTTTTAATATATTACATTAGAATGTTATGTTCGAGAAAAGTATAATAAAGAATTTTTTTTGTATTACATAGATTGTAGTGTTATGTATAAAAAATATATATGAAGAATTTTTTTAGAATGTTACGTTGTTACGTTTGAAAAAAGTATAATAAAAAAAATTTTAACGTGTTAAATTAGAGTGTTACGTTTGAGAAAAATATAGTAAGGTGTTTTTTTTCAAAATGTTATGTTTAGTAATTTTAATATTATGAGAAAATTCACATTTGTCTCTCAATACATAACACAAGCACGTTTATACTTGGGCCTTTACATAATTCACAATGGGATGAGACTTTTGGATCTATAAAAAAATCAAAAATGTTTTGTGGCACTAATCTGATGGGCACTAATGCCCCTAATTTCTATTCTGGGTAAGTTTTTTTTTTTTTTTTTTTACTTGATATGGAATTTCGGGGCTTTAGTGCCCTTTTTTTCGGGGCACTAATCAGTTCTGTAAAAAAATATAGAACTAAATAATTTATAACATCATTATTTAAAATTTATTAATGTTTTACTCTAATTTTTTTTTATACATAGTATTAGTAATTAAATTTGTATTTTTTATTTATTTATAAATTCATACTTTTTATTTGTGACTGTATTCACATGTAATAATTTCAAAAATCAAACATATTGTTGTATGAATGGAATGAAAAGCATCAAATCATAGTTCACATCAAAAGCAACACAATTTTCAATGAAACGTTCCTTTCACATTCTAAAAGTCAGTCAGTCGGTCTTCTTGTAGTGGTTGGCATCTTCTCAGCCATTAGGTGGAAAAGGGGTGTGGAAAGGGTTTTTGCGGTAGGAATATGTGGATTAAGTCTCAGTCATGAGTTTAAATCTTTTTTGGACGTAGCACAGTTAGTTAGGAGGTTAGATTTTAAGTTGTCTAATTAACACTTGGTGTGGGTTCAATACTCTCCCGCTGTACGAGTCCTGACTTAAGCGGAGCTTCTTGGGAGGTCGGGACAAGTTCCCAGGTTATAGTCTCCTCACTCGGAACGGCTAACAGGACACCTTGGTGATCTCTACAAAGGGGCGTTGCCTTGGACCTGCGGGAGAGTAGGGAGGATTTTCCTGTAACAAAAAAAAAAAAAAGAGGAAAGGATTTTCGCTTATCTCCGGCCTAAATCGGACTGAGGAGGTAATATAGAAATTATAAGGGCAATTACATATACCTCCCTCGAGATTTAGCTAAATTATAGATACCCTTTTGAGGTTTTGAAAATTACAGATAGCCCCCTGAGGTTTATATTTTCATAACAAATTGCTCCATGAGGTTTATATTTTCATAACAATTTGCCCTCTAATTTGTTATGCAAATAGTACCTTCAGGGGGTATCTGTAATTTCTCAAACTTCAGGGGATATCTATAATTTTACTAAACCTCAAAGGGGGTATATGTAATTTGCCCAAATTATAAGGATAAATTATAAATATATTTTTTGAAATTTTATTAAAATATAAATTGTTTTATATAGTTTTGAAAATTATATTATATTTTTTGAGATTTTTAATTTTATAATAAATTATTAAATTAATTAATAATTTTTAATGATGTTAAAAATATGTTTTAATTAATAATTTAGGTAATTTTATTATTTTATAGGAGAACAATTATGAATTTTATTTTATCAGTTAATTTTGTTAAATAAAAATTTCTAATAAGGGAGTATTTGTAATTTTTTAAAACATAGGGACTAATCTGTATTTTAAACAAATCTCAGGAGTTATATTTGTAATTTACCTAAATCATAATTATACTAATAGATTTTTTAAAAGATAATTTTAAAAATTAATATTTTAAAATGTAATAATTATACTATTAAAAAAATTAAATTTTTTAAAATAAACTATTATTTTGAGACAAAAAGAATAACTTAATATAGATATATATATCATAAAAACTCCAATTTTTCGGTTGGCAGTTTTATGAACTTTTTGTTCGTGCGCCTCTTTGTTTAGTTTTGAATTTTAAAAACGAGAAACATTAAGGATATTAATTACTTTCTTTGATTTCAGTTTTTAAAATTTACTTTTTAAAAAATTTATTTTTTTGTTTTTCTGTATTTTTTGTTTTCACTAATTTTTTTAATATTTTAAGAATTTTTTTTTAAAAATTTTTAGACATCTTTAACATAAATACGCTTACAAATTATAATATTTGTTAAAAAAATCTGTAAAAAATTCACTAAATACTAAAAATACAAAAAAATAAAAAATTCAATACATTTTTCGTATTTTTGTGTATTTATTAATTTTTCAAAATATTTTTTCACAAATATTTCACTATTTAGATACATCTAAATAACGTACATCTAACAAAGAAAAAAAAATTTCTTCAAATTTTAAAGAATATTACTAAAAATAAAAAAATTCAATTTTCAGATAATTGAATTCAGAAAACTCAAATCAAACACACTGATAAAACTTATGTGTCTGATAGTTGATCCCACTAAAATTTATGAGTGTGTTAGTAAGATTGTTAATAAAAGTGTTATCTTTAGCATTGTTGTTTTGAATTTTAATATATATATATATTATTTTTATTAAAATTTTAAAATAATTTAATCATTTTTTTTAGATCCATTTAATCTAGATATAAAATTTGTGAACAAAAAATTAATTTTTTTTAATATTTATTGAATTCTCTTTTTAAAAATATTTTACTTTTTTGTAAGTATATTTAGATTGTGTGCATTAAAAAAATTGATTAGAATATATATAAAAAAAATCACCAAAAATAACAAAACACAGAGAAGAGAAATTGAATTGACCGAACGACTTGATGAATTGACCCAACAAAATTTTTAAAAAATTTTTAGTGTGTGGAAATTTTATGCGCCGTTTTGGGAACTAAAATAAAAAGTTACGTTTTTTATCTTTGGTCCAAAAATATAAGTGGCAAAAACGCAACAAAATTGGTTTGGGAAGTTATAAAAACGTAAGTGTGAAATTACAAATTGGGGCCTATGACAAAAAAATAAAAAAATAAATTTCTTATGTTGGGTAAGGGTATTTTGGTCATTTTAATTTGATTTGACACCATAAACAAATATTAAATTAAAAAGTCAAAAGTCAGCTTTTTACCAACTTCCCAAATCACTTTTCAAAAAGCTAAAAAGCTTGATAAAAAGTCAAAAGTCAACTTTTTACCAACTTTCCAAAACACCCAATATATATATATGTGCGATAAACACATTCACTACACTAAAAATTCCCAAGATAGACCGCATGAGTAGAGAAGAATTGGAAATTTATGGAGTGTGTAATGATGGATATAGGAAAGTCTGTAGGAATTAGGATCCTCGGTAGGAATTAGGATCATCTACTTGTACTTTCTTCTTGTTTCTCTATTTGTAATGGTGGAGATGCACTCTAAAATGATCAAACGGTTTAGATTTGACCTTTTTTTTTTTTTATAAAAAAACAAAATTGTTTTTAAATTGTTTTTATTTTAAATAGGCAGATTTGGACCGTTGGATCATCCTAAGATGCATTCCACCATTACAAGTAGAGAGGCAATGAGAGAGTATAAGTAGAGGATCTGGACTCGATGGACGGAACCATTGCCTTTCCTTTCCTTTTCTTTGTTTTCCTAATGCGGAGTGGACCATCTCCGGTCTATTATTGGATTGGACCATCTAATTCGGCCTATGAAATTTATTTTTGAATTATATTTCAATAATTTCAACAGTTTACCTTTTAAAATTTATTAAGGACATAATTTGATAACTTAATTTTTTATAAAAGTAATATTAATAAATTTTAAATTGTCAACGATTGAATTAGATGGTCCAATCCGATAATATGGTCCAATCCGATAATGGGCCAGAGGCCGTCCACTACCCATTGGAAAAACAAAGAAAAGTAAAGGAAAGGAAATGGTTCCATCAACTTTCCTATCCATCATTAGACACGCATTTCCAATTCTTCTCTACTCAAGCAGTCTATTCTGGGAATTTTTACTGTAGTGAATGTGTTTATCACACATATATAAAATTTCCACACACTAAAAATAATTACAAATATTTTGTTGGGTCAATTCATCAAGTTGTTCGGTCAATTCAATTTCTCTTCTTTGTGTTTTGTTATTTTTGGTGATTTTTTTTTTTTTTTTTAAATATGTATTGTAATCAATTTTTTAATGCACTCAATCTAAATATACTTAGAAAAAAAGTAAAATATTTTTTAAAAAAGAATTCAATAAATATTAAAAAAATTTAATTTTTTTTCACAAATTTTATATTTAGATTAAATGGATCTAAAAAAAAAATTTGATTAAATTATTTTAAAATTTAATAAAAATAATTTTTTTATTTATTTTAAATTCAAAAAAAAAAAACAATGCCAGAGATACTAACACTTTTATTAACAATCTTACTAACACACTCATAAATTTTGGTGGGATCAATTATCACTTGGTGTGAGACACATAAGTTTCATGAGTGTATTAGTAAAATTGTTAATAAAAATATTTACTGTGTTTCGTTACAGTTTTCTGGAAATTTAGTTTTTTTGTTTTTCATGTTTTTTTTTTTTTTGTTTTTAATGAATATTTTTAAAATTTCAATCAATTTTATTACTTTGTTAGACGCACCTTACTTAGATGTATCTAAATACTAAAATATTTTTAAAAATTAATAAATATACAAAAATACAAAAAATGCACTGAATTTTTGAATTTTATTTTTGGTATTTAGTGATTTTTTTAAAGGCTTTTGTTTCACAAATATTATATTTTTTTAAGCGTATTTATGTTAGGTGTGTCTAAAAATTAAAAAAAAATTACTTAAAACATTAAAAAAATTTAGTAAAAACAAAAAAAATACAGAAAACGAAAAATTAAAATTTTCTACAAAGTAAATTTTAAAAATTTAAACCAAACAGAGTGATTAGTATCCCTAATATTTCTCGTTTCTAAAATTCAAAACATATAATCAGAAAATTATCTAGAATGTTAAATCTAAATATGATATTCGTAGAGTTGATTATCACAAATGATATAATTAGATCATTTTCAATTATAAATAATAATAAAAATTAGTAATAACCAAACACTATATAAAGTACAACCAAAAACTTTTGAATAAATCATATGATACATGGGTGATTATTCGGTAGTTTGAGAATATGATCACGTGGTGCTCTATGGTAGTATGAATGGTAGAGAAAGTGAAATATTAATTATTCATATTATATAATTGAAAAATATGAAAAGAAATAATAAATGATAATTGATTAGAGGATATGATCACGAAAACTATTGTATAATTTTCATGATACACACCCAAAAGGGGCTTGGGTATGCATCATTGAATTTCTCATATATTTAAGAAAAATGTTTTGGTACTCTAATTCTTGAACTCTAAAGTCAACTCTAATGAGCTAGCAGTGGTTTTCATCCACTGTGATATGATGTTTCTCTCTTGATTTGTTGAGCAATGATACATACTTCTAATTTTAGAATTTTAATTGAACTCTAATGATGTGGTTGAGAATTTAAAAAAAAAAAAAGCCAAAACATCCCATCATAGTAGGACCCACTTCTATTAAAGCTCAATAAAGCTTTCTTATTAGAGCTTTTAATCATTTTTGTGATTTTTTTTTGGAAAATGCCTTGGACCCCCAGTGGGGGTGCTGGGGGTCCTTGCTGATTGGCTGAAAAACAATTTTTTTTTTTTTTTTTTTTTTGGACTTCCAGCCACTGGCAGTGTGCCATGTGGCACTGGGGGGTGCTGGGGGTGCCCAGTCACTGGGGGTCCTTAGCATTACCCTTTTTTTTTTTTTTTTTTTTTTTTTCCTTGCTATGTCATTAGTGCTCCATTAAGAGTAATGTTAGAGACTCCAAATAATCTACCAAATATTTTACCAAACTTTTTACATGGGTGTAGGACCCACACACATGTAGGTTTGGATAGGTCCCACATCCATGTGAGAAGTTTGGTAAAATATTTAATAGATTGTTTGAGATCTCTAACATTTTTCCTCCATTAAAACATCAAAATTAATACTAATCATTACTGTTTATTTAAAGCGTTTGCTATTGGGATATATTAATGAATGAACATGATGCTTTGATTGTAAATTTTAAATAATTTTCTGATTGTATTTTCTTCCTACATAGACCCACTGTTTTAAAAATTCACTCCCAAGTTACGCTCTAGTCTCAATGGAAACGTGATTTTATTGTGAGTTATAGATATTTAATTAATTTAAATTTTTTTACAGATAATATGAAATTTTACATTAAATTATTAAATTAAATTCGAGGCACACTTTTTTATTGTGAGTTATAGATATCTAATTAATTTTATTTTTTTATAAATAATTTAAAATCTTACAATATGAATGGCTCATACTATTAAATTAAATTTGAGACACGCCCTTACAAACTCATAACACGGTACTATACCTTATAGAGACAGCACTAACCCAGTCCTAGCTCAACATGTTACCATCACTATAGTGAATGTTACTAATGCCATTTTTCTAAAATTTTCAATTCTTCAACTCATGTGCGGTCTATCTTGGGAATTTAGTGAATGTGTCTCACGCATAGGCGCCGTGTTTCGCATGATAGTCTATGCCCATAGTTCAAGTAATCTCAAATTATTTAATTTGAAATTTACATTAATCTAAAAGGATTCTTAATATTTGATCACTAATTACTGATGTTTTTCTATTGCGCACTACTTGTAGCTTGTTATTTTTCCCGTTCAGCAATAACTGTGAGTGTTACCGATAAAAACATCTCATATTTGCAAATATTAGATCAGCTCACTATGGGAAGGTTAGGGTCCCTACAAAACAAATAGTATATAAGCAAAATAATAATAAAAAATCCATAGCGCATATTGTGCAAAACTTCAAGGAGGTTATGAAATTTGATTTTTTTTTTTCTTCTAATTGTAATATATGTATTAATTCATATTTTGAAAAAATGAATTGATTTTTTTTAACATGTCATTCTAACAAATAATTGATCAAAACTAAATTCTCACAATTTTTTCCAAGAAAGATTGTATTAAAAATAGTGAAAAACAACAAATAGAAAGGGAAGAAACATAATATAAGTAGGATGGGATAAGACTAGAAATCTATGTAACAAATATCCAACCCTGGGGCGAAGGGGGGTTGGTTGGTAGGTAGGTAGGAAGCCAATAGATGCAACACTAATCGTCATTGTCAATGAACCAAATGTTGAAAAATAATAATTTTTCGGCAGCTTTAATTCGAAATTAAAGTGGGACTCAACTGCTGGTTGAGGTGGGTTTGAGTAGTTTTGTATTCTCTTAAGTAAGAAGATTGTTATATAAAAATAATGAGCCGAAACTATTGAGTTGTGAATGAGAATTGTCTCATAAAGTGGGCATCAATAAAGTTGTGTTTAGATTTGGACTTAATCTTAGTTTGGACTGGGCTTAGGCTTGTACTTGTGCATATGTTGGGTTTGGTCTTGGACTTGGACTTGAATTTGGACTTAATCTTGCGTTTGGACTAAGCTATGTTGTGTTGGGCTTAGCTTGTGCATGTGTTTGCAAATTGGGCCTGGATCGGGTTGTGACCCAACATTAGTATCAATTTTGTGACCCATCTAATTGGTTTATTCAACCATCATCTATACTTCTATACTCTATATATAACCAAATGTAGTTGTTAAGTCAAAAGGCTTCAAAACTTGAATCCTAAATTCTCATAATTTTAAAGAAAAAAAATATTACGTGGCACTTCCCTTCACCTCCTTTCCCACTTTTCAAGTCTTCTCACTCCTTCTCTCTATATAAAATATAAAATTAAAAAATAATAAAATATTCATCCATATCCATCACCAATAATAATATTTATCTCAAAATAATAAAATATTCATCCATATCCATTACCCACAATAATATCTATCTCATTCTCAATCTCAATTTTAAAAAAAAAAAAAAAAAAAAAGAAACCAAGAACTTCTACAACTTCCACACACACGTTTCTCTATTCAGTTTATTCCAGTTATCTTTTATTTGCTCATAATAACTCATCTTCTCCATTGTTATATTTTTCAAGTTTGATTATCTGCAAAAATCATTACAAGGTCAGTGTAATATTATTTCTTACTTTATATGCATTTTTTCGGTGTTTGTTACTTTGAGTGTATATATATATTTTTTCAATATTTTTCAGTTTATCTACAAATTTTTTCATTTTCTTCATTTTTATGCTCATAATATTATTTCTTACATTATATGTACTTTTCCAGTATTTATTACTTTTGTGTGTATATATTTCTTTTTTTTTATTATTATTTTTCAGTTCATCTACACATCTTTTCATCTTTTTTATTATTACATTTTGCATGATTTGAGCTTGCTTACTTTAAAATTTTTAATTTGTTTTTGTTTTTCAATTTAATTAGATTCGAAACTCATCAAATCTTGAATTTAATTTATTTTATTTTATCTCATGTCTATCACACCATCACACTTATTAATGGCTTTGTGCAAACTCTCGAATTCAAGAAGATTAGCTCTGCATAAAGTTAATCTCACATTTGCTCCTTCAAGCTCTCTCAAATGAGAGTTCTTCGGATCATCTACAACCAATATACACCCACTTAACAATACAATCACACACAATAGCTTCAAAACCTTAAACACAATTTCTCAATTTAAAATTTTAAAAATTTTTAAAAATAAAAATATATTTGGCTTAAAGTGATTGGTACATCTAACAATATTTAATTTTAAAATTTTAAAATCTTTAAATTTTATCTAAACATGTCTAATTTAAAATTTTGATTTTTTTTTTTTTTACAATATTAGAAAGAAAAAAAGTGGCTCAAATCTATTAGTGTATTATCTAAATTTTGAATTATTACACATAGCATAATATTACTGGATTTAACATTTAAATTTTAAAATTAACCAAAATATCTAACTACATGATTCGAGGAATTTCAATACTTTATTCTGAATTTTCCAATTTTTTTATTTTTATTTTTACAACATTTAAGTTGCTAAGTGTTAATTTTTTATTGGCTATCCATGATTTTATCCTAAATTATTGGTTAATGATTGACCACTATTAAATTCTTTTTGTAAGGTATAATGGTAACAATTGACTACCATCAATTTCAAAGTTTTCTATCAATGTATTTAAAAAAAAAAAAAAAAAAAATCATCATCAAGCATGCAATTTAAAAATTAAATATATTTTATTCTATTACAACTTTATTAAAAGTGTAAATTTATTTTGCTACTATTCAAGAAAATATATATGCCTTTATTTTGATATAACAAAAATTAAATTATCTTCTATTCATACATAATCTCTCATAAATATCTTATCTTTTTAAAAATTTTGATTATCAGCAACCGAATTCCCACATTTCTCTCTCTTTTTTTTTTTTTTTTTTTTTTAGGATGTTTATTTTATTTTTATCTTTTTTCAAATTAGATTTGATATCTATCTTTTTACCTATATATCTATATCTATACTATATATAAGGAAATATAGTATCTACTCTAAAATTTTCAAAGTCTCAATACTTAATTCTCAAACAGTTGATATTCTTTTTCCTATATGTCACTCTCTCAAAATTATGTTTTAAATTTTTCTTCATCCTTATTTTTTTCCAATAAAACACATTTTTTTTTCCTCTTAATATTGTTTTTATTTTAAATTTTTAACTTTTAAAATCTTTTATTATCTAAGACTCCTTATCTCTTTTTATTTTATTTTTTATTTTGCTTAATCTTCTCCTATATCTTCATTTATCTTATTTCTTATTTCTTCCTTTTTAAATTTTCTTATTTCTTCCTTTTAAAATTTTTTTTTAATCCCCAATCCTATCATTATCTCCAACTTTATTTTTATTATATTGTTCATATGATCCCTTTTTAAAATTTATTTTAATCTTAAATCTAATAATTATCTTCAAATTTATTCCTATCTGATAATGATCTTCAATTTCATTTCTCTCTTATTTTTCAAATGCTTCATATTTTAGCTATATATTCTAACACACCATAGAGTTTTTTTAGTGTTTGCATATTGGGTATAAAGTTTTGTTCAAGCTCTGCGTTTAAGATTCGAGTTGCATTCAACCATCAATAACGTCACAATTAGTTAACCAATTGTAGGATTCAAGGGTTCGATGAATTGTATTCTTTTTGTATACCTATGTGTATATGTACTAGGTTCATTTTTTGTTGTTTTCTTTAAAGCGGGCTTTGAACATTTTTACATTATTTGTAGTAGGGTTCATTTTTTACATTATTTGTAATAGTACCCATTTTTACATTATTTGTTTTTAAAGTTATAATAATGTCCGATAGAAATATAGTTCAAGTTGCTAAATGACCTACTTGGACTAAGATAATTTTATAATCAATTTTTTAAATGACAAATTTATAAAAAAAATGAATGTGTGAACTTAGGTATGAGATAGTTATCATATTCAAAATATTTCTTAATTACAATTCCCTGTTATATTTTAAATTTATAAGAATTTTTTTATTTTATTATACAAAAATGACTATAATAAATTATTTAAATTATACATTCCCGTGCATAGCACGGGTTGCTGCTAGTTATATACATATTTATTTGTACATATTAAGCACATGAGAGGTTTAGACCTTTGTAACTCTCATCTTTTGATGATGGAGTTGATGGCCATATTAGTGGTCATAGGTTTTCAACCTTTGTAACTCTAGCCCTAATGGCTAGAGTTGATGGCCTTGGTTAATAGCATTTGATGGCTCTATTAATGTATAGCCTTCATGGCTAGGGATTCCCTTACTTGTATAAATAGAGGCCTTTCCCCTCCAACTTGAGAAATAATTTTGTAGAGATTTTTCATGGAAAATAGAGATGGTGTTTTAAGATAAAAAAGTTGGAGAATATTTTTTTTTTTTTTTTTTTTTCACTAAAGAAAATTTTTCCTATCTTCTTTTGGTAACTCCTTCTTTGGTTCTTACTAGAGAGAGTGAAACCATTGTCAAGTTCACCGAAGCTATTCAGAAGGTGCTTCTGCATTAGCTGGTTTCGACCATCGTATCTTGGAAGACAGACGCCGGCGTACCTCCAGCACCTACCGAAAGGCGGTGAATCTGTTTTAAGGAAACTGTGGTATCACACAGATTTCAGTTTGCTTCCTTTATCTTTTGTTCTTCAAAGTTTTAAATGTAAATAATTTCGTATATATTATTTTATATGTCCATTTGAATCCATCTTATAATATGTTCCATGGTGTAATCTAGTTCATTCTTGTGTTTGTTTTAGTTCTATAGTTTATTGTATATTTCATTCCTTAATAATAAAAAATAATAATAATAATTGTTTTGTCATTTCTATTCAATTTATTTCATATATTTTTCTTGTATTATTATGGGAAAATACCAACAATCTTAAAATAGATTCATTATAAATAGTTTTGATAAAACAATTTAGTTTTTGTTATAATTTTATTCTAGTGACTCGTGGAATTAAAATTAATTTAATTGCCCAGAGTTATTGGAATTTGAGTTATTTGATGGTTAGTATTTAAGTTGCTAAGAGTTTATAAAAATAAAATAAGAATTTTATTTCTTAAGATTTTTACTAATTTATTTAATTTATTTGTTATTTGTTTTCTGTTGTAGTTAACTTTCTCTATAGGTTTACCTAAACGAGAAATGATGATATATAATACGAACAAATAAAATAATTTGGAATTAGTAAATTGGACTACTAATTTTTTATTTGAATAGGATTACCTTTGCGTGGAATAAGGAATAATATTAGACATTCGGAATTTTAGTGAATTTAATTATTCATTTTACAGTTCAGTTTAATTTTAAATTTATTCCGTATGTTGTTTTGAAAGTTTGGTAACAATTTCGATTCAATTTGATTAATTAAATTTTGGAAAAAAACAAAGTGGACGATTTTGATAATGTTAAGAGATTCGGCTAGTTGAGAGGTTTTCGACAGTATAATTTCCAAACATGTTTGTTTTAGGAGAAAATTTAATAAAACAGCTTCGGTTTTTCTATATAATGGTCTTATTTCTGAGTTTGTTTATGATTAAGTTGTATTTAGTAAAACAGTTTCGGTTTTTTTATATAATGGTCTTATTTCTGAATTTGCTTATGATTATGTTGGATTATAAGGTGGATGGATCCTAAGAGAGAATTAGTGCATGATGGAATAATTTTGCATTATAATTCTATTAATTAATTGTTGTTTCGGTTGTGAGTTTTCCATGTCTTGATGTGTAGAATCAAGTGTATTGTTGGAGTTTAACTCTATTGTTTATATGATTATTTGCTCATAGTAGATGATTGGAATGTCAATGTTATGACTATAATAGTCTTATATATGTAGTTATCTCATAGCCATGAAACTCATGAAATTCTTGTAACTGCAATGCATCTATAGCCTTTAAATTACACATTGTGAGTTATAACTGAAATTACTTGTGTAATATTCACTTTATTGGTTCATTAACTCATCTTGTACCCAAGTATGTATATGAACAGTGAGCATGGAGATTTAGTGGCAATGAGGATAGAGTTTTGTAATGTGTTTTATACAAAGAAAAGCATTACAAGTGAAAAAGTGTGGTTTTGGCTAAACAGACGATTTTTGATGCAACTATGAATTTCGTTTTGCAGATTTAGATAATTTGTAATTGTAACAGTTGTATTTCCTTTCGTAGTAGTTTTAATTTCTAATTTGTAATAGTTTCACCATAGTGAAAGGAAATGGGGAAAGAAAGAAATTATAAACCTTCGGGGTTTAGAGAAAGTCTTTGGGATTAATTTTAAGATGGATTTGGTTTCAAACCTTTGTAGTTTGAGGAAATCTTTGGGTTTAAATCTTTTTATTCCCAAAGAGGTAGTAAACGAAGTTTTGAGAAAGTCTTTAGTTATAATCTGATTATTTCTAAAGTGTTGTGGGAAAAGAAATCAAATTTTAGCATTAGCTAAAATATTTATGATTTTTATCCAGAAATAATGGGCTCAGTTCTGGGTGTGCCGGTTGACTTTTATGAGTGGTGTAATTCTGATAGCAATTTTTATTTGCTTATTAGTTTTGGAAACTTGGTTTTTTTTTTTTTTTTTTTTTAAACCTAGTTTATCCCCTAAAAAACTTATTTCTAAATTTGTTTCTCATGGATTAGAAGTCAACATACTCTTGAAAGTTTTGTCTATGGTTAACTGGGCCTTAAGTGGGACCGGTGTGACCCCTCCAGTCTTCTTGGAAACTTTCCTAACCATGTTCGATTCTAGAATAAGTGGTGAGATCAGTTTTGAATTAAATTTCAAACTTTGGGATTTTCTAGTGTTAAGTTTAGTTTCTGGAAAAATAGAATAGTGAAATTTTGTTATGATTTTTCAGAAATGGCTTCAAGAGGTGACAACAGGAAATGTTGTTTCACCTGACAACCTTAAACCTTGAAGGTTTTTAAAGGAAGATCTAGACAGATCAAATGTGATTAAAGGAAATCATAAGATTGCACGATGATATCTTTGAATTTATCAGAGGCAATTAGTACATTATCTTTGTGTCAATTATAGCACGTATGATTGCTATATGGCTTTGCTTAAGAGCAAATATGAGACAACCTGTTAGGGTGGGTGAATGTATTTTTTGAATTTTTATAATTCTAAATATATTCTTGAATTTCTTCTAGTGAGTGCAAAAACATTGATCACAGAGATAGAAAACTTGTGGTTCCTAGAAGGTGTTAGACCACTGGCTACATAGTTATGAGATTGTGGTTCCTAATAGTAAATAGATTACTGATCATATGTTAAGACATGATGGTTCCTAGTAGTAAAAGAGTCTACTGATCGAATGTCAAGACATGATGATTCCTAGTAATGAAATTTTTTACTGATCTTATGTCAAGGCGTTGTGATTCCTAGTAGTAGAGTGACTACTGATCACATGTCAAAACATTGTGATTCCTAGTAGTGGAAAGTCTACTAATCACATGATGATAAATTAGTGATTCCTAGTGATAAGACTACTGGCCATGTTATGAAATTCCAAATAGTAGACTATTGATTACTAGGTTTGTGATTCCAAATAGTAAGGCTATTCACTTCAGAGTGACCTGTTGGACCAAACTCGTTTTGGTGCCTTGAATTCGAGAAAGACCTAATTCGGTTAATGACGGTTTGGGAATATGTTTTCTGTGATATGATTATGAGAGTCACAAAATCATTGTGACATAACGAATTGTTTGAGTTGTATGAATTTTTGTAAAAGCTGAAAGCCTTCATATAAATTATACAAATGTGGGGGTATCATGCAAAAGGTGGTAATACCTAAACCCAAGAGGGTTAGGATAAGCCTAAAAATTCATTGATTTTGTATTCAACGGTTATACACAATATAGTAGTACATATCGGATTTTTGTGGACAAATCTGATATTCAGATTTATACAAGAATATTATCATGAAATTGAGAAAATGGTTTTCATGAGAAAAGAGATGAGCCTAGACGATATTAACATGCTAGGACTTTAAAGTTCTTCTATCTAATCTTCATAAACCTATATGGTGGCTAGTCAGGCTAAAAGCTTCCTTGAAGCTATGATTTCTCTAAAAGAAGTTATTAATTTAACTTTATCTTGCATAGGTAGTAAGCCTTGAGATGCAAGTGAATGAAAGCTGATGAGATAGGCTTGTTATCAAAGGATATCGGCAAAGAGAATGCATGGATTACTTCACCAGTTGTGGTGAGTGTGATCACAATTGTGCGAAGTCTAGAGACACAACAAGATGGATGTTCATATAGTTTTCCTATATGAAGAATTAGTTGAATAAATCTTTATGGAACAACCCGTAGGGTTTGTCAGTTCCAAGACGAGGAAAGATTGTAAGCTTGAGAATCATTTTATGATTTGAAATAAGCACTGAAACAATGGCATGAGAAATTTGACTAAACTATGTTATCAAGTAGGTATTGATAAAATGTTTTTATGTTAAAGACATTGACAATAATATATGTCATTTTGCTCCTGTGTAGGTGACATGCTCATTGTTGGTAGTTATGAGAAGATGTTTAATACTACCAAATGGATGTTGAACTCTAAGTTTGACACGGGCCTTGTAGATGTATATCTGAGAATTAAGATTTCTTGACCATTTGCTGACAGTGTACTTTCTCAGTCTCATTATTTTGATAAGAGTCTTGAGAAGTATAAGTTAGATACAAGCGTGTTAAAGACTTCGGTAGACTTTAGTCTCCGTTTGACCAAGAATATTGAAATATTCTTGGGTCATTGGAAGTTTGAAGTATCTAATGAGGTGTACAAGGCCATGTATGACCTACTCAATTAGTAGGCTAAATAGATACACGAGTAATCCCAATGCCTATCTTTAAAGGGCGTTTGTGCGGGTACTAAGGTACTTACAATGAAGCCAGGATTATGGGTTGCATGATCCCAGATATCCAGTTGTACTAGAAGGGTACAGTGACGTCACCTAGATATCTGATATAAAGACTACAAATCCATTGGTGGATTTGTTTTCACTATTGGAGGTGCAGTTGTGTCTTGGAATTCTTCCAAGCAGATGTGTATCACGAGATCAATGATGGAATTGGAGTTCAATGATTTAGATAAAGCTACCGAAGTAGGTGAATGGCTTTGCCGTTTTCTTAAGGATATTCCATGTTGATCGAAACTAGTGCTAGCAATTTTGTATACTTTGCGACAACTAATCAAGTATTAGTAGGGCACAAAGTAATACGTATAATGGAAGATCTAGACATTTTTGTCAAAGACATAATTTCATACGACAACTACTCTCTTGTGTTGTCACTATAGACTATGTAAAGTCTAAGGACAATATTAGGGATCCGTTAACCTAAAGATTAAATCGAGAGTTAGTAAGAAGTCACCAAGAGAAATGAGGTTAATGCCTTTAGTGAATGTTACCGGAACGGAAAACCCAGCCTAGTTGACTAGAGATTCCAAGATCTAAGTTCAAAGGGACAACCTAATTGCATGTAATGGGTGAGTCACTGAAGAGGTAAATCCTTTTGCCTATTCCTTTATAAAGTGATACCCTATGGGATGGAAGGTTAAACTAATGCTTTTAATAACCTAAGTGAGTGAATAATCAACTGTGGTAGGTCTATTGTCACCTATGTGAGTGTGAAGTGGGGCCTCTTCTTTAAGAATTGATGAGACCGAATTCTTTAAAAACACTCTTTGAACCAGGCTAGTGTTCGAGGGCCAAACCAGGCACACAAGTGAGAACAAGAAAAATGGTTGAAGTAACTCCTATGTGAGGTCTATTGTCTCAGTTTACATAAACAGCAGAGCAGTTCAAGACATCATGTTCACTGGTCAGCCAGTAATCTGATAGGCTTTTACTATGAAAGGTTCAAAGCCAATAACTACATTTTCTGATGTAGGGTTATTCTGTGTGCTCTCTCTTTGAGTCTTTATTGTAAAGCGTTGTCCGTTTTTCTTTATTCGGCCAATTTTATTCATGTAGGGGATTGTTGGAAAATAATAATTCTTTGACAACTTTAATTCCAAATTAAAGTGGGACCCAACCATCGGTTGAGGTGGGTCTAAGTAGTTTTGTATTCTCTTAAGTAAGAAGATTATTATACAAAAATAATGATCTAAAATTATTGAGTTGTGAATGAGAATTGTCTCATAAAGTGGGCATCAATAAAGTTGGACTTAGATTTGGTCTTAGTCTTAGTTTGGACAAGGCCTAGGCTTGTGCTTGTGCATATGTTGGGTTTCGTCTTGGACTTGGACTTGGACTTGGACTTAATCTTGAGCTTGGGCTAAGCTATGTTGTGTTAGGCTTAGTTTGTGCATGTGTTTTCGAATTAGGTTTGGATCGGGTTGTGACCCAACATTAGTATCCATTTTGTGACCCATCTAATTGGTTTATTCAACCATCATTATATACATATTTATTTGTATATATTAAGCAAATGAGAGGTTTAGACCTTTGTAACTCTCATATCAATGTTTTCAAAACCGGACCGGTGAATGAATCGGAAAAGAGACCGGGTGGACGGGTTACCGGTTCAACCATCGGGTCAAAGCGGTCGAACCGTGACATCATAATTAATATTATATAATTAAAAAATATAATTATAAATTATAAATAAATAAAAAATATATAAATAATCAAATAAAAATAAAAAGTGTTACATAGTATTTATTAATAATATTTAATAAAGTCATAATTGATAAAAACAAAGTCACTTATTTTAAAGAAATTAAAATTTTTAAACATTCCCTCCAAATAAATTGATTGAATGCTAGATTTAATTTGGAGGGAAATGAAATTTTCAACTCTCCCTCCAATCAATATGTTTCAAATAATTTGATTGAATCCCGCATAGAATTTTGTAGGTTCTCTTTGAAAACTCTTTTCCTATAAATAGGAATAGACTTTCATAATCTTCTCAAGTTTTCAATGAGACTCTTCCTTATGAGAGAAGACTCTTGAAATAAGAATTTTTAGTCAAAATTTTGAAATATATTTATATATATATAAATATATAAAAAAAGAAAGAAAATAAAAAAAAAAGTAAAATAAAAAAAAAAAGAGACCGGTCTGACCCTCCCGACCCGGTCCGGGTCACCGGTTTTGCCGATTCGACCACTGGGTCACCGGTTTTCCCCGATTTTGGCCCCACTCCGAGTTCAGGGGGTTGACCGGATCGGAACAAGGCTCGGTTCCTGGTCCAACCGGTTCGACTGGCCAGTCCGGTCCGGGTTTGAAAACATTGTCTTATATTTTGATGATGGAGTTGATGGCCATATTAGTAGCCATAGGTTTACAACCTTTGTAACTCTAGCCCTCATGGCCTTGGTTAATGGCATTTGATGGCCCTAAGAAGCCTTTTCCCTCCAACTTAGGAAATAATTTTGTAGAGATTTTTGATGGAAAATAGAGATGGTGTTTTGAGATAAAAAAGTTGGAGATATATATTTTTTTCACCAAAGAAAATTTTTCCTATCTTCTTTTGGCAGCTCCTTCTTTGGTTCTTACTAGAGAGAGTGTAACCATTGTCAAATTCGCCAAAGCTATTCAGAAGGTACTTCTGCATTAGCTGGTTTCGATCGTCGTATGTTGGGAGACAGACGCCGGCGTACCTCCAGCACCCACCGGAAAGCAGTGAATCTGTTTTAAGAAAACTGTGGTATCACACAAACTTCAGTTTGCTTCATTTATCTTTTGTTCTTCGAAGTTTTAAATGTAAATAATTTCTTGTATATTATTTTGTATGTCCATTTGAATCCATCTTATAATATGTTCCATGGTGTAATCTAGTTCATTCTTGTGTTTGTTTTAGTTCTATAGTTTATTGTATATTTCATTCTTTAATAATAATAAAAAATAATAATAATTGTTTTGTCATTTCTATTTAATTTATTTTATATATTTTTCTTGTATTATTATGAGAAAATACCAACACCAAAATTAAGAAATTCAAAAACAAAGCGAATATTAGTTTCGTACTCCTACATAACAAGCATAAGCAACACTTGCATGAAGCATGCCCAGTCCGAAGTTGAAACCAGAAAAAGCACATCACGTATAATTACCAAAAATTCAAGCAGTGTACTTGAAGTAGAATCATTCTAATGTATAAGCTTCAAATTTCTAACCCTGCAAGTGTCATGGATAAAATCATTAATAGAAATTGAAAAGAGTGAGTATGGACAAAATCATTAACATGACATATCTTATATGTTAAACTAAAAACACAAAAGACAAACATTAAAAAACTTCTACAAAAATTGATAACAACAATCTTTATACCTTATAAAATGAATCGATCTAATTATGTCACCAAGATAATATCCAAGTTTTGAGCCCGTGGTGAAAGCTTCCAAGATGTACACTACTACAAAAATAGATAAAGATCACACTTTGATAAATGAAAATATCTCACTTTTATTGGAAGTGTGATAAAAAAAAATTAGATTGATATTTTAATCACACTTGATTTAATTGAGTGTGATAATATTTATTTTTTATGTCACTTTTCAATTAAATGTGATTATATATATGTGGGGACATATTTTTGGGTAGTCCACGTGGCCGAGGTTGTTAGCCGAGGTGCCATGTGGGCAGACCATGATATCGAGATATGGTGCGATAATACCGGAATCTGAGATATTTGGATAGAGAACTAGAGTCCTAGATGACATCAAACTATCTATTTGGATAGAGGACTAGAGTCTTAGATTGGGAGAGGACTTCAGTTTGGATAAAGATAAGACTCTTAGAGAGTTTATCCCAATCCTACTGGGAGTCCAAGATTAGCAGTAATCCAGAGTCCATTGAAGCATGGCTTCTATTGGGACTAGGTTTGTGTTGGCTATAAAAGGGAGGTACCCTCATGGGTCTAAGGTATGCTTTTTATACTCTGTCTAGTGAGTTAAGCACTATTGGTTATCTTTGAGAGATATTTTACTGACTTGATCGTCAAAGTTCCCCCGGGTAGACGAATCACCGTGGGATTCTTATCTTTCTGTGACAGGTTGTTTGGCCTTAATCTATTCTGCCAGTGCTCTCCAGCTGAGTTCCCCCTTTTGGTTGTGTGGTCGGAAATCAACACCCATAATTTGGCGCCGTCTGTGGGAACTTAAGGAGAATAGATGGCCAACAACGAGCAGAGAGAAAAGATTGGGGACGATATCCTTAGTGGGAGTGGTAAACTTGCCAATCTAAACGTGGAAGAAGAAAACCGTAATGAAGGAGCACGGGATCAAAATCCCGGAGAGAATAACATTGACCAAAAGAGAGACGCACTGAAGAAAGCAGGCCGAAATAAGTACTACCGTAAAAGCAACCTTTAAGTATGGAGGGACAAATGCCGGAAAAAAGACGAGAAAACTGAAAGACATGGCAAATAAGTTGACAGATCTACAAACAATGGAGGCTGAACAACGTGATGCAGCCGACATCCCTATTACAAGACATGCCAGCACCAGCAACCAAAACTGGTGCTTAGAAAACAAGATCTCGGCCTAGATGAGTAGGTCCAAGAAGACAAGAGCTCAGCCTAAGTGAGCAGATCCCGGATTCCAGATCCCGAATCCCGGATCCTAGAAGACAAGATCTCGGCCTAGTTAAGTAGGTCCGAGGAGACAAGAGCTTAGCCTAAGTGAGCAGATCCTAGATTCCAGATCCCAGATCCTAGAAGACAAGATCTCAGCCTAAGTGAGCAGATCCCGGATTCCAGATCTCGAATCCCGGATTCCAATACTTGAAGATGTTTCTAAGCGAAACATGACGAATAACTTAGACTTATTATATGACAGAGTTGAATTATACTTGCATATAATAGAGTTGAACTAAGTTGGCGATGTTTCTAAGCGAAACATGACGAATAACTTAAACTTATTATATGGCAGAGTTGAGTTATACTTGCATATAATAGAGTTGAACTAAGTTGGCGATGTTTCTAAGCGAAACATGACGAATAACTTAGACTTATTATATGGCAGAGTTGAATTATACTTACATATAATAAAGTTGAACTAAGTTGGCGATGTTTCTAAGTGAAACATGACGAATAACTTAGACTCATTATGTGGCAGAGTTGAATTATACTTACATATAATAGAGTTGAACTAAGTTGGCGATGTTTCTAAGCGAAACATGACGAATAACTTAGACTTATTATATGACAGAGTTGAATTATACTTGCATATAATAGAGTTAAACTAAGTTAGATTAACATGGACCTGTCATATTGGCAGAATCAGACACAGATTGGAATTAGGTGCATATCAGTCAGATTAACAAAGAGACCAAGGTTGGTAACCTCGGCCAGTCTTTGTTTAAATCTGACCCCAGCGACAAGGTCAAAGCCACATGCTTAATGAGAACCCAAGTGGAACTTAAGTTCACATTAGGGGGCAGAGGGCTGGAGAATGATGCTTGGGAGTTAGAATTTACAAGCTAAGATTGGTTTAACACTTGCTGAAATTTTAAGAAAAATTTACAAGTTGAAGTTAAGACGAGGTTATGTCAAAAGAAGATTGGTTTAACACTTGTCGAAATTTTAAGAAAAGTTTACAAGTTGAAGTTAACCCAAGGTTATGTTGAAATAATAGAAGACAGAGGTCCTGATAAGTAAAGAGTGAAGTGGCAAGTTGTAAATAACACTAGTGAAAATATTATGATAAATATTTTCAAGTGTTAGGTCAAAGCCGAGATAAAACTGCTAGTGGGTATAGCCGAAATATTCCGCGCCGAGGAGATTACACAGTTAAAGATGTATGTTGAAGACATGCAAAATATTCTAAGTATGAAAACATGCAAAGCATAGAAGAAAAGCGGTAAGCATACATGATGAAAGCAATATTCAACACTTAGAAGAAAATAGAAGGCTTGCATTGAAAAGGGACAACTTGTTCAAGTACATAAACAGGCACATCGGTCTGACAAAACAGATACTGTTCAAAACAGAGAAGAAAATTACAAAGAAAAAGGTACAATGGAAAGAAAAATTCCTAAGTACTAGGATCTTGTGCATTGATCTCAGACTATTCAACCTCGGTTGTTGGCATTGTTTCGGTCTCGGCAGACAGCTAGGTAGACTTCTCGGCCGTGATTTCGGCATCGATTTCTAGAAGAGTCTGGTCTAGGCTTTTTGCAGCGGTAGTGATCTCGGTTTCAGAAGTGTCGGCCTTCTTTGGTGAGGTGCTCTTGGAGACCTCATCCTCATCCTTCTCAATCAAGTCCAGGACTTGATTATTTAGAGTAGAGGACTTGGCCCCAGCAACAGAGTAGGGGACTTGGCCCTAACAGTAGCTTTAGATTCTTTCTCGGCAACCTCAGCCTCGGCCTCTTCCTTGTCTCCGGCCTCCTCGTCGTCGGCATCTTTTACTTCCTTGGCCTCATCCTCAGATTGATTGGGAGAGGAAGGAAAAAGGGACATTGAGCTAACCCATATCACAGAGGAGAGAGTCCTCAGGGACAAACATCTTTTTGAGGGCTGTCATCCAGTCAAGATAGTAGCCTTTGTTGCAGGCCATGTTGACTTGTTTTTTCAACCTTAGCAATGGCCTCGGCTTTGGCAACAGTAACTTGGTCCACTTGCTTCATGTGCTTCTTTTTTGAGATATTGAGTTGCTGGAGGCATGAGCATGTCAGATTGACTATAAGGAGATGGAGTGGATTGCACAGTTATGACATCAAGGATGTCAACAAGAAGGTCTTCTATGACAAGAGTTTGGCGAGACATGTCGTCGTTGGTTACGACGATGGTTACTCACAGATAAGGCAATTGAAAAATTATCAAGGTCTAAGGCTGGAAGCTTAGGACCTCGGTGTTTTTTGTTCCTGGTTCTAGCTGCAAGATCGTCGCTATGTCGGTGTTTGCACTGCCATTGAAATGGTGGGTTGATACGTGGAACAGTTGATGAAGTGCTTGGCTGCTAGTCTGGTTCAACTAATAGAGTTTGAACCTGGGGCACGAATGGATTATTCATGGCAATGAATGCTTCAAGAACAACGATGATGGTTTGCAGAGGCAAAAAGAGAGAGTCTGGGGACACAGATAGAGGCAAAATAAAAAAAGATGGCAAAAAGTTATGATTTCGAGTCCTTAGGCGACGTGCTCGTGCTGATGTTAGATGGTTGGGGGCAAAACTGATGCGACACGATGGAGACGTGATTAGTACGCTCCAATCTGATAATGATCTTGATTGAGAAATGCAATCTCAGTTGAGATGATCTCGGTAGAGGTGATGATCTCGGTTGAGATGACGATCTCGGTTGACATGATGATTTCAGTTGAGATGTTGATCTCGGTTGAGATATTGAATTTGGATGGGAGCAGAACTTGTTTATTCTTGGTTTCTTATGAGATGATACTAGGATCTTGATGTTCTTGAACTAGCAAGTCATGATCTCTGCTAGTAGTGTGATCTCTGTTGAGATGTTGGACCTGGATGAGATAGAACATGATGGTTCTTGGTTCTTGGTTCTTGATTCTTGACGAGTGGACATATGAGTCCTTATTTCTTGTTGTCGACAAGTCACAATCTCAGTCGAAGAAGTACATGTATAGATTCAATCACCTCAGTTTGCCGAGGTAATAGAACCTAGGGGGCAGTTGTGGGGACATATTTTTGGATAGTCCACGTGGTCGAGGTTGTTAGCCAAGGTGCCACGTGGGCGGACCATGATGCCGAGATATGGTGCGATAATACTGGAATCTGAGATATTTGGATAGAGGACTAGAGTCCTAGATGACGTCAAACTATCTATTTGGATAGAGGACTAGAGTCCTAGATTGGGAGAGGACTTCAGTTTGGATAAAGATAAGACTCTTAGAGAGTTTATCCCAATCCTACTAGGAGTCCAAGATTAGCAGTAATCGAGAGTCCATTGAAGCAAGGCTTCTATTGAGACTAGGTTTGTGTTGGCTATAAAAGGGAGGTACTCTCATGGGTCTAAGGTATGTTTTTTATGCTCTGTTTAGTGAGTTAAGCACTATTGGTTATCTTTGAGAGATATTTTACTGACTTGATCGTCGGAGTGCCCCCGGGTGAACGAACCACCGCGGGATTCTTATCTTTCTGTGACAGGTTGTTTGGGCTTAATCTATTCTGCCAGTGCTCTCCAGCTGAGTTCCCCCTTTTGGTTGTATGGTCGGAAATCAACACCCACAATATATATATATATATATATTTTAATCATACTTTCTAATTAACGTTCGATATATTTATTTTTTATGTCACTTTTCAATTAAGTGTCATTATATGTATATATATATTTTAATCACACTTTCTAATTAAGTGTGATTATATATATATATATAATATAAGTGTGATTAGATATATATTTTTTTGAATATATTATTTTTATATAAAAATATATCCCAAAATTGGCCCATTTTCCTCTTCTACTACTCTAGCAGGCACGATCGACTTTTGCCGAAGAAGATTAAGAATTTCCAAACATATTAGACTCTTCCTTTTCCAATTCGCACTACTTCTCTTTCTGATTCATTAGCCCTAATTCGGTTTGTACCTCCAAAATCACGATTGTTACTCACTTAACGTCCATATTAAAGTTTGTCTCTGTTGAATCTTCAAACTTCTGGGGAATTCTTTCCTTTTTTTATAATTTTTTTTATGCCCCGTTCGTATGTCATTCATAAGATATGTTTGTATATATATATGATTATGATTATTATTAATAGAATTATATAAATATAGTATGTCATTATGAATGAGGGTTTTGGGTGGGAATGTTGATACTGTATTTGTGTTTTGTAAATCAGAGTTGGAATGCAATTTTTTTTTTTTTTTTTTTTTGTATATAAATAAATCAAATCATTAAATGTGTTAATTTTGTGCTCCCATGTGTGGTCTAGGGTAGATGAAATTGTGGGGATTGCAGTGGGTTGTGCTAGAAAATAGGTGGCTTGTTTGATTGGTAGGTAGGTTTCGATTTTAAGGAAACGGTAAAATTCAGAGTACCTTCAAATTTAATTCTTCTAGGTTTTCTTATTGTACATGATTTGGTTTCAAACCTGCATCAAGTAAGGTTTTCTTTAACAAGTATTGGGTAAAGATTTTGGTGATGGTTAGTGGGCTTAACAGAGGGTGGAGAAGTCTATAATAATGGTAGCTAGCATTCCTCTTCTTTATTATTTTCTTGGGGGAAACGGAGGGGTGTAGTTAGGTTAATAATGAGATTCTATAATTCTTTTTGTGTGTAATGATGGTACAAATGTTGAAGAATGATCAACGACAATAACTAAATTGATTTCTAATTTTCCTTTCAGCCATGGGTCATGTTATATACAATCAATCTCTGTGAAATACTCAGAAAAGCTGATTGTGGCATCCCATGTTAGTCTTGGAAATTTGGTGTTATAACAAAGTTGCAAGAATTGCCAAAAAAATTATATTTAACAGATAAATGTGTTATTTTCGTAATCATCTTGTTTTTCTAGTTTTTTTTGTTGTTGGTAATCATCTTGTCCTTCTTTATGTCACTAAAAATAAAAATATTTGAGAATAAAAAGACATTCGAAATTGATTCATCCTATAAGGATGTGCAGTTGCAGATGAAGCTGGTATTCCGGCATCAGAAACTCATTTTATGCAGTTAAAAAGCATGAGGTCCCTGCTAGAGCCATCTACTGTACTGATCAATTAGTCTTATTACACTAGTCCCTTTTTTTTTTTTTTTAATATAATAGGAAAAGATTCACTGAACTGAGAGAAGCAAACCAAACCATTAGATCATAATGAAACAATTCAATAAATAAAACAAAAAGAGACAAATAAAATCCTAATTTCTTAACAACAACAAAAATAAAAGACAACAAAGTAACAAACCACAAAGGGTTTAGTATTTTTGAAAAGTCACATCCCAAGAAGCTCCTTAGCTAGCCAATCTTCTCACTATTCATAACATAGACCACCTCCAACCTCATAAACAAGCCAATGAAACTTCTACACTAGAACCAGATCAAAATCAATAAAAGAATTTAAGTTTAGATGATGGGCATGCAATGCTTTTAAATGAAATTCTTTTCAAACAAATTTTTACTGTTGCTTTTTGTTTTGCTTTGTTTAGAACACTTTTTGTTGATCATATTATGTTGTGTGAATCCTATTCTATTAATTCCACTAGTCAACCACCCCCAATATTTGATTTGGGAACAAAACAAAGGCATCATTAATGCCATAAAACAAATTTTTGATTACAAATGTTGTATATGACAATAGAACTAGAAGAAAAGAAAAAGGCAAGGTAGGTAAAATGAAAAAGCATAGTTCAATCTCAATCTTATGGCAATGACAGATAGGAGAAGTAAATCTAGAAGACAAAATGATGTCCCAAATCCATCAAACCACTTTGCGCGCTGAGTTTAGGCTTTATAAATCATTCAAAATTTGTGGAACCTTGATCTGAAAATGGCATTGTTTGATAAGGTGATCAAGCGGACTATTTGATCCAAATACCAGAATGACTTTGTGGCTTCTCATAAGCATTTGTTCTTTTCATCTCAAGACCAGTGTTGCAAAAAAAAAAAAAAAAATCAAGTGAATTCCCCCACAAAAGGGAAAAATCCAAATCAAAATACACGTGCATTAACCTCTCCAAGCATGTTTAGCTTCTCTCCCATCTACAAAACTGTAACTCTCTTCATTCTAAAATCTTCTTAGAGACCTATTAAAGTAAAACAAAATGAGAAATCAAATCTGTGTGTTTGAGGAATGCATATGAAATGGAAGTAGAAGTAGGAATATAAGTAGAGAAATCATTGTAGCAATATCAAGTCATGAGGTAAAACAGAGAAGCAAACAAGGAGCTTTCGAAGATTGTAAAAATAAATGAATATCAAACAGTTTCCTATATCAGATAACACAAATGATTCTTTAGGAGCTTCTCATGCTACCAATGTCTGCATTCTGTTACGTCCCACAACTTTAAGAATTAGGGTGGTTGTTTTCATGAACTGTCATTTCCCATTATATTATTCACTCATTCCACAGAAGCTAGTGATAAAGCAAAATTTCAACATAGCCACTCCTATCCCACAAAATTTTTCTATAGGTTTACATATAGAAACTGTACATGTCCAGAAAAGACTAGGATAAAGCCAATCATCACAAATCAAATTAACATATTTAGTATGACAAGTGGTAACCAAAGTTTAAAAAACCAAACAGCTGAACGAAGGGCACCAACTAGTCAAATAAGATACCTTTTTCATTATCACTTGGCCACTTGCTATATGTGAAAAGTATATATTGTAGAAGTGGCAAAGAAATAAAGGTGCTCTCTTCTCTGCAAGTTCTTCTAGATATTTAACATAAGTAATTCCGAGATTGCTAGGGAGGGGAATCGCAATGTTCTGCTGGCTAAACCATTCCATATCTTTTGAAAGGCCCTCCAATCGTTCTAGTCCAGTTTTTCTGAAGTATGCATCTATGGGTCAGTAATAGTTGTAAGATGTTTATGAGATGTAAAAAGAAAGAACTTCATAGAGAACACATTACTTGATTTAATAACCAAGGTGAAATACCAAGTTTTCAATTAACTATCCTTTGTACCATGCTTTTGTATCTTACCCCTCTCAAAATTTATGCATATGACAGTGAGAAAAGGCCAGTTCTTTCCCTGATTGGATTGCTTCGATAAAAGCACCATAGGAGTAAGTTTAAGTGGAACAAATGTGATGTCTCCATCTTTAGTTGAGAACAATTAGATCATAATGAAAAATAAATAAATAAAACAAAAGGAGACAAATAAAAGCCTAATTTCTCAACAACAACAAAAACAAAAGACAACAAAGTAACAACAAAATAGCAAACCATTAAGCAATAGCAAAACAGCAAGCAACAACAGCAGCCGACCAGTAGTATGTAGCAGTAGCAACACAGCAAGTAGCCTACCAACCTTCAAGTAGTCTACAAATAGTATGCATAAGCAAGCATGGTGCAGAGCTATTTTTGCTACTGCTGCTGCAAGTTGCTACCTGTTTGGGAGGCAAACCACCTAAGTGAGTTAGGCTACACCTCATCATTCCACTCCCAAACTGACACAGTTATGTAGTTAGGATTAACTACTGTTAGGTTGAGTTGGTTATAGAGTAGTTAGAATTGCAGTTTAGTTAGATGGTTATGCAATATATGTATGTAAGTTCATGTACTCTGTATAGAACTCATTCAAGAGATATACTTCTTCATTCCATGAATTGATTTATGGTTTCAAAGAAATTCTTCTTCTCCTAATTGGCACTACAGATTGGGGCATCCATCATCTCAAAAGCAACATCACCTTGCCAAGAATGAAGAAACTTTCTTCTAATAAAACATTGTAAAAATATGTGCAGTCACTGTTGTGTCTAAGAGTGACTCACAGACTCTCCTTTAACTTGTCCAATTCTACTTACAATAAATCTCTTGCCCTCATTCACACAGATGTTTGGGGTCCTTTATCACCTTCTATGACAGGTTACAAGTACCAAGTCATTTTTGTTAATGAAATTAGTAAATTTACTTTGTTGTTTCCTCTTCACTGCAAGAGTGAAGTATTTACTAAATTTCTTGAATTCAAAGTATTTGTTGAGAACCAATTTTCTACTAATCTTGAAATTCTTAGAAGTGACAATAGGGGTGAACATGGGACACAACTTGCCAATAGACCCAAGACATCAAGATCTAACCCAAAAACTACATCAACTTAACACACTTAATTAAGTAAATAGCCCAAAATACAACAATTCTATAATAGTCCAACATTTACCAAATAGTCCAAATACCATGTAGATGTTCCCATCTGCTAATACATTTCAGTTTTAGATAAGGATAAATTACACTAAATTCAAACATAAATGGATAGTAATGCACTTTAAATAAGGATTTGTTTCGATTTGTTAATGCTTTTGCTGCTGTTGCTGCTGCACTTAGTTGCTATTGCTGCTGCACTTAGTTGCTGCTGCTGCACTTAGTTGTTATTGCTGCTGCAGAGCTGTTTTTGCTACTGGTGCAAGTTGTTGCCTATTTGGGAGGCAAACCAGCTCACTTTGAGCCCTGGGGCATTTCCTAGCAGTGTGTAAAGCCTGCACACCTCCTCTTGGATGTGAAACATTCAACATAAATGATAGTATTGAATAATGAATGCCTAAATAGTTTAGACTTTATGGAATTATTTGTTATTTTTATTTTTTTTGAATTAGCAATTATTCATTGATCAGATAAATTATTTGTTATAAGATCCTACATTTTTTTTTTATTCATTTTTGTTGCAAGTTTGCATGAGACATTTAATGTTCTATCAAAGAAATTGTGCCTTCTCAATGACATTCCTTTAAGGTTATCAACTGCATAGCCTCTAGTTTATTGTTTCATATTCTAATTTCTTTGTTGATATAGGTATTCAAAATACATTTCACATGAACAAATCTTGGATATTCAAGGATAGAAGATCAAAAGACTATGAGAATGGAGTTGAACAATTTCTTAATTTTGCTCTAATTTATGTAAGCGATCTTCAATCTATACGTTGTCCTTGTAGAGCCTATGGAAACTTAAGAAGCCAACCTAGTCGAGAGATTATAAATCATCTCTTTTTTCAATGGTATTGACCAAAGTTATACCACATGGATATGGAATGAAGAAGCAGTCACCAATAGGGCATCACCATGTTTAAATGAACAAGATTTTTCCTAACAATAATTTAACATGTAGCTGAAACACTAGAAATGGTTCAAGATGCATATGATCATTGCACGACTGATCCTGAAGTGTTTAAGAAATTACTTGAAGATGCGGAAAAACCATTGTATCCGGTTGTAGACACCCCATTTTGACCGCCCCTAAGACTTAGGTGCCTTAATCTGAGCACTCGATGATGAAAGTTACATTATGCAAATTGTTCGAATCTTCAGCAAAAGAATTCGGTTTCGAGTTTCAAACCCAAGCTTCCACCCTATTTGGACCAAAACCCTTTTTTTTAGCCTGACCACTCAATGAGTAGCGGGGCCAAAACAATTGGCATGTCGGCGAATTAATGAGTAGGTTGTACAAAATATTGGTTGGCCAACCATGTTCAGCGACAGTAGATATTTTAAGACAGCCAACTATTCCTATGACCATGCCTTGCACCAGCAGTCTCATTACAGATATTTCCGACATGAGAAGGTGTTTTCCTATAAATACAAGTCCTCCCCTAAGGGTTTGGGGTAAGAAAATTTTGTTAAGAGCCAAAGACTTGCCAAACACTCGTCATTCCTCTCTTGCAATATACATGCACCATACATACACTTCCTAAGCCTAAACTTGAGGCCTTTTGCTGAGATTCTTGAACACAAATTTCAGCTCTTGAGAGTGTTCAACTTGTGGTTTGTGAACTACAAGAGCATCCTCTCTTTAAAGGGTAATCTTTGAGCTTTTATACCATATTTTCTATCTCTTTTCTTTGCTTTTTCATACTATTTTTCAGAGTTTATTTTAGCTCAAAAATGTGATTTTAAGTCACAAAAAAGAGGAGGGGTTAACCACCCTTCTTTAGGTTTGTTGGTTGTTTGAAATCTCTTGGTTTTAACCTATTTTTTCTCACTTTTCACCTTAAAAACTCAATTTTCAGCACTATTTTTGTGTTGTTTCAGTGCTGTTTTGTGTGTTAAAATATGATTTCACTACAAGAAAATACATTTTTGGCGACTAAAAAATTCGTCGCCAAAAGTACATATTTTAGTCGCCAAAAGCCTTTTCCGACTAAATAATTTGGTCGCTGGATTTGTCGCCCATACATAGTCGCCGAAGGAATTAGCGACTAAAATTCATTTAGTCGCCATAAGTAGAACAAAATACCGACTAACGTGTTAGTAGGCAAAAATAAGTGGCATTGGCGACGAAAGCAATCTTAGTCACCAAATAAATGACAATACCGACTAACATTTTAGTCGCGGAAACTGCTCAGTAAATATTTTAACTCAACTATTTAGCTACTAAGGTTTTTGTCGCTAAAAGAAACAGTATCTACGGCGACAAAATTATTAGTCGCTAATAGTGTCGCTTCAGCTACTAATTTTTTGTCGGCCATGATTATTTTATAATGTTTTGGCGACTAAAGAGTTAGTCGCCAATAATTTCTGGGGTTTTAGCTACTAAAACAGGTTGTCGCCATAGCTGTTTTGGAGTTGTTTTGGCTACTAAATGTTTAGTCGCCAAAAGTCTTTTGAGCTTTGACCACTACCCATTTAGTCACCATAACTATTTTCCAGTTTTTTTGGCTACTAAATTATTAGTCGCCATAACTATTTTTTATTTGTTTTGGCTACTAAAAATTTAGTCGCCAAAAGATTTATTTCTTTTTAACTACCAATTAATTCATCACCAAAAGCATCATTTTATATTTTTGTTTTGTTTGTTTAATTTTACCAAATTTCGTCCGAACCTGTATGTATCCACCACAACGTGTAATACGTATACAACCTGTATGTATCATCTACATGGTTCACTTAGTACCATGAAACAAAAATGAACACCTGCTATAAATATTCCAACTACAAATAATAATGTAAACTTATGTACGAACGAACTATATATATTCCAATTACAAATAATAACATCATACATTCCAAATACGTTGCCAAAATTATGTCCTCTATACACAACATTTTTACTATACTATGCATTGTAATGACCATTTGACAAGGTAAAAATTACTATGGTAATATGTACCACGACAAAAGGTAATACAAGCTCCAAAAATATTATCTACCCCACCATAAATTATATGTACGATGCATCCAAATTCCACGGTTCATTCATGCTATACCACCAGAGCAATTAATACAAGCTCCAAAAATACTTTGTACCCCATCAAAAATTATATGTTCGATGCATCCACAGCCCACAGCAAAAAGTATAGGACGACAAAAAACTTCCCAACTTTGCATAAGTGTATCTTCCGACAAAAAATTAGAAGATCCACATGTCAATACCAAAAGCCATCTACACAACAAAAATTACACCCATTAGTTCCATTGTAAACAAAAAATTATAGCCATCTACAAAACACAAATTGCAAGGATGTCAATTGTAATCAAAATTGTATGTAAATATAGTTTGAGTGTAGGAATTTCAATATAGCTTCTGTACACATTAACTTGTATTTAAAGTGCAAACAAATTGCCAAGTCAACCACAACTCAAGTTTAGTCTAATGTGTAAACATATATGTATTTTATTCATAACTGTACATATACAAAGATCGTTATAGAACATATATATATTGCTAAGCTTTAATATATTTGTATAAGCTTTATGCGTTTTTCACGCCAACTCCCAACGTACACGTGCTAATTATGTCCCCTCTGTCCCCACAAGTCCTAATTGACACGAGGAAGCTACCCGTGCCATCCCCGGAGTGCTTTGGGGGCTGCTCTGAAATTTCGGCCCTCGAAGCCCTTTTTTCGGCTAAGTTTATGGCGTTTTTCACGCTAACTCCCAACGTACACGTGCTAATTACGTCCCGTCTGTCCCCACAGGTCCTATTAGACACGAGGAAGATACCCGTGCCACCCGGGAGTGCTTTGGGGGCTGCTCTCAAATTTCGGCCCTCGAAGCCCTTTTTTCGGCTAAGTTTATGGCATTTTTCACGCTAACTCCCAACGCACGCGTGCTAATTACGTCCCTTATGTCCCCACAGGTCCTATTTGACACGAGGAAGCTACCAGTGCCATCACCGGAGTGCTTTGGGGGCTGCTCCAAAATTTCGGCCCTCGAAACCCTTTTTTCGGCTAAGTTTATGGCGTTTTTCACGCTAACTCCCAACGTACACGTGCTAATTACATCCCGTCTGTCCCCACAGGTCCTATTTGACACGAGGAAGCTACCCGTGCCATCCCCGGAGTGCTTTGGGGGCTGCTCCAAAATTTCGGCCCTCGAAGCCCTTTTTTCGGCTAAGTTTATGGCGTTTTTCACGCTAACTCCCAACGTACACGTGCTAATTATGTCCCGTCTGTCCCCACAGGTCCTATTTGACACGAGGAAGCTACCCGTGCCATCCTTGGAGTGCTTTGGGGGCTGCTCTCAAATTTCGGCCCTCGAAACCCTTTTTTCGGCTAAGTTCATGGCGTTTTTCACGCTAACTCCCAACGTACACGTGCTAATTACGTCCCGTCTGTCCCCACAGGTCCTATTTGACATGAGGAAGCTACTCATGCCATCCCCGCAGTGCGTCGGGGGATGCTCTCAATTTTCGGCTCTCCAAGCCCTTTTTTCGACTAAGTTCATGATGTTTACAGCTGAATTACATCATTTGGTTAATGCGTCAGCTGAATTACACTATGTTTGCCTTTTTCTCAATGAATTAAGGTATGAAGTCTTCCTCAACTCAATTTGCAAGTGTACACAACAAGGTGAGGCTTGGGCGTTGTGAATCATATATTAGTATGGAACAAGGGGGTTTGGAGATAAGGAGAATGAAAGAGAAAGATGCACTATGCTTGTTGATTAACACATGCTTCTTGATTAAATGGTGGTCGAGGTTTGGTGTACATAAAGATGCACTATGGAGAAGAATTATTTGCAACAAATATATATTGGATGTGGGTAGTTGGCACTGTGTCCATTGCAAACCAGAGTAATATCCTAAGAAAACTGCTTTTGAAAAATCCAAAACAAATTTTATTTTTCTTTTACACATTGTCCATTTCAAATTAGTGTTGGTTTTATTTGTATAGATTTATTATTAAGAATCACATATTCATTCTTCAAAGCTCCTTTGTAGTAGTTATATTGCACTAGTTATATTGTACTAAATCAAAATTCATTCTAATGTATCTTGGTTTCTTCAATTACTCTTAAATCTCAAATCACATTCAATTGGACTTGGTTACCTTATAGAAATCAGAGTACGGTCCTTTGTGTAATGCATCAAAACACCAGGTCGGCTGCTGCAATGTCTACTCACATTATGCCTCATAACCTATTCGAAGCACATCACAAAAAAAGTATTTGCATACCAACTTTAGAAAACAATTCTATGTTAATATGAACCATATTTTTTGTACAACTTGCAGTGTCAAGAAAATTATGTTTACCGAATAGTAGGATGACCATCTGAACCTGGCAGGAGGGTTGTGAGCCGTGACACCACATCGTTCAAATGATTGAGTTGTACTTGTTGCGCCTCCCGTGCTTTTTTTTCTTCATCAACTTGTTTGATCAGCTGCTCTCTTTCCCTCGTAATTTCCTCCCGATCTCTTTCACGCGCCTCTTTCTCCTTCAATAGCTCCTCCCGATCTCTTTGCCGCTCCTCTTTCTCCTTCAATAGCTCTTCCCGATCTCTTTGTCGCTCCTCTTTCTCCTTCAGCAACTCCTCGTGATCACTTTGACACTGCTCACGAAGAACCTCCAGTTCCGCTCTCATTAACTCCATATGTTTATCACGTGCTCGTGCCGCACTAGAAGCTGTGGAAGAGGGTTGTGGGCCTATCCCACATCCACGCAAGTAATTTTTATTTTCCCCGAGCACTTGCCTTGATATTTCTTCGTGGGTCAATGGCAACCCCGCAACGGTGGCTGTCACTTGTAGATTGACCATATCATCCTGTAATGCCAACAAAACAATAAAGTCAAGATGGGAGAAGGAATTTAATAAAACTTTATTAATTGATATGCATCACACTTCGTTTCAACATTCAATACTCACATGTAGCTCACCACATTTGGGGTCAATCCAATCTCCCGTCTTTTTAGACTTGTGTGCTTTCTTATAAAATTCGGGGAAATCTATATCCCCATCCTCATTTGCCTGTTACGTTGGGAAAAAATCCATTGACGAAT
The DNA here is from genome assembly GCA_036172215.1 of Camellia granthamiana. Lineage (NCBI taxonomy): Eukaryota > Viridiplantae > Streptophyta > Magnoliopsida > Ericales > Theaceae > Camellia > Camellia granthamiana. The sequence continues at coordinate 134,269,600 of CM069903.1, forward strand.
TAGTACATGGTAATATTCACTTTCAAGAAGAATCAATCATCCATTACATTACTAAATTAACTTCTCACCATAAGCGACATTGCTATAGGAAATGATCGCGATCCACTTGTATGATTATAGGGGAGCATACCCCTATTTGCTTTACCAGCCGTAGACCGTTTCTACAAAAATATTAAAAAAAAAAAAAACCAAGAACATGCTTTACTAAGTTTCAGTGAAGAAGTTCAACATCTATTAGTGAAGAAGTTTTACATATTGACACATAAATTAATTTCAATAATGGGCTTTGTAATTAATTTGTTACCAAGTGAGATTCGTCTTTCCAAGCAACATCAATCAAATATTTCCAGTCCTCCAAGCTCACTCCACTAGGCGGCTGACTATAGGGGTCATCAACACCCTTTTCCTCAAGTTCGAGGAACTCTTGCTTCAGATTGTACCTCCAATCCTTGTATAGCAAATATGCCTTCCTATCGAGGATCTGTTGAGCTTGTTCATCATTATCAAAATCATCGCCGATAACAAACTTGTCCTACAAACATAAATACAGAATTAGTAGAACAATTACTTTAACCAATTACAAATTACATAATGAAGACATTATGGCAAGATGAATCTCATACTAGCACCGCTTGGATGACCGCATCTTTGGTACTTTGATCAATTTTTATCCATGACTTCACGCTCTGAAGAGGGCACAACCGTCTAATTTGAAGGCCCAACTCATTCGTCGCTGGGGTTGCATTCCCTCCTGTGATTGCGTTCAACACCCGATTGACATAGACGTGTAATTTCTCCCCTTTTTTCCTAGCAATTCTTTTCTGCACGCCTTTGCCTAATGTAGGTCCTCGAACACGAGTTGACCTCGTTTGCTCTGGTACAAAAGGGAAACGTAGTCAAAATTACAAACATTGCTAATGGGAACGTAGTCAAGTTACCCGAGGCCTACTGTTGCTGCCAGCTACTGTTTGCCTGCATAAAATCGGACGTAAATTATGCCTACTGTTGCTGGCAGCTACTGTTTGACTGCATACAATCTTGGAAAATTATGCTACAACTTGGATAAAGTCTTGGTAACTTATGCATAAAGTCTTCGTAAATTGTTATGCCTACTGTTGCTACCAACTTGGAAGGTTGTGTACCTAATATTTTATTTGTTGTGTAAGTGTCCTTGTTATGTGTATATTACTGTTTAGTTTTTCTTTCCTTTGTTTTTATTTGCCTTTATGGGGTTGTCATTGCCTTACTTGATGACTTATGCACCCCCCCCCCCAAAAAAAAATTTATGGCATTTTTTTTAAACAACTAAATTGTATGCTCTTACCCACTCCACTTGGTTGCGTCTCCTCCACCACAGTTTGTGTATCATCTGGTGGTTGCGTCTCATCAGAGAACGTCATCAGGGTGCCAATCTCCTGTGGACATGCTTCAGATGTTGATAGTGTGTTGCCACTTGTTGCTCTCTTCCGTCGGCCTGTCTTGACTCCCGGAACCATTGTACCTACATTACGTAACAAACGTACATGACTAATAAACATCGCATAAATTAGTAGTGTAATTGCTGCAATAATGACACAACATTGTCTACTCAATAATAAAATGCTCGTTCAGCAATGGTAAACTAAGAGACCATGACTATTTACATAAAGTTCTAATATAATATAGCCAATAATGACCAATCCCATATCAATTAATCTAGCAATTTCCTTCCTACTCAAACCCATTTATTAAATTAAAATTAAAATTTTTTTATTCTGAAATTTTTAAAAATAGATTTGTAATTATTTTTATTAGGTTCCCATAGCTATAGATGTAATTTCTTTTTTGTGTGTATATTTGCTTATTGTTTAAAAATAATTTTATTAACTAATCTATTACATAAGTTAATAAATATTTATTTTTTACTATCTTATAATTTCATATTAGTGGAAACCTCAAGGAACAAAATAATATCAACTCAATCGGAGAGAAAGGATATTATGTCAAGTTACTCGAGGAAGCTGCCCGGCAACAACACCGAAAAACCCTGTTGTCCCTACCACCGTAAAGGGAAAAGATGCCTGCATGACTGAATGAAATCAAATTCATGGAGAATATAATATTTACGAATTATGATGGTTTAAATATTGCAAAAATAAGAAAAGAAAATCAAATGGAAGGCACAGGTGTACAAAATGAAATTTATGCAATGGAATGTATGCTCTTTTATTGTTACAGGTTAAACAAAACATTTAGTGTAGGGCAACTTACATCATTCTGTAACATACTTCTGTAAAGATAAATTTGACAACTGTTAATTTAATTGCTATGTAAAACATACTTCTGTAACATACACTTCAGATCCCTGAATCCCCTCAACTGGCACAAATCAAAATAAATTGTCCTGGATATGCCCTTCAAAATAAACTGCTAAGGTTGTAAAATGCTGTAGGGAACAAATGAATATATCAAGTATAAATTCATAGTGAACGAGACTTCCAGTCAGCCACTATTGGAATTTTCTAGTTGCAAAACTAAATATTCTCATAATTATGTGTTCAAACAGCTACAGCAGTTGCAAGGCGAATCTCGTCATACAGAAACATAAGGCATTGTTCGACAACAATCTCAAAATTACAACTGACTCACCAATAGGGAGACAACCACCAAGCACCTTCAGGAAATTGTATATGCAAATAAGCTTCCTGCAGAGTACGTACAGCCAATGAGAGAGAGAGAGAGAGAGAGAGAGAGAGAGAGATGCCCAATAAATCAGATCATGCTATTATTATCTTCTTTTTTCTTTTTTGTTGAGATTTTCAGATCGTGATATTATGTTATGTATTGCATGCATTACACTAACGGTCATGCAATTATTATTACTATGCCAACCGTAAAGGAAAGAAAGAAATAATGTTTCTTTGTATTGTAAGATATAAAATTAGAAAAATAAAAAATTTATGAGCAGTTTCTCAATCAGAGAAATCAAAATTCATTATGTTTTATTAGCAAACATGAAAAGGTTAGACATAACTAGTATGACGAACAATAACAGCTTATATAAATTTGCTGAATTTAGTACTAAATATATTCTGTTTAAACATCACACAACAATTTCACAAAAGAACTGACAGTATACCTTGCCCAAGAATTGACTCATTAAATTATATTTGAATACAGTGTTAAACATATATTGATCATATGCAAATGAAAACCTTTTCGTCAAAATGACATCACCAAACTTATAAAGAAGATAAACCCAGTGCCTATTGTTACAAATAAATGCATTGATCTAAATAGATGAACTCTTCTAATCTAATCAAACAAACAAACTGATTGAAATGATAAAATAATGTCATTATCCAACAAAAATCACAACCAGACCCATTTCAATTAAATACAGAGTCAAAATTAACGATATAAAAAGAAAAACACGAAAACTGATTGACTCTAAACAGATTCACTAACAACATAGTACCAACAAATGTATATATATTATATAATTGTATATGAATTTACCCATTAGTTCCTTCACCTTAAAAGGAATTATACTTCTATAATTATTGTCCTTTTTTTTTTTAATATATAAAACAATCAAATATTAAAAATAAAACAATTAAAATAAAGTAATCAAATTTCAGAGATACAATGAGACATTCTGGGTCTTCCAAGATAAACGTGAACCAACATGAAAACTGAGTAATCTGTTTGGAACCCACCAAAAAATTAATTCATAGAACCATTTCAAAACCAATCGGTATACCATCTTCACCATTTGCGGCAATACAAAATTCATATTGGTCATACAGTTCAACAATCCAAATCGGGAATCAGAAATCCATAAGCCGAAATTCAAACCAAACACATTCACGAAATCAGAAAAAGCCCTAACATGCAAATACGACACGAACAGAAAATGAAAGAGACGGCGAGACAGAATAGAACACACAGAAAAGCCCTAACAAGCATATACAAACCCTACATAAATGGAAAGAGACGGCAAGACAGAGATAGAAACATACAGACCCAAATCGCGACAAAGAGGGAGAGAGACAAGAGACAAATACCTATAAGTGGTGGGGCCGATTTGCAGTGGTCGTGGTGGCGTCCGCCGGTGGCCAACGATGGTGATGATCGGCGGTGGTGAGCGATGGTGAGGTTAGGTGTATCGACTGCTGTGTATGTTGATGTGTGAGTCAAAACAAAACAAAAAAGGTGAGTCTGTGTAATTTCATCCTGGGCGCCAACATTAATTACTTTCCCTCTAAAAAAATTTCGAAGATTTGGCGACTAACTGGTAATTTGTCGGCAAATATCACTAATAGCGACTAAAAGTTAGTCGCGAAAAGAATATTATTTGGCTACTACTTTCAAATTTCCGTCGGCAATAGTTAACATACAACGACTAATTTAGCTTTAGTCGCCAAAAAATCGTCAACATACACCCATTTTTTGGCGACAAACATTTTTGGTCGCAAAAATCCTACTATACGGCGACTAAACGAAATTTTGGTCGCTTAAAATGTTGTAAACAGCTACTAAAACTCAGTTTAGTCACCAATGAGTCAATATGGCGACTAAAGTAATTTAGTAGCTAAAAATTCTTAACTAATGCCGACTAAATGAGGTTTTTAGTCGCCCAATAAAATGTTTTTGGCGACTAAAATTGTTTTGGTCCCCAATTTTAGTCGCCAAAGGTGCAATTTGTTGTAGTGTTTGAATATTGTAGATGTGTTGTTTTAAGTCCTCATGGATATAGTTTTCAATCCATTTGAGTTGATAGTCCTTTCTTGCACTTTTTTTATTTTTTATTTTTTTATATAGCTTTCATACATACTTACACCATTGTAATCACCTTTTCATAATCATCTATGCAACCTCCCTCCATTCTTTATTTATTTTGATTAAAGAGTTGTGTTTAACAAAAGGTTGTTATTCAAGCACAAGAAAGAGACTTTCCATGCTTAATGGTTTAATCTCTTCAAAGGTTCATTACCAAGGCATTACATCTCTCTTTTGCTAAGCACAATCTCTCGTTTGACACTTCTCTTCATCGCCTGTGCATTTACTTCTAAGGGACTAACTTTCTAGTTAAACCCTTGAAAATCACCAAGGGAAGTGCCATTATAGCTTGTTATCAAGTTTGGATTTAGTCATTATCACTCATTATGGGTTTGGTTAATCATTATCGCTCTCCTTGAGTTTGACTAATCATTATGGCTCATTTTGGGTTTGATTTAGAATTCATTATCGCTTGTAAATGAGTTTAACTCTTCCTTTCTAATTTTTTTTTTTGTAGAAAAGGGCTTGAAAAGCTCATTTCTCGAGTTAAGTCAATGCTTGATACTTTTTATTGCTTTTGGATTTAGTAGATGTAATTATCACTTGGACAAAAAGGAAGAAAGATAATAAATGGAAAGGTAATGTAAAAGAAGCTAATAAAATTGGAGTAAAAAGAGGTAAAAAAAGGTAATCAAATTGAATTAGGTTCAATCGGAAGTTATATTGAACCTATTGTGTCTTAACTCATTACATACTCTTCAGTGATATTCAATGATTCAAGAAACAATGTCTACCCCTTCTCTTGTGGTAACTCCATGATAGGGATGAGGTGTTGTTGGTCTTTTATTTCCTTTTATTAAGCTTTTGTCCTATCGGTTCTAAGATCATCACACAACAAACGTGTGAAAATTGATGATTTGTGAACCGATTCTACTCATTCATTGATCATCTTCATGATAGGGAAGGGCAGAGAAGATAAACATACCCTGGAAACACTCTATTTTTGCTCTGTTTTAGTTCTATGGCAGCAGGGTATCCCTAAAAATAGTGGTCGATCGGCCACTAGTCTGTACGGCCGACCATTTTCCAAGGTCGGCCGGCCGGCCACCATTTTGCACAGGCTGTGGCATTTTTGTGGCAGAACAAAGTAGAAACTGAGGCCAAAATAGAATAATTTTCTTACTGCAAAACAGAACAGATTCTGGCAGCAAACACAGAGGTTTTCGAGAGGATGTTTTCGGTTGCACACATGTGGCTCCTCACCTCCCGTTCTATTTAATTAGTACTTTAATATTAGTATGTTGTAATTAACTAATTAGCTTTATTTGAATTTGTAATAGCTAGTTAATTTAGTTAATTCAATTGTGTTGTAATAATTAGTTAATTAGGACATACATTTGGACCCTCTTGTGCGAGGGCAAATTTGTAACACTTGTAATATTTTGTATGTATTCTAACCCCCATTCTTTCTCCATTTTATTTCCATGCTTATCATGGTAGCATCATATTTTTCATTTCATATCATTACTAAGCTTAAATATTCATTTTTACATACATCGAGTTCGGTTCATCATTCTAACATTGTTGTCATTTCCTACTTACTTGAATACGTGTGTTACCGCATACTTTGAGTTAATCCATATGACATGTTAAATAAACCGAACCGCCTAGTTGCATTTTGGGTGTGTTGCATTAGTCACTTGCATATTAGAGCATGTATTTTTCTAATTATTTTCTTCTCTTGGGCTTGCCTCGATTGAGTACTAGGTGAACATTTTTTGTTTTAGCATATTGCATAAGTGTTTGTGTTCCCATATCAAGTATATTACCATGAGGCTAAGTGCTTATTTGATATACCTCTTGAATGCCTGTGGATGAAGGGCTTTTTTTTTTTTTTTCCGCTTAAGTTGGGATGACTTTGATTAATGTACATATGAGCTCGCTTATTCAAGTAGCACATATTCAAAATCTTTGGAAACAAACATAAAATCAAAGCATTCCAAAATGGGAGAAATAGTCTATACTTGTGTGCCTCACATAGTAATGTTAGCATATTAACAATCAAAACAAGAGCATATAGTGTTGATAAGAATCACATCATGATTAGTAGAGACCGATCTTTGATCGGGTGAGGGGGTGTTCAATCCATGACCTTCCCCTCTCATACCTAAGTTCCCGAGCCAAGACACTTTGGTTATGACGGACAAGTGGCCTTTGGCATGAGTCACTGGTTTTCAAAATTTTTCAAAAATATTTAGGTGGCGACTCTGAAATCTGGCATCTCTGATGATAAATGAATTTTCTAAGATTTGCTAGATTTGGACTCTCATTTGTTTTTTTTTTTTAATTTCACATTGCACTTGTGAAACCAGATTTAGAACAACGAGAGTTTGAACTGTAGGTCTATTGTATCCGAGAAGATTAAACCCTTCCAAGGAGCACGAAAAGCAAGCTACACCAGGTTGCACAAGTTTACCAAGTTAACTGCATTGGTTAAACTGTATAACTTCAAAACTATGAATAGCCTATCTCACACCAGGTTTCAGATCTGCTAACGTTGTTGGGTGATATGCTGCTAATGAACAATGAAATACCATCATCCATATATGAGGCTAGGAAGACGTTTGCTGTATTAGGAATTGGATATGAGAAATTACATGCATGTCCATATGATTGCATACTCTGTAGAAAGGAGTACAAAATGCAATTTCATGTCCATCATGTGGTACAGCAAGATAGAAGTTGAAGAAGAATTCCATTGAAATAAGAAATGATGTGCCTGCAAAATTTTATGGTATTTTCCACCTATCCCAAGTTTTCGAAGGATGTTCTAATCAGCAAAAATAGCAAAGGATTTGACATGGCATGCTCACGAAAGAGATTCTGATAGCACAGTGTGTCACCCTGCGGATTCTCCATCATGGAAGTTAGTAGACCACAAGTGGCCAGATTTCGCTGTAGAGCCAAGAAACCTTCGATTAGCTATTTCTGCAGATGGAATAAATCCACACAGTTCCCTTAGTAGTATGTATAGTTGTTGGCCAGTTATAATGATTACCTATAATCTTCCACCGTGGTTATGTATGAAGAGGAAATTTATGATGTTATCATTGTTAATATCAGGTCCACAACAACCTGGTAATGACATTGATGTTTACTTGGCACCACTAATTGATGATTTGAAAATGTTGTGGGAGGTAGGTGTTGAAGCTTATGACGCTTATAAAGAAGAACACTTCAAGATGAAGGCTATATTGTTGTGGACAATTAACAACTTTCCAGCATTAGGCAATTTGAGCGGTTGTACTGTAAACGGATATTATGCATGTCCAATTTGTAGTGTAGGAACATGTTCTCACAGATTAAAATATGGTAAGAAGAACACATATGTTGGCCACAAAAAATTTCTTCCACACTACCATCCATATCAGAGGCAAAAAAAAGCTTTTAATGGTGAGCAAGAATTTGGATTAGCTCCAATACCATTAAGTGGGGAGGAGATATTAAATAAGGTTAAAGGGCTTGTAACCATATGGGGAAAGAGAAATAAAAAACCATTAGATGTTGGTGGTACAAAATGTTGGAAGAAGAAATCATTATTCTTTGATCTTGAATATTGGAAGTAATTACATGTTTGACATAATCTGGATGTTATGCATATTAAGAAGAATGTGTGTCAGAGCCTCATTGGTACGTTACTTAATATTCCAGGAAAAACAAAGGATGAAATTAATTCTGGCCTTGATCTTGTAGAAATGGGCTTGCGTGAAGAATTGGCACCACAAATTGGGGAGAAGCGAACATACTTGCCTTCAGCATGTTACACATTGTCTAAGGAGGAGAAAAGAAGAGTATGTATAACATTATTGGAACCGAAGGTTCCAGAAGGATACTCTGTAAATTTGGGAAGTCGTGTATTAATGCAAGATTTAAAACTTTATGGTCTAAAATTACATGATTGTCATGTATTGATGCAACAGTTACTACCTGTGACAATACAATCTGTGTTACCTAAGCATGTGAGACATGCCATTATCAGGTTATGTTTCTTTTTCAATGCTATTTGTAACAAAGTGGTGGATGTGGAAAAATTAGATGAGATTCAAAAAGATCTTGTGGTCACATTATGTTTGCTTGAAAGGTACTTTCCACATTCGTTCTTTGATATCATGGTGCATTTGACAGTGCATCTTGTTAGAGAAGTTTGACTTTGTAGACCAGTTCACTTTAGATGGATGTACCAATTTGAAAGGTTCATGAAGATCTTAAATGGTTATGTTCGTAATCGTAATTGTCCAGAAGGTTGCATTGCTGAAAGTTATATTGTAGAAGAAGTTGTTGAGTTTTGTGCAAAGTACTTATCTGGAGTGGATGCAATCGAGATTCTTTCTAATAGGAACACGATAGTTGATGATGATATAGAAATTGGAAGGCCTTTATCAAGTGGTTATGTTGTTACCGTTGATCGTAATGAATGGGAGCAAGCACATCGTTATGTGTTAGAAAATACAAGTGGCATTCAACCATACATTGAGTAAGAATATTTCATGTACATTTTTTTACAATTGTATTCTCACAAGTTAGAGATTTATCTCATAATATATAGCTTTATTCATGATTTGATAAGGAGCATATGGCTTGGTTGAAGCTAAAATATCATCGTCAATCACAAAGTCAAAAATGGCTACAAATTGAGGAAAATAAAAAATTTATGTATTGGCTTCGTAAAAAGGTATTGGGGGTAATTCAACGTTTATCTTTGTCTAATACCGAATATTATTGAGAAAAAATTAGCTAACTATTCAACCATATACAGGTCTCAAAGGAGTTAAGTGGCCAAAATAATATCTCAAATAACCTGAAGTGGATAGCACAAGGACCTTGATTGGATGTTATAAAATTCCCTGGCTATGTCATCAATGGTTGCCGTTATCACACAAAAGATTGGGATAACTCATGAGTCAGCCAAAACAGTGGAGTTAGTTTAGTGGCAACAACAATGCAAGTGATAGGTTACAAGGATAAGAACCTAGTGTTTAGGGATATGAGTTACTATGGAGTTCTTACTGAGATATGGCAACTCGACTACAATATGTTCAAGATTCCGGCATTTAAGTGTGATTGGGTTGACAACACAAAGGGAATTAGAGTGGATGAGTTGGGTTTCACATTAGTTGAGTTGGGTTTCACATTAGTTGAGCTAGGGAGGATAGGCCATAAGGACGATCCCTTCATTTTGGCTTCCCAAGCTAAGCAAGTTTTTTATGTACAAGATCAACTTGATCTAAGATGGTCAGTTGTGCTAGAACCTCCTCAAAAACAATATTCTTGTGAAAAGGATGATGAGTTTAATGTTTTTTGTATAGAGCATCATGGCTCTACAAAAGTTTTTCCAGAAGTTGAATCATTAGATGTGGTTAATGATTCTATGTCATCTTACGTACGAGGAGATTGTGAGGGAACTTGGCTCGATAATCCATGATGAAAAAAAAAAGTCTTTGTAAGAATGTATGTCTAAGTGTTGTATTTTCATGTTAAAATGTTTGACTTATATTCATTTTCTTCATGTCTTTATATTTAATTGTCTAACTATTTGACATTTAAAAAAAAAAAATTATTATTTTATTCATAGGATGGATACATCTCATGTCTTGCCTATTGATAGAGAGGATGTATGGGTACTAGCAATAGAACCAAAATCTAATCAAAGAAAAGGCAGAGATTCAACAACATTACTAGATATCATAAAGGATAGGAGTTCTGCTGTACGAAAAGCCATTGACTATAACGAGGATGGTCAACCGATCGGAAACAATTCAATCAAATGTTCAAGCTATCATGGGGTGTTGGCTCGCACAATGGTCCCGATATGCTATAAAGATTGGCTTGAGGTGCCAGTTGAGTTGAAAGAAAAACTATGGAGTTGTGTGGAGGCAAGTAAGACTAATAAACATGTATTTAAGTGCACTCAAAACTTGAATTTTATAACATTATATTTTTTGACTACTAAGTTAACATACAAAGTGGATGAAAGAAGTAAGAAAAAAGTATTATCTTCAATTTGTTCAAAATGGAGGACATTCAAGAAAGAACTTAGTAAGTACATACGTGAAAACAAGTCAAATCCTGAGATCCTTTTTAAACCACCAGTAATTTGTGATTTCGTTGAACAAAGACATTGGGACTCATTTCTTGGAAGGCGAACTGTCAGAAGAGTTTGAGGTAAAAATAGTTAAACTTTAGTTATTTAAAATGTCAATATTAAATGCTATACATTTGGATTAACTTTGTGTGTTTAATTTTTAAAGATTTTGAGTCAGGTTCAAAAATGGAGACGAAGTCAAAATAAGTATAACCATAGACTCAGTCGAAAGGGCTATGCTCGCTTTCTAGAAGACTATGTAAGTGGTTATAATTTTTATAATTTAATAACAATTTTGATATGATTATTTTTAAAAATTGATGTATGTTTGATTGATAGAAACATATGACTAGATCTACTGAAGATTTGGACAGAAGCATTCTATGGAAAAAGGCTCGTCAAAATAAAAATGGAGAATATGATGACAAGACAATTATGGAACAAGCTACGAGAATTGCAAGATATTTATGTATACTGATTGCATTTATTTTATATTACCTCAAATGTTCATCTTTCTTATATAGTAATGTAATATTGTAGGATGAGTTGGCCAAACAAAAAAGTGATGGGACTTTAATGATTGAAGGATGCAATGACATTCGTACTATGACATTGGGTACTCCTGAATCTTCTGGTCGAGTAATGGGTGTAGGAAATTTTGTCACACCTAGCACCTACTTTCACTTTCCTAAACGTAGGGATCAGTCACATTGGGAGAAGAAATATAATGATCTTGAGGTAGTTGTGGTACAATTGTAAGCTAGGCTTAGTGTAGTGGAACAACAAATACCACATACATCACAATCTGAACATGTTAGTTCAAACACCTTGAGAAGTGGTTATGAAGAAAATTTTTAGCCTGATTTTCTCTTAACAGAAAACAGAGTGAGAACTAAGGATGCCATTCCACCCCAAATTCCTTCCCAAAAGATCATAAAGGTGTGTAGCATTTAGAACACCTAAACGTGTTATACTTTCTAATACTGTTAGTGATTTTATTAGTGATTTTGTTGTTATCTGTGTGTTTGTTATAGAGGAAATGTTCAAGCATGTTGAAAAGTGGTGGTAGAGGCAATTTTTAGCATGATTTATCTTAGCAGAAAATAGGGTGAAAACTAAGGATGACATTCCACCTCAAGATCCTAAACAAAATAAGTGAAAGGTGTGTAGTTTTTATATATTGATGTTGTCATAATTTCTAATATCGTTAGTGATATTCTTAGAAGTTCCATTGTTAACTTTGTGTGTTATAGGGCAAACCGTGTAAACTCGTGGCAGGTTCCGTTGAAAATATTGTTGCTCATGGTACGGTGTATAAGAGAATTGAACCCAATGAAGCCATTCATACAATGCCATTAGGAGAATCCAATGTACGTGCGTCTATTCAAGTTGTTATTCAAAAAGATGCCCCTTTTCCTATACCTATCCCATATGAGATGTTTATTATTGGAGAAGTAGTGGGATTTTTTGTTGCTTGGCCCAAAAATCTTGTATTGGTTGGTGATGAGGTAAAATATTCAAACTTGGAAACTTTATTACACTTTCTTAAAATTAAAGTTGACTTATATTTGTTTAGGGCTGGTTTGGGGTGTCCTAAAAAAGTGCACTTTTTGTCTTTTTGGACTAAAAAAGTTGAGAAAAAAATATGGAGGTTTGGGTTAACTTTTTGGATTTTTATGGAAAAATGTGTATTAAAAAATTGTATAAAAAAAGTGTGTAAGAGATGATTAGTGAGAGGTGGGCCCCAGCCGTACAAATCGGAAGGAGTGTATTGGAATTGGAAATTATTGGCTAATTTTTGTACAAAGCACTGGACGGTTTTGTTTGGCCTGTGGGGGTCATCACGGGTCCCATTTTAATAATCTGAACCGTTCAATGTGTATAACTCGTCGAACACTATGTACCTATAAAAAATCAAGTTAATCGGATATCGATAGCTATCTGATCAGATTTATTTATTTTTCAATCATTAATTATAACACCATCCATTTGTTATATATAACTGATTTAATCATATAGTTATCGATATCCGATTAACTTGATTTTTTGCAGACATATAGTACTCGACGAGTTCTACACATTTAACGGTTCAGATTATCAAAACGGGACCCGTGATAGCCCCCACAAGCCAAACAGCGGTGTGTGTGCAAATCACACCCAATCATTTCAACATTGGTCACTGCCGCAGCACAGCAGCTGCAAATTGTTGACTTCGGTGTGTACTGTTTTGGTAGAAAATTAATTTTTTAATTATTTTTTTTTGGATGAATAGTGATATCTTTTTGGATTTTGGAGTAACTTTTTGACTTTTTGGCTGATTCAGGTTACCCCAAACCAGCCCTTATTTTGAAAATTTTAAACTTAGGGGGCTTCAATTAATGTTGAATATGGAAAATATCAAGAGTTTATTCAATCTTTTGTTTTATTAGTTGAGCATATAAAGTATGATGAAGCCATAGACATTCTACTAGAGAAAGACATATTTGGGAAGGAGATCAATATCCAACTTCAAAGAGTAGACATGCAGTACATATGTCATGTAAAAGAATTATCTGTTACATGTATCATGTTGTACATAAGGTAAGGAGAATTTGCTACATCAATAGCTATTTTTGCAGATTTTATGAATTATGAATTTAATAAACATTTGTTTATTTTATTAGTCATCTCCATCAGGTGTTGAAGGCTTCCAATTGGAGGAAACAATTTGTCTTTGTGAACCCTTGTGTCGTTAGTGGAAAAACTATGGCTGGGGAGAAATCAAAATCAGTGTTGTTTGCAAGAAGATTAGAAGAGGCTATGCTAGAATAATTGATTTTAATTCCTTATAATATTGGGTAATTATCTAAAACTATTTATTTCATGTGTTCAAAGGATAATAAACTTAGTAAGCTTATACTTGTGACTTGTTCAATTGTAGGTACCATTAGATATTGTTAGTCATTGATCTAACATTGATGATTGTATACTTGCTTGATCCGATTAATTCTAAAATAAACACAACTCTTGAAATTGTAATAAACACGTAAGTTCGGTTGGTTCATACATTTTTAAGCATTTTGAGTTACCCTAAAAATATTTTGACTTCTGAAATTTCTTTTGTAAAGTGTTTTGAAAATTTATGAAACTACCCAAAGGAGGAGGAGGACCAATCTAATTTGGAAAGTAGTTCAGGTAATCAATATCATTTTCTCTAATTTTATTATACATATATTTATGCTAATGGTTGTACAGCTTGATCATAACAGTTTATATGTAGTTTTTAATGATAATGAAAATGTTTTCATGTAGTCCCCGCAACAACCCACAAACGTGGAATGTGGGTTTTATGTAATGAGGTAAATGAAAGACCTCATTAGAGATCAAAGCATCCTAAGAAAACAAAATGTGAGATAAATTCTAACTTTTATTACCTTATTATATTCATGATACTTATACATTTTCTTTATTATCTAATTGTTTCTAAATAACCTCTTGCAGTTTAATGGAAAAAAGACTTACATGGAAACCGAACTTGATGAAGTGCGAGTTAAATGGATTATTTTCTTTCTAAGGAATATGAGTTGAAATCCAACATGTAAGTATAATATAACTTCCGTTCTTTAAATTCCTAATAAACAATTGCTTTAGTTGGTGAGGAATACATAATCACTTCAAGATTTCATTTTAGATTTGTTGATTCTATGTATATTTGGTTTTATGACTTTAAAATATCTGACCATACATTTAAGATTTTCATTTTGTATTCATTGATTCTATGTATATGTTATATCGATATGGTAATCCAAACATTTATACTAGTAACAATCAAAGTGGTTATTCCTTTTCTATTGATAAAGGAGATGAAGAGTTAGTGTGGTGAGAATATGTCCGACTTTATCTTTTGTAAGACTAAAACAGTCTCTAGAAATAGTTAGTTTATTCATATGTTTCTAGTAGTTTCTGAATTAATTCGTGTTTTCATTTCTCAGGTCAAAAATTTCTTCGAGAGATGCAAAATATGGTCAAAGAATTCAAGAACTTAGTTTTTAAAGTTTTTTTCATTTTTTAATAGATGTAAGCACAATTAAAAACTTTTTTATTCAATTCCTTTGTATATAATTTTTGAACATTTAACTTTCATTTATGAAATATATGACGTTATTCCATTTAATATGTGATTGTGATTCAAAATATAGTATATAGTGTGTATTACATTATTCAAATGCGCGTACAAAAATAATATTAATTATTTTTCAAATATGTTGAACTCTTTTTTTTATCACACGCATTAACTGTGATGAAAAATACATATAACGTGTGATTTTATCTCATTATTAATCACAAGTTTTATTAGATGTTAATCACACTTAAAACCTGTGATCTAAATGTTTATTATCACAGGTTTTATTAGTTATTAATTACACTTAAAAGATGTGATCTAAATGTTATTAATCACACTTAAAAGATGTGATCTAAATATTTATTATCATACGCAAAATGTGTGATGGAATCATTCTTTAATGACACTCAAAACGTATGATTAAAAATGACCTTTTTTAATCGTACTCTCAGAGATCACAGTTTGACAAAACTTAAAACGCGTGATTAAATAATATACATCACACAAAAAAAAGTGTGATATATTTATGATTTTTGTGACGATCGGGTCTTATTTTCCCTCTCTCTTCCTTTTTCTTCTTCTTCACTCTGCTCTTTTGCTATCGTTGAGTTGAAAATGTCGGAGAATTTGTTTTAAATAAAATAATACTCTTGCTTTCGTTCAGTGATTGAATTTCACTAGTTCCGGAGAGTGCGGGGTCGAGTCCGAGGTGCCCGGGGGGCCGAAACGGAAAATCTTGGTCTACTGGGCCAGGGCCTGTAGACACCCCATTTTTGACCGACCTTAAGACTCAGACGTCACCAGTTGAGCGCTCGGTGATGTTGTATATTGTGCTCGTTCAGAAGTCTCAGAGTCACGGCCGCGAGCCCTGCCTCCGGACTCCCGAACCCTCTTTTGTACCTTGCCTCGGTTTGCGAACCAGACTCGGTTTTCTCTGTTTCTTTCCCTGAAGGGAGGGGGAGGTCCCGTAGACCATCTCTCAGTGGCCGTGGGCTACATTTCGTGGCCGTAGGCCATTTTGCCCATTTCGGAGCCCGGTTCCCGATTTTCGGAGCCGTTAGGCCGTGTGCCTCGGTTCGGGACCGTCTAACCATCTCCGACTGCTCCGGTTTTTGGCATGCATCTCATTTACTCCCTTTCGAGGGACACTGAGGCCTGAGAGACCCACTCCGTGGTCGAACGCCACTTTCGGTGCTTAACGGCCTATTTTCGGGACCCCGAACTGCGTGTTTTGGCCCCCGAGCATTCGTTTTGCATCGGTTTTTGTTCATTTTTGGCAGGTACCTCTGTTTTATCACCAGGAAGGTCACTGAAGGGTGGGAGGCCCTCAATTGTCTCAGCAACCAGTTATATTCCTCCGGCGCCCTCCGACGCCCGTTTTTCTCACTTCCGAGCCAATGTTGACCACCCTAGGGCCATTTTCTTCAACCCCAAACCACATATTTGTGTTGTACACACATGGGAGGACCCTAATATCACATGGCCGGCCAGTAACTCAACTTGAACCTTTTGAACCCCTCCTAAAAGTGGTTTGTTCTCTCTCCTGTTTTAGAATTGCCAATTTTGAACCACATGGTTGTGTTGAGGGGACCTGGGAGGACACCAATATCTGGTGGCCGGCCACTAATTCAACTTGACCCTTTTGACCCCTAGCTAGCCGGCCGGCCATAGGGGGTGGCCGGCCGGCCACCTGCAGCAAAAATACCTGGCCGGCCATGATCCCCTCAATGTGTACTTTACAGCTGTATAGCTGTTTTCCCCCAAAAATATCTCCATCCAGGGAAAAGTTTTGGAGGGAAACTTGACACCATTTCCCTCCACTTTTTCCTCCACCTTTCTCCCCCATTCTTGTCTATATAGCTGGCCTCCCAACTCAAGAAAAAGGGTTGGAAAATTGTTTGGAGCTCATACATACTCCATCTCTCTCATTTCCTCAAGTTTTGGTACCATTTCTTCATCACTACCAAGCACCACCACCACCACTCCACTTCCAGCACCTTGAGAGGATTTCCAGCAACTAGGAAGCAACATTTCTCAAGCCAAAAGGAAGCTAAGCATTGGTCTCCAAGGGTAAGCCATCTTGCCCTCTTTTGTAGCACTTTCTTGCACCATTCTTCTATCCTATTTGCTCACTGTTTTGGGCTCTGACCCTAACTGAAACTAGGCCTTTTTTGAGCCATTCTTCATGTTTTTTCAAGGGCTCAACCCTGTTTGAGCCCCCCATTTGGTACTTGCTTCAATACCTCTTTGTATGCCATTATTTTGCATAGTATTTCTAGCCTATTTGTGATCTGTTTTTGAGCATGATATAAACTGTGAGTTGGCTTATTTTGAGCCCCTCTACAACATTATAGAAGGGCTCAACACTGTTGGGGGCCTCCATGTTGCACTTACCATTATACCCCTCTTTGGCCCCCATTTTTGCATGCTTTGTGAGCTTACCTTGCCTTTGTTTTTAGGCTATGATCAGAAATGAAAATGGCCATATTTTGACCTTGTTGGAATATCTTATTAAGGGTCTTTGGCTGTTTGGTGATTACTTTGTATACCTCATGTTATAGCCTCTTGTTGGCCCATTTCTTGCATGGCATTTTTAGCATGTTTGCATACTGATTTGAGGCATGTCATAAACTGTAAATGTTCATATTTTTGGTCCCTCTTAAGTGTTGTAGAAGGATATTCTTCTGTTTGGGCATTTCATCTATCACTTACTTCATTGCTTCCCTTGCGGAGCCATTTTCGTATGCCATTTTTGCCCTACTTGTGATTGCTGTTTGGCCATGTTTTGTACTGAAAAAATGTGAGTTTTGGGGCTTCCTTGCTTCTGCTTTTTCATGTCATGTACCAATTATGCATGTTTAGTATAGCTGTAGGCCATTCCGCATGCCTAGTTTTGCATTTC
Source organism: Camellia granthamiana (assembly GCA_036172215.1). Taxonomy (NCBI): domain Eukaryota; kingdom Viridiplantae; phylum Streptophyta; class Magnoliopsida; order Ericales; family Theaceae; genus Camellia; species Camellia granthamiana. Next base: position 134,287,507 of record CM069903.1, read on the forward strand.
GGGAGAGATCCCTTGCATCGGGTTTCATTTCGCCTCATTTCGGGGCTGTTTCCCCCCTCATTTTGCTACTGATTTTTGCATGTTTTCATGTCATATTCCGTGTCTTTGCCATGTCTCATTAGAGTGGCATTTCGGTGCCTGAGGGTCCGTCCTCGGTTTGCGTGCCCGCGGGCACGTACTTCGAGGTGTCTTGTTTTAATCTAATGGCCTCCTATGTGAGTGTGGCTGAGGCTCTCTCATGTTGGTGTAAGCCCATTATTGCATTGCGTATGCCATTTCATCCGTAGCATTGTGTATGCCCGGTTATGTATTACCTCGTATAGCGTGTATGCCATTCCATGACATTGTGTATGTTAGGATCGCATATTAGTTGCATTTCATGCATGTCATGCATATTGCATTGTGTTCGGGATAGGAGTTAGCCTGGGCACGGGAAACGAGGCACGTTTCGTACTCCGAGTGACGGAATGTGTCTCAATTCCCCAGTCACCGACACTCCAGATTATCCGTGATGGAGTTAGGTTTTATTGTAGCATTCATATGCATTTATCCCATATTGAGTTGTGCAATTCGGCTCCTCGGCCATCATGCATCGAGATGCGCGATTGGTGGCACGAGGATCGAGGCATGCATATATTTGTGAAATACATTGCTATGCCCCTTTCCTGCTCTCTGTTGCAGCATATCAAGAATCAGCGGTCTTCCGAAGCTTGGCGCGCTTTTCAAGAAACATTGCGAAACAGAGGCTAATTGAGGCATCCCAGTGGATTTCCGCGCAAAGCAGCCCAAACATGCATCATTTCATTATCCGGAGCGGAGTCAAGGCAGTCCCTGGCTTGCATGCCAGTTTACAGTTTTTCTTAGTTAATTTGTTAATTAATTAGGAATTTGTATATTATTCGGACTGTAATATTTGGACTGTAATATTCTTTTATTTGGGACTGTATATTCTTTTGGACCCTCTGTGTGAGGGCATAATTGTAATAAGTGTGAGTGAGTGTGATGTATGTATTCCAACCCCACGTCTTTCTTCCCTTTTATTTACCTGCTTATGATGGTTAGATTAGGGCATATTTCAATTAGCATACAGTATGACAGCATGTTTGCATCATTCACCTGTTTTGTACGCACCGGGCTCGGCGCATCATACAAACTGCATTTGTATTTCAATTCCAAATTGAATACGTGTTAGTTGTAGCATCCCATATGCCACGTTTAGAATAGCCGAGCCTGCTATAGTTTGCATCTTTGCATGTGTTGCATTAGGCAATTCTTTGTATCTAGGATCATGCATGGATTTCTAATGAGTTTCTATTTTGGCTTGGAGTACTCGGTGAGTTTTTATGCTTTAGCATCCTTGCATGCCTGTGAGTGATTGCCATGAATAGCATGCTTGCCATGAGGCTATTTGCTTGTGTGATATAACTGCCTTGAATGCCTGTGGGTGGAGGTTGTGTTATTTGAATTGGGACAATGCATTGATTGTTTGTTTTAAGCCCACTAGATAGTGGCAAAACCATGTCTTCTAAGCCCACCTGAGGGTGGCAAAATTTGCATTTTAAGCCTACCTGCGGGTAGCAAACTATCTTTCAAAAACAAACATGAAATGTTTTGTTCCAATTCAGGCGACTCAGCCTATACTTGTATGCTGTGCGCATCACATAGTAACCTAGGCTAATAACCGGAATAAGAACATACAATGTTTTCAAAATAAGATATCATGGTTAGTAGAGGCCGGTCTTTGACCGAGCGAGCAGGGGTGCTCACGAAGTGACCTTCCCCAATCGTACCCAAGTTCTCGAGCCGAGGCAACTTTGGTGATGATGGACACGTGGCCTTTGGCACCGAGTCAGGGTTTCCTAAATTTCCCAAAAATAAAATATTTAGGTGGCGACTCTGTATTTGGCAAAGCAGTCCATGTTTGGCACTTCTTTCAAAAAATCTGTTTTCAAAACGATTTGCCGGATTTGGACTCTTTGGTTCAAGATTTAGAACCGTGACATTTGAGTCCTTCGAACTGTAGTAGACCCAATATCGAACCAGAACCGGGGGGGGGGGACTCGCACTCCTCGCCCCGGGATGTGTTCGGGGACGTCTACAGGGCCGCACGTGCGAGGCCCTAGGCCGTACGTGCGGGATGGGTGCTGAATGTGGGGGAGAGGGGTTTTCCAGTGAGTTGCACACTGCCTAAAAGGCATGTGCGGAAGGAGGTGTGGGATGAGCCCCGCACGTGCGGAAATGAAGGCTGCGCGTGCAGGAAGGGCGCTCCGCACGTGCGGGGATGGGTGCCGCTCGTGCGGCACTCTGGCAGTCCGAAAACTTTGTTTTTTTTAATCATTTTGAGGCCGAAAATATCTCATTTCTAACCCTTCTCTCTTACTCTAAAGGCCATTTTCTCTCACCCTTCTCTCTAGAAACCCTAACCAAAGCACTAAAAACTCTTGAATCTTGCTATCCATTTGGGTTTAGATCATCATCCTCCTCCTCCAATCTTCAAAATCAAGCTAGAGTTTCACTTGGGTGGTAGAGGTTGGAGGATTTTCCATCAAAAGCTAGGGTTTCATCTTCTCTTTCTCTTCATCAAACTTGAGGTAGGGATTTCTTGAGTCATATATACAAGTTGTGCTATATATATGTAGATTTTCAAAGCTCTTGTTGCTTTTGTGTTGATTTTGGTTTTTGTTCCAAATGTAGGAAAAGTTTTCAAGAAATGGGTTTTGATCTAAATCTTTTTCTTATCCATGAGAATGATTTTTCTACAAACTCAAGAAAATGTGATTTTGATTGGGTTTCACCATGTAATGAGAGGATGTTGGGTTTTGGCGAAAACCCTAGAAATTTGGGGATTTCTTGAAATTCTTTCTTTTCTTTTGATAAGAGATGAATGTATGCAGATTTTATAATGTGATAGCAAGAGATGGTAGTTTTTTGACATATGAAGAAGGAGAACTCATTAGAGAAAACTATGATTAAAGATATGATAAATTATTTGAGAATTTATTGCTAAGTACATGTATAAATATATATATATATATGTATATATATTGCCATGAAATGATGAATTGTTGTGTATATGGATTGTGAGGATTAATGTTTGAAAAATATTACATGTAGATTTGATGAGATTATATTTCTAAGAATTGTGAAAGGTAAAATTGTGGCTAAGGATAGATAACATAGGGTTGTCTTGGGAAAGCGTAATGAAAGAGGTTATGGAAAAATGTGATTGTTGAGGTTATTATGTAATACATGAGCATGCATGACTGAGGAAAATGGGAAATTGGTATGTGCCTTGATGGCGGGAGTTGCTATGAGATGAAGGTACAAATGTTATTTTGTGAAATAACATTGAAGAAAGAAATTGAGAAATGTATTTATTTAATATTGTTGTCATGTTACTTAAATGGAGAAATGTTATGAGTTATGGAAAATCATTGCATTTGCACATTCATTAAATTACAAATTTTGCATTGTAAATTCTGATTGAAAATATTTATCTCATGAAACAAAATGACGTTGTGATATGAATTATGGATTTGTGAAAGGGGTAAATATGGTGGTAAGTCCGGTTAGGGGGTGTAGATGATTTTTGTTAAGTTGGCCTAAGTGTCCATAGTGAAAGACCAGAAAACCGCGCGGATAGGTGTCGAGCCTTCCGATTAATACCAGTAAAAATGACAGTTTGGTAGTACTCGCAGAGTCTACTTGCAGACACCAGCCTAGGGATTAGCAGTGTCATATTTACCCCCCCTATTGATTAAAACTGGAAGTTTGAAATGTGTTGAGATTGCAAGTTTTTAAATTGAGAAATTGAAATCTTCAAAGGTGCATGAAATGATATTTTCCTTAAAAGAGCATGGCATAACATTGACATTTGCATTTTTATTAGGAATTGCACAACTGTATATACTTTGTTAGAATTCTCTGCTGGGTTTTATGCTCAACCCTATGAGACTTTGGTGCAGGTAAAGACGAGATGATCCCGCCAATTTGAGAGTGCGGATAATTTTAAAGAGTACATAGCTCTTAATTTGTTGTGATCTTCTATGAGCCAAGGGCTAATGTGTTTGGGTCCGAGAGACCACTTTGTGTGACCAGGCTATTGCCTTGGAAGATTTAAGCCCATAAGGGCATTTATTTGTTTTGAGTTTTAAATGTTTCATATGCTATAAATTCATGTGTTCTTTTAACTCGTTTGAATGTAATTCGCAAGTGGAACTTTTGTATTTAATCCATTTATGATATATGAGATGATGGAAGGATTATTGTCATAGATTAGCCAATGTTCACTAGCATGGTAGTTCATGTTGAATTTTTCGGGGCGTTACAATTTTGTAGTAGTGGTACGACTCAATGTTGACCTTTAAAAAAAAAAACAAAAAAGATTGCCTGACATAAAAATAGATTAGCAACAATTGTTTAATAATTGTACGCTTTATATTACCATTACGCACCGTTTTGGACTAATTAATATGATTTGAAATTCTTTTCACTATTATTGCATATATTTATGGCGTATGATTAAATAAAAATTAAAAAGTATGTTGTATAGAATGATTACCTCCTCTAGTTGAGTTTTATTCAATTCAACGATTAACCAAAAGAAATTTTTAATAAATAATAAATTGCATGAACTTAGATCAATCAAATAATGATATTTCTATGCAATGATTAGGCCTAATCAATTTGTCCCATTTCAATTCTATCTATGAGGGATAATGATAAAGAAAAGGGAAAGAAGAATTTACAAAAAAAAAAAAATTGAGATTCATAAAAATATGGGTTGGTTAGGAGAGGAAGAGTCGAACACTATAAGTAAATTATTTTGTATACATTTTTATTTTTACCTCTTCTTCCCATTGTTTCCTGTAATCTGCAGCAGAGCAGGCTATTTGGTTAGCCTTCTATTCACCTTGTTAGTGGTATGCCATCATTAGCTATGTATAAAAACAGTATTTAAATTATGTTCCACCAAGGCCTTCAAAGTGATATTTAATTAACAAATTAAAACAAATTCATGAGTTAGGTTCATGATTGAATGGTCTATAAAAAAAATAAACATGCCAAATATATTTTTGTCATTTGCATTCAGGATTTTTTATTTTTTTATTATTTTTAATTGACATCATTTGATTGCACAAACTTGTCCAAGTCACTATTTTAAAAGTAGAGATAACTCAAAATTCATAGAAAACAGGACGAACATCCATCATGTAGTGGTCCATGTATACAATACCAATAAGAAATAACCCAGTTTATGAGAAAATAAATAAATCGTTCTATGTGACCATATAATATGACACACACACAACCAAAAAATAAAATAAAATCTCTCACCATATTTTAGTTTTATCAATGAATCTTCTTCCCTCATGAGATGGTTTAATTCGGTGAGAAAATGCGTTTAATTAATTGTGTATGGACACAAACAGGCCAACTATTTTAAACATGCAAACTAACGCTGTGTTTGGTTGGAGGATTTGGGAAGGAATTTGGAAAGGGAAAGGGAAAGAGAAAAGGTGTGTGAAACTATGTGAAATGTAGACATTTTTTTCACATTTCACTTACCTTTTCCATTTCTCTTTCCAAATCCCTCCTCAAATCCCTCAACCAAACACAGTATAAAACAACAATTGTAAAGAATTACAAAATATACCATAAGGCAGAAGAAGCAAGAGGAGTGAAGAAGCCTTCTTTAATTGTGGAATTGATTGGTCTGCATAAGAGAACATCACACAAAATAAAGAGTTAACTAATTCATATACACAAGAATCACAAATCCATATAACATTTTCTTATATTTTTGGGCAATTCGATCCGGCAACAATTGGACTAAATTATCTTAAATATCGAAGAGCAAATAGAAGCCTGATTAGTTACCCAAAATTTAACAAAGGGGAGTGCCAAAAATCATGCAAAATTTTGACTTTAAAACTGGATAAATGGTAATATTCCATTCCAAAATAGAAACACCAACCATAATAATGAAAAAACAAACTCAAAAAGCCTAGGTAAAAAAAAAGAGAAGAAATTGATTTCTAAATTTCATCTTATTCAAAATCCAGAAAGAACATATCATAAAACCAATTGATTAACACATGAAAAATTTGTGGCATAGAAAATGAATTTAATTTATTAAGAAAAAAATGTAATGTCAAAACCGTACAGGTATAAAAAAATCTGTGCATCACATTCTTCCCCACCACACATCTAAATGCATCAATGCTTGCAAAATATATAAATGATAAACTTAACGGAAGAAGAAGAAAAAAAAAAGTCCCATACAAATAAAATTAGAAGAGGAGGAAGACAAAAACTGTGTAAATATCATCAAACTTAAAACAAATAAATAAAAACTCATCTTGAAAAGAACTCTATCAATAAATTATTTTTTAAAAATTGTATTAAATTTGGAAGCATAATTTACTGTGGGAGCCGAATTTCCTTGGATCAATAGAGATGAATGGACCAGTCCGGTCCAGAACATAACCTCTATTCGGCGTTGACCCTGGTCAATTGAAGAGCCGAATAAAATAGCCGGCATTCCAACCACTAGAACAAAGGCCGAGTAGAAGTACATGTAAAGGATCAGGGATGGGCTAGGCCCCAAGGCCCAAAGAGAATACTATAAATACAGGATCTTCAGTCAAAGAAAGGTATGTGAGAACCATTACGCTTAACTTAAAATACAAGTAATCCTGAGTGTAGAGACTGACTTGCCCGTCGGAGTGCTAATTCCGGCACCCCCGATCGGAGTGTTTATTCCTTTTCAGGTGACTAGCAGAGGATCACGAGCGTCTCCCAGGATCAGAAGAGTATTTCCAAACCACTTCTCCACAATTGGCGCCGTCTATGGGAATACTCAAATACATCCATGGCGAGCGTAACAGAAGATCCTCCGATAGTTACTAATGAAACCACGCAGAGAGACGACCTCACTCCAACAAACATGCTTGGACCGGAGACTATCCTCGCAAGACGCGCTTTGAACTTCGCTTCATCCTCGACTTCAGAGCATGAGGCAATGCAAGCGATCATGGAACAAGTAAAGCAAAACGAACAGAGGTTAGAAAACATGATCGCTGAGAACGAACGTCTCCGTCAGGATTTGGCCTTGGAAGTGGCGAAGTCCAAACAAGCTGTACGCCAAGATCCAGAACGACCTCTGAGGACAGGCGGTCGACGACCTCGAACCCGACAAGAAGACACTGGTAGCGACTCCGACTCATTATCCCCGGAGCCCAAGAAGAAGGGATGACTCGAAACTTCCAGTTCCTCTGAAGAGAGTCCATGTATAAGGCATAAGCACAGAAGGAACAGTTCAGATGAAGAAGACCAGCATGATCCCTTTGTACGACGGATCGCCAGGGCGGTTCTACCCAAAAAGTTCAAAGCTCCGTCGTTCACTCTCTATGATGGAAAATCTGACCCCATCGATCACATCCGTCCCTACAAGCAAGCCATGACATTCCATACAGACGACGAGGCCCTTATGTGCCGAATATTACCCAGCAGTTTGGGACCATTGGTTGTCAGGTGGCATTATAAACTGGAGCCGGCTTCGATCAAAAACTTCCATCAATTACAGAAATCCTTCAGGGCCAGATTCATTACCAACGAGGTCCAGACGAAACAAGCCGACTCTCTCTGGGCAATGCAGATCCAGCTAGGAGAAACACTAAGAGCGTATTCGGCGCGCTATTGGGAGTGCTTTAATCTTGTTGATGACGCTTGCAACGACTCTATGGCCATTACCGCCTTCAAAATGGGTTTGCATTCTGACAGTGCTCTCCGCAGTTCTTTGACTAGAAGACCCTCCAAAACGGTCTGGTTGTTGATGAAGAAAGTTGAAGAATACTGCAAAGTGGAAGATGACGCCCTGCAGGTCAAAGCCGGAAACACGGCCAACAAGACGGCTTCTTCTGAAATTGCTCAGCCAATAAATTCTGTACAACCTCAGAGCCTTGAACCATGGCATCGGGCCAAATGAGACAAGAGACGGGATTCTCGCCGATCGAGCGACCAATGCTCCAGCTGAGCAAATGAACAACTGCAAGTTGACAGCAGGCGCACGAGGCGCGCCGACAAGAAATATACGAAGTTGACAGAGCCGATCAGTGCGGTTATGTCCAAAATCCAACACCTTTCGTTCTTCAAATGGCCGTCGAAAATGGTGGGACCTCCCGATACGCGAAGACGGGATAGGCGGTGCGAGTATCACAAGGATCATGGCCACGATACTGAAAGTTGTTATGCATTGAAGGATCACTTGGAGGAACTGGTACAAGATAGCCGGCTACAACAGTACATCCGAAAAGGCAACCCAACCAAAGCAATAGCCTTAAGACAGGATTCACCTCGGCTCGGCGTGATCCATATGATATACAGCATGCCAATGTCATCCGCAGTGCATACGATTCAGTCGAATCCCGACCCTCAAAATCAACTCACTTCGGCTAAATGGCCACATGAAGCTGCAAGCATTGCTTTTGATGATTCAGATTTGGCTGGAGTGACACTGCCCCACATTGATCCCTTGGTAATTGAGTTATGCATAAACTGGTTCACCGTTGAGCGTGTACTTATTGACCCAGGGAGCACATCGGAAGTCATGTATTATAAGACATTCATCAAACTTGGCTTCTCTGAATCGGACCTTTCCCTGGCTCCTTATCCACTATTCGACTTCAACGCCAATCCAGAATACCCGTTGGGGAAAATCACATTACCCGTTCGAGCGGGCTCCCGAACAGTGGCTGTGGAGTTCTTAGTCGTCAAGCTGCCGTGCCGTATAATCTCATCATGGGGCGATCTTGGTTGCATACTATGCAGGCCGTGCCAAGCACCTATCATTAGTTGCTACGCTTCTCGACAGAACGCGGCATTGAGCAAATCCGTGGCTTCCAGAAATCGGCACAAGCATGTTATCTCTTTGCTGAAAAACGCCAAAGGAGCTGCAAGTGAACTCTATTGAAGTGACGAATCAGGAGAGCCTCGACGATGTTGGGCGGCTCCCCAATGAAAAGGCCACGGAAGCCCTAGATCGAGTTGAAATCAACAGAAACCCAGACAGGTTCTTCATGGTCGGCGCCTCCTTGAAATAAGCCGACAGACAGTAACTAATTTCCTTCCTACTTGGCAATCTTGATGTATTTGCGTGGACTCCGTATGAGATGCCGGGTGTAGATCCATCTGTTTCACAGCACCGTTTGAATGTTGACCCTAAATGCAAGCCGATCATTCAGAAAAGCCGGCGATCAGCCGCAGAGCACACTGCCGCCGTCGTTGAAGAGGTTGACCGGTTGCTTGATGCCAGAGCAATTAGGGAAGTAACCTACCCTACATGGCTCTCTAATACTGTGGTTGTGAAGAAGAAAAATGGGACTTGGCGAGTCTGCATCGATTTCACGGACATAAACAAAGCCTGCTCCAAAGACTGTTTTCCTCTCCCAAGGATAGACCAACTTGTAGATGCTACTGCGCGTCATCAGCGTATGAGCTTCCTCGATGTCTACAGAGGCTATCATCAAATCGCTATGCATCCGGAGGACCAAGACAAAACTGCATTCCTCACCCCAAGAGGAACATATTGATATAAGGTTATGCCTTTTAGGTTGAAGAATGTAGGGGCAACTTACCAGAGACTAGTCACCACCATGTTCAAGGAGCAACTCGGTCACACTATGGAAGTGTACATTGACGATATGGTGGTCAAGTCCAAGGAAGAGCAGAATCATATAGCCGATCTGGAAGAGACATTCGACATTCTACGCAAATATGGAATGAAGCTGAACGCTTCCAAATGTGTGTTTGGGATCAGCTCTGGCAAATTCTTGGGTTACATTGTCAACCACCGAGGAATCGAAGCCAACCCAAGGCAAATCACAGCCATCTTGGAGCTCAGCTCCCCTCGTTCGGTAAAAGAGGTTCAAAAGTTGATGGGGATAGCCGTCGCACTCAACAGGTTCATCAGTCGGCCCACAGATCGCTGCCGACAATTCTTTCATACACTATGGTAGGGCAAGGCTTTTGAATGGTCCGCTAAATGCGAAGCCACTTTCAACAGCCTCAAGACCTACCTCCGCTCAGTACCACTATTGACAACACCTTCTGCTGCTGACCCGCTCATTTTGTATCTGGCAGTTTCTGACTGGGCCGCTAGCGCCGTACTGATAAAAGAAGAGCTGGGGGAGCAGCGACCAGTGTATTATGTGAGCAAGGCAATTGTTGACGCCGAAACACACTACCTTCCGCTAGAAAAACTCGTCCTAGCCCTAGTCATGGCGGCAAGAAAACTGATGCATTACTTCTAGGGGCATAACATTGGGGTGCTAACAGATTATCCCCTCCGATCAGTACTACGTAGTGCAAAAGCATCAGGACGTGTTTCAAAGTGGGCTCTTGAACTCGGCCAGTACGATATTCAATTTCTACCTAGAACCTCAATCAAAGGATAGGTGTTTGCCGACTTTGTTGTTGAATTCACTGGGGGTCTCGCCGACTTCAAATGTAATGAAATTCGACCGAAGCCGAGCTGGAGAATTTATGTTGGGGACATTTGGCAGTTGTACTGTGATGGATCATCCAATCAGTGGGGCAGGCGCAATAATTGAGCAAGCCGTCAAGCTCGGCTTCGAAGCATCAAATAATGAAGCCGAATACGAAGCCCTTCTAGCCGGTTTGCAGAACGCACATCTTCTGGGTGCTCGGCGTTTGCTTGTATTTTGCGATTCGAAACTGGTGATCAATCAGCTAAAGGGGGAGTACGCGGCAAGAAACGACTGTATGGAGGCTTACATGAAAACGGCCAACTCCTTGCTGGAAAAATTTGACCATCATGAATTGAACCAGATAACATGTGATCAGAACACACATGCAGATGCCCTGGCTTGCCTAGCCTCCGCCATTAACTCAGAGATTAAACGGACCATCGAAGTAGGTTTCATCATGGAGCCGAGCATTGGCCCTTCGGAGGAAGTCCAGGCCAATGTTATAGAATCTGGACCGAGTTGGATGGATCCTATTACTGCATTCCTGTCTTCCGAACAGCTCCCAGAGGACAAGAAAGAAGCGCACAAGCTGCGAAACAAAGCCCTACGATACTACTTGGATCCGCAAGGAAGGCTTTATAAAAAATCCCTCTCTGGTCCATATTTGGAATGCGTGCACCTGGACAAAGTTGAGGAGCTTCTGACTGAAATACATGAAGGCAGTTGTGGTGCCCATTCTGGCGGGCGCTCCTTGGCTCATCGAGCGGTGACACAGGGGTATTACTGGCCGACAATGAGAGCCGATGCCAAATGTTACGTAAAAAAGTGTGAACAGTGCCAGAAGTTCTCTCCTTTGACCCACCTTCCTGCTGAAGAGCTAAGCTCCATAACCAGTCCTTGGCCGTTCGCCCAATGGGGACTTGACATCATCGGACCACTGCCTCGTGCCCCGAGTAACAAGCGATTTTTGATTGTCGCGACAGATTATTTTACAAAATGGGTAGAAGCGGAGGCACTAACGCACATCCGAGATATTGATGTGAAGCGTTTTGTTTGGAGAAACATCATAACACGATTCGGCATTCCAAGAGCACTTATCTTAGACAACGGCACCCAGTTCAATTGTGGTGTCTATCGAGAGTTGTGCAGCAAGTATGGTATTCGGCCTTACTTTTCCACGCCAGCTTATCCACAAAACAATGGTCAAGCTGAAGCCTCTAACAAATCCATCTTTGACGGCATCAAGAAAAGCCTAGAGAAAGCTAAAGGCAAGTGGGTCGAAGAATTGTCGAGTGTGTTTTGGGCTCATCGAACCACGCCGAGGCGATCTACTGGGGAAACGCCGTTTGCTCTATGCTTTGGAACCCAGGCAATCATACCCCTGGAGATTGGCCTCCCAACCTTGAAATCGACAGTTTTTTATATGGGCCAAAACGACATGATGCTGGCCTTAGATTTGATTCTGATTGAAGAACGAAGAGACCGTGCCCTCGCATCCATGGCGCGGTATCAACAGCAGCTTGCTAAGTCATATAATCAACGTGTTCAGCTACACCGCTACACACCAGGAGAGTTGGTTCTGAAGAAAGTACTCCCAGTCGCCAGGAAACCGGCTGATAGAAAACTGGGTCCTAACTGAGACGGCCCCTATCAAGTCGATTCGATCGCAGGAGTAGGGGCGTATCTGTAGACGTCCCCGAACGCATCCCGGGGGCAGGAGTGTGAGTCCCCCCCGTTCTGGTTCGATATTGGGTCACTAGAGTTCGAAGGACTCAAATGTCACGGTTCTTAATCTTGAACCAAAGAGTCCAAATCCGGCAAATCGTTTTGAAAACAGATTTTTTGAAAGAAGTGCCAAACATGGACTGCTTTGCCAGATACAGAGTCGCCACCTAAATATTTTTTAATGGGAAATTTAGGAAACCCTGACTCGGTGCCAAAGGCCACGTGTCCGTCATCACCAAAGTTGCCTCGGCTCGGGAACTTGGGTACGATTGGGGAAGGTCACTTCGTGAGCACCCCCGCTCGCCCGGTCAAAGACCGGCCTCTACTAACCATGATATCTGTTTTTGAAAACATTGTGTGTTCTTATTCCGGTTATTGGCCTAGGTTACTATGTGATGCGCACAGCATACAAGTATAGACTGAGTCGTCTGAATTGGAACAAAACACTTCATGTTTGTTTTTGAAAGATGGTTTGCTACCCGCAGGTAGGCTTAAGATGCAGATTTTGCCACCCTCGGGTGGGCTTAGAAAATATGGTGTTGCCACTATCTAGTGGGCTTAAAACAAACATTTGATGAAATGTCCCAATCCAAATAACACAACCTCCACCCACAGGCATTCAGGCAGTTATATCATATAAGCAAATAGCCTCATGGCAAGCATGCTATTCATGGCAGCACTCACACGCATGCAAGGATGCTAAAGCATAAAACTTACCGAGTACTCCAAGCCAAAACAGAAGCTCATTAGAAATCATGCATGATCCTAAATATGCTGAAATGCCTAATGCAACACATGCAAAAATGCAATTATAGCAGGCTCGGCTATTCTAAACATGGCATATGGAATGCTACAACTAACACGTATTCAATTTGGAATTGAAACACAAATGCAGTTTGTATGATGCGCCGAGCCCGGTGCATGCAAAACAGATGAATGATGCAAACATGCTGTCATACTGTATGCTAATTGAAATATGCCCTATATCTAACCATCGTAAGCGGGTAAATAAAAGGGAAGAAAGACGTGGGGTTGGAAGACATACATCACACTCACCCACACTTATTACAGTTATGCCCTCGCGCAGAGGGTCCGAATAAATATACAGTCCGAATAAAAGAATATTACAGTCCAAAAATAATATAGATTCCTAATTAATTAACGAATTAACTAAGAAAACTGTAAACTGGCATGCAAGCCAGGGGCTGCCTTGCTTCTGATGAACGATGTATGTTGGGCTGCCTTCTCGCGGAAATCCATTGGGATGCCCCAATTAGCCTCTGTTTGCAATGTTTCTCGAAATGCGTGCCAGACTCCGAAAAGTTGCTGATTCTTCATTTTGCTGCAACAGAGAGCAGGAAAAGGGCATAGCAATGTATTTCACAGATATATGCATGCCTCGATCCTCGTGCCACCAATCACGCATATCGATGCATGATGGCCAAGGAGCCGAATTGCACAACTCAATATAGGATGAATGCATGTGAATGCTACAACAAAACCTAACTCCATCATGGATAATCCGGAGTGTCGGTGACTTGGGAATTAAGATCTGTTCCGTCACTTGGAGTGCGGAACGTACCTCGTTTCCCGTGCCCGGGCTAACTCCTATCCCGAACACGATGCAATATGCATGATATGCATGAAATGCAGTTAACATATGACCTAGCATGCACAATGCTATGAAAATGAGATGCCTCGAAATGCGTGCACGCGGGCACGCAAACCGAGGCAATGATCCTAAGGCATGAAATGGCATACGTAATGCAAATTGGACTTATACCAACATGAGAGAGCCTCAGCCACACTCACATAAGAAGCCGTCGGATAAAAAATAAAGTGCCTCGAAATGCGTGCACGCGGGCACGCAAACCGAGGCAATGACATAAAGGCATGAAATGGCCTGAAATATGATATACAATGAGACTAAAATGAGATGTCTCGAAATGCGTGCCCACGGGCATGCAAACTGAGGAAATGGCATACGGAATGCAACAGGACTAAAATGAGATACGCAATGCAATATGGGCTTACACTAACATGAGAGAGCCTCAGCCACACTCACATAAGAGGCCGTGAGATGAAAATGAGATGCCTCGAAGTGCGTACACACGGGCACGCAAACCGAGGCAATGGCATACGTAATGCAATGATGCTAAAATGATATACAGAATGCAAAATGGACTTACACTAACATGAGTGAGCCTCAGCCACACTCACACAAGAGGCCGATGGGTGAAAATAAAGTGCCTCCAAATGCGTGCACACGGGCACGCAAACCGAGGCAATGGCATACGGAATGCAATGATGCTAAAATGACATACAGAATGCAAAATGGACTTACACTAACATGAGTGAGCCTCAGCCACACTCACATAAGAGGCCGAAAGATGAAAAAAGAGATGTCTCGAAATGCGTGCCCGTGGGCATGCAAACCGAGAAATGGCCCGAAGGCATGGAATGACATGCGAAATGAAATGAGGGCTCACACAAACATGAGAGGGCCTCAGCCGCACTCACATAGGATGCCGGGAGATGAAAATGAGATGCCTCGAAATGCGTGCACACGGGCACGCAAACCGAGAAATGGCCCGAAGGCATGGAATGACATGCAAAGTGAGACATGGCATATGGAATATGGGACATGCAAATTTCAGCAGCCAAAATGATGCAAAACAGCCCCCGAATCATAGCAAAATTATACCCGATGCCCGAAATAAGTCCCGAAATGCCATGGAATGGCCTACAGCTATGTCAAACATGCACAATATGGACATGATGTGTAAAGACAGATGCTAGGCAGTCCTAAACTAGCATTTTTACAGTACAAAGCATGACCAAACAACAATCATAGATGGGGCAAAAACAGCATGCAAAAATAGGGGAAAAAAAGGAAATAATGAAGTAAGTGGTATATGCAATGCTCAAACTGAAAAATACAGTTCTACAACACTGAAGAGGGACCAAAAATATGAACATTTACAGCTTATGGTAACCCCCAAAACAGTATACAAATATGGAAAACATAGCGTGCAAAATATGGGCCAAAAGAGGGCTATAAAGAGAAGTATACCAAGCATTCACCAAACAGCCTAAGACCCTTGACAAAATATGAAGAGTGGGTCATTTTAAGACTATTTTCAGTTCTGATCGTGGCCAAAAACAGAAGCAAGATAAGCTTACCAAAGCATGCAAAGATGGGGGTCAAAGAGGGGTATAATGACAAGTATAACATGGAGACCCCCAAAAAATTTGATCCCTTCTACAATGTTGTAGAGGGACCCAAAATAAGCCTACTCATAGTTCATGACATGCTCCAAAACAGATCACAAGTAGGCCAAACAAATCATGCAAATTTACGGTAAATGTGAGAGATTATGAAGTAAGTGCATGATAGGGAGGCCAAACAGGGTTGAGACCTTCTTCAATGTTGAAGAGGGGCTCAAAATAGGCCCACTCACAGTTTACATTGTGCTAGAAAACAGATCACACATAGGCCAAATATTTCATGCAAAAATGATGGCATACAAGATGGTATTGAAGTAAGTACCAAATGGAGGGCTCAAACAGGGTTGAGCCCTTAAACAAACATGAAGAATAGCTCAAAATAATGACCCTTTCAGTTAGGGTCGGAGCCCAAAACAGTGAGCAAATAGGCTTGAGAAATGAGGCAATAAAGTGTTACAAAAGAGGGAGATTGAGACTTACCCTTGAAGACCTCTTCTTTTCTACCTCTTGGCTTGAGGAATGTTGCTTCTAAGCCTCTGAAAAGCCTCTCCTTGCTGCTGTGGTGGAGTAGTGGTAGTGGTGCTTGATGGTAGTGAGGAAATGGAGTTGGAACTTGAGAAAAATGAGAGAGATATGGAGATATATGTGTGTATGAGCTTGAGCCAAGCCTTCTAACTCTTGAGGGGAGAGAGAGCTGCTATTGTGCATGCAAGGATGGAGAGAAAAGTGTGTCAAAGTGTGTGGTCCTAAGGGATTAAGTTCCCTTGCCTACAAAAGGTCCCCCGAAATCAGATATTTTGGGGGATACAGCTATACAGATGTAAAACACACCTCCCAAGGATCATGGCCGGCCCTCTATTTTTACTGCAGGTGGCCGGCCGGCTACCCCCTATGGCCGGCCGGCCAAGGGGCAAAATGGTCCAACAAAATTTCTGGCCGGCCACCAAAGAAAGGTGTCCTCCCATGTGTGTACAACAAGACCCTGTGGTTGGAAATTGGCAACTCTGAAACAGGAGAGACAACAAGCCACTTTTAGGAGAGGTTCAAAAGGGTCAATCAGCATTACTGGCCGGCCATGTACTTTTAGGGTCCTCCCATGTGTGTACAACACAAATATGTGGTTTTGGCTCGAAGAAAATGGCCCTAGGGTGTTCAACATTAGCCCGGAAGTGAGAAAAACGGGCGTCGGAGGGCGAAAATGGAATATAACTGGTTGCTGAGATAATTGCTAGCCTCCCACCCTCCAGTGACCTTCCTGGTGATAAAACAGAGGTACCTGCCAAAAATGAACAAAAACCGATGCAAAACGAATGCTCGGGGGCCAAAACACGCAGTTCGGGGTCTCGAAAACCGGCCGTTAAGCACCGAAAGTGGCGTTTGGCCACGAAGTGGGTATCTAAGACCCCAGTGTCCCTTGAAAGGGAGTAAATGAGATGCATGCCAAAAACCGGAAGAATCGGAGATGGTTAGACGGTCCCGAACCGAGGCACACGGCCTGACGGCTTCGAAAACCAGGAACCGGGCTCCGAAATGGGCAAAATGGCCTACGGCCACGAAATGTAGCCCACGGCCACTGAGAGATGGTCTACTGGACCTCTCCCCCCTCAGGAAGAGAAAATAGAGAAAACCGAGCCTGGTTCGCAAACCGAGGCAAGGCACAGAAGAGGGTTCGGAAGTCCGGAGGTAGGGCGCACGGCCGCGACTCTGAGACTTCTGAACGAGCACAATATGCAACATCACCGAGCGCTCAATCGGTGACGTCTGAGTCTTAAGGTCGGTCAAAAATGGGGTGTCTACAGTTGCCCCTCTTTGACAGAACTCGGAAGTCAAGAAGTGACGGGAGTAAATGTCAAAGCCTAGAGACGACCCATTTTTAACAAGGCCGAAGACTTAGACAATCATACAAGATGAACAGAAAAAAGTGCCCGCGGGCAAAGTGCAAAGCGATATGCACAGAGCCAGATGATCATGCAAATGCAGCAAGCTGTAATGAGGCAAGTATTCGTGAATAGATGCAACAGTTTTAAGCAAGAATGCAAAGCAACAACTACATTTCATGTAGTTAGGAATGCGGAGAATCATTCAATTCTCGTCGCGTCTCACACGGAGAAGATACAATACCTGCGCGATTCGTCTGGTCGTACCAGCCTCAAATGAACCGTACATACAATATCGTGCCTGCAAAAGAGAGAAATTCAACAAGAACAATATGCTAACAACATATATTCAATGTGATTCCTGTGGTTCCGAAAGTTTGACATACGCAGTGTCGGCGAGTGAATGCATCGCAATGCAAGAAAGGAACACGCGTGACAACGCACGCTCAAACACAGAGGTATGGTACACCAAGAAATCATGCATGACAATGCAAAATGCTCATGAGAATGCAAGTTATATGCAAAACAATGCAAAATGAGCACGAATCAAGGTGCTCGTTTGTTGCGAAACAACGAGTAAAGAAACGCGCATTTCGGCGAAGGCAACTTGATCGCGGCCTCTGATTCACCTCCCGAAGAGGTTACAACATGTTCAAAAAGGATACACCTTGATTTTGATGAGTAATGATGAGACACATGTCAGAAATTGCAGCTGAAGTTCCGACCGAGCAGTTTCGCGCCAGAAAGTGCACTTTTCTTGAACTTTTTCAGGTCCCGGGAACTCCGATCTTCCTCAAAATTTGCAGGGACCTAGGGGAGGAAGTGGGGAACACCACCGGCCAGGTGGTTGCCTCAGGGGAGGTCACCGGCCAGAGAAGAAAAAGCAAATGGCCGGCCAGCCAGAAAAGGTGGCCGGCCGGCCACCTGTCCAAAAGCAGGGGCAATTTTATCTTTTGCCTCATTTCTATATAACCTCTCATCCATTCATTCCGAAATCACTCCCACAGCTGTGAAAACTCCTTCCCTTGCTCCCCAAACCATTTTTTCCTTCAGATCTGCACTCTATACGCGCTTTTCGGCCTTCCACGCAAGTTGTTTTCGCGAAATCTTTCAGTTTTAAGTACTTTGAACCGATTAAATTTTGATTTCAGGGCTTCTTTTCTCATTTTCACCACTTGAGGTAAGTTTGTCTTAATATTTGGAAGATTTTCGCGGGAGTTGACTTTTGTTGACTTTTCCATTTCCCGGGAGTTGACTTTTGTTGACTTTTTCCAATTTTGGCTCATTTTTGCTCCTTTTGCAGATTTCTTGAAATGGCGGGTGATTTTTCTCACGGTGGAGGTCCTCCAGGTGCCGGGGATGACTTTGATGTTATGACGTTGCCCCCGAGGGTCCGGCCTTTTATTCCCGGGAGATACGTCCCATCGGTACACATTCTTCCGCGGGCTATTTTTCGTCATTTCACCAACTTCAATGATCGGGTACCCGGGGATCTACTTCTGCGGGAGCCGGAGCATCATCTCTCTTACGAGGTACGAGAGGTATTTTACTCCATTTTCTGTATTTTTCGTGCATTTTGTACCTTTGCCATGCTTGAACACACAGTTTAGCTTATGACATAGTACTTTGCTTGCATCCTGAATATGTGACTTGAACACTTGAATTTCTGAACACTAGGCTCATTGATTGATTGTGCACGCATGGTACACATTAGTTAAGAATTGAACACACGGCTCAAACACTGATTTGTCGAACACACGGCCCGAATTTGAAGGTGAACACACGGCACACACTGACTAAGAGTAGAACACACAGTCCCAAACTCTGATTTTCTGAACACGCAGTCCAAGTTGATGGTGAACACACAGCCCACACTGATTGAGAGTAGAACACGCAGTCCTAACTCAAATTTTCTGAACACGCAGTCCAAGTTGATGGTGAACACACAGCCCACTGACTTTGCAATTTGAACACGCAGCCCAAATAACGAATTTCTGAACACGCAGCCCAGATTGAAGTGAACACGCAGCCCAAATAACGAATTTCTGAACACGCAGCCCAGATTGAAGTGAACACGCAGCCCACTGACTTTGAAATTTGAACACGCAGCCCAAATAACGAATTTCTAAACACGCAGCCCAGATTGAAGTGAACACGCAGCCCACTGACTTTGAAATTTGAACACGCAGCCCAAATACCAATTTACTGAACACGCAGCCCAGATTACAGGTGAACACGCAGCCCACTGATTTTGAAATTTGAACACGCAGCCCAAATACCAATTTACTGAACACGCAGCCCAGATTACAGGTGAACACGCAGCCCACTGATTTTGAAATTTGAACACGCAGCCCAAATACCAATTTACTGAACACGCAGCCCAGATTACAGGTGAACACGCAGCCCACTGATTTTGAAATTTGAACACGCAGCCCAAATACCAATTTACTGAACACGCAGCCCAGATTACAGGTGAACACGCAACCCACGCAGCCCAAATACCAATTTACTGAACACGCAGTCCAGATTACAGGTGAACACGCAGCCAACTGATTTTGAAATTTGAACACACAGCCCAAATACCAATTTACTGAACACGCAGCCCACTGATTTTGAAATTTGAACACGCAGCCCAAATACCAATTTACTGAACACACAGCCCAGATTACAAGTGAACACGCAGCCCACATATTTTGAAATTTGAACACGCAGCCCAAATACCAATTTACTGAACACGCAGCCCAGATTACAGGTGAACACGCAGCCCACATAAATAGAGAGTAGAACACGCAGCCCTAACTCAGATTTTCTGAAAACGCAGCCCAGTTTGAAGGTGAACACGCAGCCCACATAAATAGAGAGTAGAACACGCAGCCCTAACTCTGATTTTCTGAACACGCAGCCCAGTTTGAAGGTGAACACGCAGCCCACATAAATATAGAGTAGAACACACAGCCCTAACTCTGATTTTCTGAACACGCAGCCCAGATTGGAGTGAACACGCAGCCCACTGAACACAACTCATTCATTTCATTTGCACACAGCTCATTCATTTCATTTGCACACAGCTCATTCATTTGATTTGCACACAGCTCATTCCTTTCATTTGTACACAGCTAACTTTATTTCATTTGCTGAAACGTGTATTCATTCTGAATGCAGGTTGGCTCTCGCACGGTACGGGGGTATGGCTCCACTGCAGCCAGGGATTGGTATGTTGAGCTTCCGGAGTCTATCTGGGACTTAGTTGATCTAGCAGGGTTTGGGGCCTTCTGCGTTGGATTGTCACGCTGTCCTGCCAGTAGGACTCTGTTGGGAGCTTTGGTGGAGAGGTGGTGGGACACCACCAATTCCTTCCATTTTTCTGCCACCGGGGATCTGACTATGACCCCGCTAGATTTTGCTGTACTCACCGGCCTAGACATAGGAGGTTGGCCCGTTCCTTACGACGAGGATATGGGCGAGTGGGAGGCCGCTTGGATATATTTGCTGGGGGCTCGCCCGCCTGTTGATAGAGCTTCGGGGAGAGTCCGGTACACCTGGTTCTCTTCCCATTTTCGGAGGCCGGAGATGGAGCCTGAGTCTCCTGCGGAGGCTGAGCAGTACGCCCGTGGTTTCCTCATGTTCCTCTTTGGCACCACTCTGTTTGCAGATAGGGGGAACACTGTCGGGTTGTATCTTTTGAGTGCCCTGGTGGACCTATCACAGGTCAGTCGGTACGACTGGGGCGGCGTCGGCCTGGCTACCCTTTATTGCTACATGAGCGCCACTTCCCGCGGGCAGGGAGACTTACTTGGCGGCTATTGGAGAGCCTGGGAGGTACGTTCTGTCCTCTTGATTTACATTTCCGCACCTTATTACTTGTTCATTGCACACACGGCGCACTTTACATCCTGTATTTTGCACTCAGCATTTTGTATTCACATTCTGCACTGTTTTCCACAGCTATGGGTCTATGTATATTTTCCGACATTAGCCCCGGAGATGGTGGTGGCAGGGCCCCTAATGACCCCGTATTCATTAGTATTCGAGGGTGAGCACCGGCCGAGACCCCGAGAGACTCTCCTCTATCTGCGACAGTACTTTGACACCGTGCGAACGACAGAGGTATTTCAGAACTCTCAGTTCCTTTCATTTTCATCTGTGATCTGCTTTGTATATTCCCGATTTCTGATTGATTCATGCACTGGTTATCCGCAGATCACGTGGCAGCCCTGGGCAGTCTTGGGCGATGGTCTCCGATTTCAGTATGTCGGAGGATTAGGCACCTCCCAGTACAGGATCCTGCTCGAGGGACCGGTTGGTAGAGCATGGTTCCTGGGGGAACGCTTTTTGCGTCAGGTGTGGGGATACCTTTCTCAGGATCCTTCTGCAGCACCTCCAGCCACTATGCGGACTGCTGATAGACTTTCTACCCAGGAGGTCATTAGCGCTATGCAGGGCACCGATGCTTTGCCACATCTTACAGAGGGAGACTACGCCACTTATCGTCACACATATCTGATGCCTCCCTTGACAGGAGTGCGCGCTCCGCCACGGAGGTCTGCCGATGTACCCTCTTCGAGTCGGGCTCGTGCTGCGGACATCCCTTCTAGCAGCAGGGCTGGTACGTCTCGAGGTGGGGATGGATTCATTCCCCCGATCCCTCCGACTCTTCATCATCCCGGGTGGCCAGACATGCCGACCGAGTTGATGGGGTGGCAGTATGGGACTACTTCTCCGATTCCGATCCCTATAGAGCCTTCGATGCCTGGTCACAGATATGTCAGAGACCCTGATTCACCACCGGTATGTTTTACAGCTTTGATTCATCAGTCGGACATTTGGACATCCATTCCTTTACTGATAGTTTTGCATTTGTGTCTGTAGCCTCCAGTTGAGTACATGGATGAGATGCTTGGGATGCTGGCCTCACTTGAGGGGATGGTCCTGCGTAGAGAGGCGCAATTGTCCATTATGGGCTTCCAGGTACCCTTTTAGTTTTCTGGTATTTACCATACTCCTGATGATATGCTGATCTTGAACATTCTACTGCATTGATAAGCTGTTTGTGTAGAGCACATCTGACACACACCCCACTTACATACTGTACTTTCATCTGGTTTTCATATTTGAACTGATGCATTGAACTGTTCATTTTCAGATGCCTCCTATATATACTCCGCCACAGGCTAGACCGCTTGGGCCTTCTCAGGGAGGTAGACCGTCTGGATCTTTTCGAGGTGCTGGACCATCTGGGCCGTCCCGAGGAGCTGGGCCATCTAGGCCTTCTCGAGGGGCTTGAGGAGCGGGGTCGTCTCACAGACGTAGGGCTCATGTTATTGAGGAGGAGCCTGGTGAGGATGAGGAGGAGGAGGTCGCAGACCGTGAGTCAGAGACATCTGCTGGGGAGGAAGGCTCCGGTCTTGGTTCCGGGAGTGGAGACGAGGCTGAGGGGGATCCTGAGGATGACAGTTCCGACCCGGATGGTGATGATGGTGCAGAGGTTGTCCCGCAGAAGAGGATGAGGGGGCCTCCTCATTCCCGTTCCCGAGGGCATTGATGCTGTTTCCTGCTTTATTTTACTTTTTGCTAGTAGTTTGTAGCACTTTGCAGATTATCAAGCAGTTTTATTTCCTGTAAAACTCGCACTTTTATTTGTTGTAAAACATGATGGAATGGAGCAGCTTTTGAAAAGGATGTTTGTATTTGAAAGTCTTAGCATCGCATCGCGTCATTTTTCACAAAAATAAAATCGAATGAAATGTGCGTACTGTGTATTCACCGAGTCAGGTAATGAGTCGACACAACAAAACAAACAACTCAACTCGTTAAGAAAAGACAAGATCTTAACAAGTTTACAACTCGATAAGCAAAATACAACAATGTTAACGACTCGATAAACAAGACTTAACAAAATTGCGTAAACAAAAGAGTAACAACTCAAAACACCAAATGTGACAGCTCAACAAAACTTACAACTTGATAATCAAAACGACAACTCGATAAGCAAAACAACAACTCGATGGGCAAAACAAAGCGTACATCGGACGATCTGGGTGTTGGGACGCATCCGAAACTGAGAGAAATGGAGGCCTTTGACATTCCCGATGCATCGAGATGCCTCAAATTTCCTTCCGGAGGGTAAATAGGACCAATGAGCATGGTGGGCCCCACTTTGCTTTTGGAGAGCCATGGGTGGCCGGCCTGCTAGAATAGGTGGCCGGCCGGCCACTTTTCTCTGCAGCCTCCAGAATTTTGACACTTGTCCCCTGAATAGTGTTTTCTCCTCTATAAAAGCTCCAACTTCGAGATTCATTCATTTCATCACTGCTTTGCACAAAAATGGAGGCATTTCTCTCAGAAAATCTCACATCTTGGATCTCTTCTTTAGATGGCTCGGAAAAGCTGAACTTCCGGGGTTTCGGCTTGAATGCACTATTCACGCTGGGCCGGACTCCACTGCACTTTCCTTTCCTCCATGCGGCGGCGAGATTTTGGAACCCGGTGACGCATGTTTTCAGCTTTGGAGGGCAAGAGGTATGTCCTACTTTTGAAGATTTTCAAGTTTTGATAGAGTCTGAACATTCAGAAGAGATCTTGCCTCAGTCTCGTTTCGGCCACGCCCAAGCTTTAGGGCGGATGTGCGGTCTCAACGCGCATGATGCTCGATCCTTGATTTGTAACGGGAGGTTGGATATCCCGAGCCTGATTTACCGATTCTCCGATGCCGGTGACCGCGGTGACCATTATCAGCAAGGTTTTCGACAACATGCCCTCTGCTTGTGCATGCTATCTCATTTTCTGTTTGTCTCGGGCTCCGGGGGAGCTAACATCCGTTTGATTGAAGTTGCTCAAGGCTTGAGGGAAGGAAAGAGCTGTACCGCCATGACATTGGCTGAGACACTGCTGGGTTTGGATGCCTTCCACCGCCAAGAGACAACCAGGTTTGCGGGGAGCCCACTACTGTTGCAGGTAATGTTTCCCACCCAAGCTCACACATGTAGTTGCTCACATCGCTCGGCCCTCAGGCTCGGTTTTTCTCACAAAACCCTCATCTTACTTTTTTCTCATCGCACATCTCTCTATTCTTTATTCTCTCATTTTTCATCCCTCCCCAGATATGGTTGATGGATAAATTGCAAGTTGTGGACTCTTGCCCTGCTTACTCAGCCCGCGGCTACTTCTTTCGACAACGCCTGGTTGATGCCCTTGATGAGGGATGGTAGGTTGAATGGATGTGCAACTTGTCAGCTGAACGCATTGCTTGGCACTGTCCTTGGCTTAACCTTCCAGCGATGAGCTATAGCATGTTCCAGGATACTGGGATCCGGTTGATTGGCTTGACCCATTGTGTATTCTATTTCCCATTCTGCATTCTGCGCCAGTTCGGCCATGATCAGACTTGCCCTCCGAAGGGGATAGAGTATCCGGTCGCCTTCCCAATCCGAGGTGCACACCTCGCCCGACATACTACGGCTTGGAGGACTAGAGAGCTCCTGCCCCCCGGCCCTATTTTCAGTTGCACTTTGTCTGATGAGTGCTGGGATTGGCTCAATGAGGAGGCACAGATTGGGCCTAGGTCGGCATCGGAGGCTTCGACTAGCTCCGGGAGGGGGCGCAGGGACATCTGACTGACTATGCCCCAGATTTATTGCTTTATTAGTACTTTCAAGTTTTCATTATGAGTGTAATAAAAAGCAACTTCAATTGTATGCAAGAGCAAGAGAACCCTGTTTTGAAATCAATGAAATTGAAGGTTGTGGTATTGAAAATTTCCCGTTTTGGTCCAAAAATGGTCTTAGTTGTGAAAAGATTAATTTGAACAAAGTCAACTTTTATTAAAACTTTTCAAAACTATTTTCGATAAGGATCAGAACTGGACACGCCTGAGATCTGTCACTGAGATGCACAACCCCGGATCCCAGCAACTGGAAAGTTGCCCCTAGTCTGAATGGTACCACAACACTTCCTGGCAACGGAAAGTTGCCCCTAGTCTGAATAGCACTGCACCGGAGATTACGATGAATGCTGATGGACAAGGATGACTGAGATGATCAAAATGAACAAAGTTGATCGGGGAAAATGTTTATGGCTGAACTTCAGGATGAAGTTGCCTACGTATCCCAAAGATGGGAATCAAGCCTTACATAGTTCAGGCTTAGGTTCGCTCGGGTATTTTTACTCTCCTTTTGCGCTCTAACTTTTGCCAAGGCCGCCCTTTGCGGGTTTTCAACCTTGCGAGCTCAGTTTTTATATTTTTCAATTTTTTTGTGCTCTGAGTTTTGCCTAGGTCACCCTTTCGGGTTTTCGGCCTAGCGAGCCTCTCAAGGGTAGTATTTCTTCAACTTGTCCATGTTGATCGGTTGTGAAAACTCTAATCCATCCAGATCCATCAGAACCACAGCCCCGCCTGACCAGATTGACTTGATGATGTAGGGACCAGTCCAATTAGGTCTGAACTTGCCCCTTGGGTCATGGATGGGAGCTCGGTTGTCCTTGAGTACCAAATCTCCTTCTTTCAAATTCCTGGACTTAACCTTCTTGTTAAAAGCCCGGGCAATTCTGCGTTGATAACCTTGAATGTGGTACAGTGCTTTCAGTCTTCTTTCATCGAAAAGCATGAGTTCCTCAAATCTATTTTGCTGCCAATCCGCTTCGGCTATCTGGCATTCAGCCAATACTCGTAATGACGGAACCTCAATCTCAATAGGTAGAACGGCCTCCATCCCATAAACCAATGAATACGGAGTCGTCCCAGTAGAAGTTCTGATTGAAGTCCGGTAGCCCCACAGAGCAAACGGCAGCTTATCTGGCCAGTCCCGGTAAGTTTCCACCATCTTTTGTAGTATGCGCTTGATATTCTTGTTGGCGGCCTCAACCGCTCCATTGGTTTGCGGCCGATAGGTAGACGACTTATGAAAAGCCACATTGTATTTTTCCAACAAGCCTATCACTTCCTTCTTGAAGTGGGAACCGTTATCTGAAATTATTTCGTTTGGGACTCCGTAGCGACAGATGATGTTGTTTCTGATGAACTTTGCAACGTGCGAAGCCTTCAACACCGCATAAGATTGGGCCTCAACCCACTTTGTGAAATAATCTATCGCTACCAAGATGAACTCATGCCCATTCGACCTCTTTGGCGTGACAGCTCCGATCACATCAATTCCCCAGACTGAAAATGGCCATGGCGAAGTCATGTTGTACAGCTTTGATGGTGGGATGTTCATGCGATTTGCATGGATCTGACATTTATGGCATCGCCGAACAAAACCAATACAATCCTCCTCCATGGTGGACCAGTAGTAACCTTGTCTGAGAATCTTCCGTGCTAGCATTACCCCATTCATATGTGCTCTACATTCCCCTCCATGGATGGCTTCCATTAGACCCTTTGACTCTTCGGCATCAACACACAGTTTATGCATTCCCAGATGACCTCTTCTATACAGCTTCCCCCCACAGATGATGAATTGAACGGCCAATCTTCTTATTGCCCTTTTGTCCTTGGCGTTTACCCCTGGCGGGTATGCTTCCTTCTCCAAGAAATTCCAAATGTCGTAATACCAAGGGTGTTCGTCCTGAACTTCATCTATGGCTGCAATCGACTCATAGGCTGGTGCAAATTTCTGGTCAATGATGACTGGACGCATCCGGACTCCACACGGGATGTCTATCATGGATGATAGAGTTGCTAAAGAATCTGCGAACCTGTTGTTCTCTCTTAGTAGGTGAGTAAAACTTAGCTTCTCAAACCGAGGAATTAGCAAATCCAAGGTTTGGTGATACATCATCATCTTTTCCTCTTTTACTTTCCAGTCTCCTTTAGCTTGAGACACAACAAGGTTTGAATCCCCAATGACGTCCAATCGTCTTGCCCCTAGTTCCAGGGCTGCTTCTAGGCCAGCGATGCACGCCTCATATTCTGCTTCATTGTTCGAGACTTTGAACCGGAGTTTGAAGGCTAGAGGGATACGGGAATTGTCGGGCGCTATCAGCAACACTCCTATCCCATACCCATGTTGATTTGACGCTCCGTCAAAGTACATCGTCCAAGTTTCATCGTCGATATGCAAAATGGCTTCATCTGGGAACAAATACTCCACTGCTTCATCCCCCTCAACCGGATGGTCGGCAAGGAACTCTGCTACTACTCTTCCTTTCACTGACTTGCGTGTGACATACTTGAGGTCAAATTCGGAGAGCAACAGCAACCAACAAGCTAGCCTACCCGTAAGCGCTGGTTTCTCGAAAAGATATTTGATGGGATCGAGTCGTGAAACCAACATTACGGAGTGAGCTAACAAGTAGTGCCGCAGCTTCCTGGTAGCCCATACCAGAGCTAAGCAAGCCTTTTCCAGCGGTGTATATCGGGTCCCATATTCCAGCATTTTCTTGCTTAAATAATAGATGGCTTTCTCCACCTTGTCTTCTGATTCTTGAGCAAGCATGCAGCCCATTGTGGTCTCCGTCACTGACAGATACAAAATCAACGGTTTCCCCGGTTCTGGTGGCGATAAAACGGGCAGGTTCTGTAGATACTCTTTAATCTGCTCAAACGCAGCTTGACATCGGCCGTCCCATTGGAACTTCTTTCCTTTCTTCAGGAGACCAAAAAGTGGTTCACAAGTCAAGGTTAATTTTGAGATAAACCGTCTTATGAATTGCACTTTACCCAGAAAGCCTCTCACCTCCTTTTCAGTCCTTGGTGGGGGCATTTCTAGGATGGCCTTGATTTTGGAAGGGTCGACTTCGATGCCCCTTTGTGTAATCAGAAACCCCAGCATTTTTCCCGCTGTAACACCAAACGTACATTTTTGAGGGTTCAGCCGCAACCGGAATTCCCTGATCCTTTGGAAAAACTTATGCAAGGCGGTGTAGTGGCCCTCTCTTTCCTTGGACTTGACAATCATGTCATCCACATACACCTCAACCTCTTTGTGGATCATATCATGTAGTATTGTGGTCGCGACCCGTTGATAAGTAGCTCCAGCGTTCTTCAACCCAAACGGCATTACCCTGTAGCAGTATGTCCCCCATGGGGTGGTGAATGCAGTCTTTTCCCTGTCTTCTGGTGCCATTACTATCTGGTTGTATCCTGAGAAGCCATCCATAAATGAGAGCAATGCATGCCCTGCTGTGAAATCTACCAACTCATCGATGTGCGGTAAGGGGAAGTCGTCCTTCGGACTAGCTCTGTTCAAATCCCTGAAGTCCACACACACCCGGATCCTGCCGTCCTTCTTCGGCACCGGAACAATGTTGGCCAACCAAGTTGGGTACTCAGATACCAGCAGGAAGCCTGCGTCGATTTGCTTGGTGACCTCTTCCTTAATCTTGAGAGCCCAGTCCGGGCGGATCCTTCTGAGTTTCTGTTTGACAGGTCGGGCCTCGGGGTCAAGGGGGATCCGATGCTGTACAATCTCAGGATCGATTCCAGGCACGTCTTCGTAGGACCACGCAAAAACATCTTTGAAATCTTTTAATAAAGCGACTAAGCGCTCGCGTTCCTCCGAAGACAACGTGGACCCGATCTGGACCAGCCGCGGGTCCTCCTCAGTACCAATGTTCACGGTAATGATTTCATCCATTAATGGTTTAACAAATCTCTCTTGCTCTTGCTCAATTAAACGTTGTAAAACCGGAGGAACTTCGTCCTCTTCGTTTTCATCAAAATTTTGAAAGTCTGAATTAATGCAATAAATTAGGGGCACAGAAAAGTACTCGGAAACCACAGATAGTCCATTCTCATTAGGCACAGCCAGATCGTCCAATTCATCGGTTACAACAGACTCAAATGAAAAGGAAAAAGACGACCTAGACAGGACCGTGGCATCCGGGTTAACATCCCCAGGAGTACCAGACTCAGACTCAGTCGAGCTGGAACCTGATTCCGACTCACAGGACTCGGTGGAATCAGATTCCGGCTCACTACCTGACCCGGTGCTGCTGGACAAAAATCCCTCCTCGTACTGCCAAGTGAGAGAGGGTGCGATAGATGCATCCAAGATAGCTGCTGGTTGGCTCGCGGCCGTTTCATCCCCAATCATAGAAACCTCGGAGTTATCCCCCAAGCACTTATGGTCGATCGGAGGATGAGAGAGTAGACATGCCAGCGCTACCCCCATTTCAAATTCTGTGCCCTCAGGATCCACTGCCCTATACTGCTTAACCTCAGCTGATGGGTCCGTCTGCTCTTCGGCAACATCCTCCCCAGGTAGTTGCAGGTCGAAAAAGATCTCAAAACCGGGCACGCGCTTCTTCTCCGCGTTTATCCACGGCTCTAGGAAGCCGCAAAATGGAAAATCCTCCCCCTCCCGGACGAAGCGTTCGTTCAGGGTGCCTTGGATGGGCCTATGCATCAAGTCGAATGGCTTCCCAGCCTGCTTTGCTCTGGCTCTTCCGGCCATTTCCTTCCCTTTCCTCGCCCAGTCCTCTTTGGTGGGCAGATAACCCAGTCCAAAGGTATGCGGGTTATGTGGCACTTCAGCCAATGTTGCGACGCCTTTCCTGCCGCTCCTTCCTAATCCCATCCCGGGGATGTGTTGTAGCTTGTTCATGAGGTAGACAGATTGAGCACTGACGTACATACCTTCATTTACAGCCATGATGTTTTGCACAACCCGGGCCTCGGCCAGAGTAAATCCTGATATAAACACGTCCTCCATGCCGTGCTCTATTTCTAGGACTGGTGTAGACACCTCCGAAGGTGGATGGATCGATGAATTCCCAAACACAATGGCTACTCCCTTTCCATAGGGGTATTTCACCATCTGATGCAGAGTGGACGAGACGGCCTTCACCTGATGCAACCACGGTCGCCCCAGAAGCAGGTTGAAAGTTGCGGGAACCTCCAAGACATGGAAATCTATCTCGTGTTGTCCAGGTCCAACCTTTGTTTGAATCTTGACGGTCCCCATCACCTCTCGACTTGTATTATCGTATGCTTTGATCAACTGAGTTGTCGGGATGAAGTCCGCGGGCTTCAACCCGATTGCATATGCTGTTCTGGCTGGGCAGACGTTGATGGCAGACCCGGTATCAACAAGTACCACCGGTATCCACTTGTCTCTACATTCCACGGAAATGTAGAGAGGTCTGTTATGATTCACGCCCTCAGGCGGCAGTTCTTTGTCCGAAAAGGTTAAAGCCGGGGAACCTCCTCCCGGAAAAACCAGCCCGACTAGTTGCTCTGGTGTAGTATCGATTGAGAGTTTGGCCTTGTCCATGGCAGATAGGACAGCTTGCCTGTGTACCCGTGAAGCCATAAGCAGTCCCCAAATGGAGATGTCTGCTTGTATCTTCTTTAATTGCCTCAGCACAGCTTCTTCTTCAATTTGTCTCTCTCTCTGTTTCTCAGCCTCTTTGTCTTTACCAGACGCTTCTGGTTGGTCTAGGTGCGGGGGTTTGAAGTACCGCCCACTCCTGGTCATGTGGTCCACCTTATCGAGGTACCAGGTGCTGTCTGGTTGATTTGCTCCCCAATCTTCGTCTGTGTGGGCAAGACATAAGTCGTCGTCTTCCCATCACATCCCGTTAGCATCCAAAAGACACATGTCTGGTTCTGGCAAATGTGTACTCTCAGTACCTTCATCTCATATGCTCACAGCATTGTCCGTTCTTGTGCCCACAGCACTCTCAGCCCCTTCATGGGCTTTTGCCTTTCTGATTCTCTCGGAATCCCAAAACTTCTCCTGTTCTGTCTGCGTTGCTGCGGTTTGTTGTTCCATTGTCTTTGCATCCACAATGCTTAAGTCTCGAGTGGAATTCTTTGTACCGGCGCTCTCCGGCAATCCATTCTGACTCTCGGCCCTTCCGGCCACAGTTGATACCTTCGCCCCTGCCGGGCTCTGCTCTGGCTGAAACTCCACAATATCAGGCTGATCATCTAACCACCCGGTGGCCTCTGCCGACTCCTCATATTCAAACCAGTTGATTGTTGCATCTCCTGATTCTTGGTCGTTGAAGAACTGGAGGTTGGCGAAGTCCTCCTCCACTGTTGCTAGATCATCTGCCCCCTGTTCAAGTCCGTCCCCCTGAATCATGCACAGTTCAGCTTTTTCTGGCAACCCCACACTCAGCTCAGACCGGCCCACTGATAAAATGTATTCGCTTGGATCATAGGCTCCCCCAGCGTAATTCCCAGACCGCCTTATTCCGTCTTCAGTGGTCACCACCTTTGACTCGGATTGGGTTGTGAAGGTGTCCAACATGCACAAGTCAATGCAGTCGGGAAGGATCACCTCCGGCTTGGGTAGGTGGGAGGGAGTAATGTAGATACTAGGATCGTAGGATACGACCCCAGTTTGGATGAGGTTGACTCTTTTGGGTGGTGGATCTTGGTTATGGGTAGGGAGTGGGTTGGTTGTGACGTTGGGTCTTTCGGGAGGTAGAATAATATTTTTGTCGATGAGGTCCTGAACCTCGTGACGCAGCCTGAAACAATAGTCGGTATCATGACCGTGCTGCTGGTGGTAGGCATAGTATTTGGCTGGGTTGTGAGAGGGGGGGAGTGGATTTGGTGGCGGCCTCGGCTCCAGGGGTTTTAGATGTCCCTTTCTAATCAAGACCCCCAGAACCTTGGACAAAGGCATGTATAGTGGAGTAAAGGTTCTTTGGCCTCTGGGCTGGAATCTCGGGGCTTGGGTACTGCTTCCGGATGTACTGGAAAAGAGGGTGGCCGCCATGGGCCTTAGCTGGGGAGGGGGATTGGTGGTGACCATACTGACCTCCGAAGTCCTTGTGTTTGCAGCGCCACTCGGGCCTGCGTTGTTGTTGCGGTTAAATGTCCTCCGGGGTTGCTCCCGGTCCTGGTCAATCAGACCTTGCTTCATCGCATCCTCGATCTGTACCCCCATCTCGTGTAAGTCTGAAAAGGTGGGAAAGGGGAGTACGATCATCTTCTGCATGAGTTTTGGTTGGAGATTGCGCACAATCATCCTAATCTGATCTTTGTCTGTAGGCCTCAAGGTCATCATCGATGCCTTTGCCCTCCATCGAGTTACAAAGTCTGAGAAAGTCTCCTTGGCCTCTTGCCTCGTCGTTTCGAGATCACGAGTTGTAATCTCGATCTGTGTATTGTACGAGTACTGTGCAACGAAGGCCTCAGCCATCTCATCCTAGTTTCTTTTCACGTCATCTTCTAACTTCGCATACCAAATGGCTGCCACTCCCGACAAAGTTCGGCCAAACAGGGAGAGCTTTTGTGGTCGGGTTAGGCCCATTGGCCGCAGGATGTCTGAGAATAGCCGAAGATGGACCATAGGATCCCCTGACCCATCAAAACGATCAATCTGTGGCATCTTAAATCTGTCTGGCAATGTTACGGCCACGTCGGTGTACCCATCTTCGATGTCTGGGATGGCCTTCACCCCCTGAGACTTCTTAAAAAGCTTCTCCAGTTTGCTCAATTTCAGAGCTGTATGGTCTATCTCGAACTCGAAGGGAGAGTCCGGATGGTTGGCAGGTGTATGAGTCTTGGACAGTTGAGGCAGAAGCGGAGGCGGAGCCAACCCCGTTGGATGGCCTGTGTCCTCTTGAATATTCTGGACATTGGGTAGGGTGTTCTGGGTGTTCAGGAGGGTATTCTGGGGGTTTGGCAGGGTATTCTGACCAGTGGATGCCTGCTCGGGTAACGGAGCTCCGGGTGGAGGAGGAGCCGAGTGCGAGGTTGATGTTCCGGTTTGCTGCTGGAGCCTGGTAATGAGCTCAGCCTGTTGGGCCATGACTGTGGCCTGTTGCTTAGAAAATTCCGCTTGGCGGATGGCATCCTCTTGCATCTGTTTCATGCTCTCGTGCATTTGGCGCATCATCGCCTCCATCCCTGATGTATTCTGCTGTTCCATCTGAATGACTGGTAAATGTACCTCTATGGCAGACACAGAAATCTCAACCTGACTGCTTACTGTCAAAGTAGCCCTCTGTTCCGGTAATCCCTGTTCTGACACACTACGCCTCCTCGGCCTTCTTCTGATAACTGGGGGTAGAGAGTGGAACACTGGATGTCCGTCAACCAGATCCTCGGATCGATTGAGTCGGTGACCTCGTGTCCAAAGTGCTTGGGGAGTATCTAGTGGTTCAGAAGCAATCGTGCTAAAAACTGCCCTAGCAAAAAGATAATAAAGCGAAAAGGAAATAAATAACCAGAAAAACGGACAGCATAACGGCTTAAATTAAATACACAACACACAGTCGGGCATACAACACACGGTTGATAAGCTGGGTATACACTGTCCTCAATCACTGATTACTGTCCCTATATCACTGTTTCCCAAAACCGAATCTGATATCCGCAGACAACTGATTCTCAAATGACTGGCTGATGCCCGCAGGCCTGACGCCCAATCTCAAAAACTGATGCCCGCAGGCCTGATGCCCAAACCCATAAACTGATACATGCATTCCCTGTAGAGACGCACTCTAACAAGCACATAACAGATAAGTGAGAGCCAAAACACCCCTATGTTGGGGTAGGGTTTCCCTGTCCTATTTTGTCAGGAACTAGGGTTTCACTATGCACGCAGCGGTTTCAAACAACCTATAAACGGGTAAGCAACCTGTCCTAGTTTGGAATGGTCACTATGGATCCGAATATGCACTAGGTCGAATGGTCAAAAAGGGTGCCCCGGTAAAACCGGGGTTTGTGTTCCCATACTGGCAGAGCCCGTAACCGATCAGCCTTATGGACATGCCTTGACAAGACAAGCCTCCGGCAAACCGCTCAGGAATAGCAGATGGCAAACACGGTGTCCTAGGCACACCAATGCAAATGCAATGCAAAGAAACACACAAGTGTAGTCAAAACCAGATATCACGAGTTCGAGTCAAGTTTTCTAAATCCCCAGCAGAGTCGTCAGAAACTGTAGACGTCCCCGAACGCATCCCGGGGGCAGGAGTGCGAGTCCCCCCCGTTCTGGTTCGATATTGGGTCACTACAGTTCAAAGGACTCAAATGTCACGGTTCTTAATCTTGAACCAAAGAGTCCAAATCCGGCAAATCGTTTTGAAAACAGATTTTTTGAAAGAAGTGCCAAACATGGACTGCTTTGCCAGATACAGAGTCGCCACCTAAATATTTTTTAATGGGAAATTTAGGAAACCCTGACTCGGTGCCAAAGGCCACGTGTCCGTCATCACCAAAGTTGCCTCGGCTCGGGAACTTGGGTACGATTGGGGAAGGTCACTTCGTGAGCACCCCCGCTCGCCCGGCCAAAGACCGGCCTCTACTAACCATGATATCTGTTTTTGAAAACATTGTGTATTCTTATTCCGGTTATTGGCCTAGGTTACTATGTGATGCGCACAACATACAAGTATAGACTGAGTCGTCTGAATTGGAACAAAACACTTCATGTTTGTTTTTGAAAGATGGTTTGCTACCCGCAGGTAGGCTTAAGATGCAGATTTTGCCACCCTCGGGTGGGCTTAGAAAATATGGTGTTGCCACTATCTAGTGGGCTTAAAACAAACATTTGATGAAATGTCCCAATCCAAATAACACAACCTCCATCCACAGGCATTCAGGCAGTTATATCATATAAGCAAATAGCCTCATGGCAAGCATGCTATTCATGGCAGCACTCACACGCATGCAAGGATGCTAAAGCATAAAACTTACCGAGTACTCCAAGCCAAAACAGAAGCTCATTAGAAATCATGCATGATCCTAAATATGCTGAAATGCCTAATGCAACACATGCAAAAATGCAATTATAGCAGGCTCGGCTATTCTAAACATGGCATATGGAATGCTACAACTAACACGTATTCAATTTGGAATTGAAATACAAATGTAGTTTGTATGATGCGCCGAGCCCGGTGCATGCAAAACAGATGAATGATGCAAACATGCTATCATACTGTATGCTAATTGAAATATGCCCTATATCTAACCATCGTAAGCGGGTAAATAAAAGGGAAGAAAGACGTGGGGTTGGAAGACATACATCACACTCACCCACACTTATTACAGTTATGCCCTCGCGCAGAGGGTCCGAATAAATATACAGTCCGAATAAAAGAATATTACAGTCCAAAAATAATACAGATTCCTAATTAATTAATGAATTAACTAAGAAAACTGTAAACTGGCATGCAAGCTAGGGGCTGCCTTGCTTCTGATGAACGATGTATGTTGGGTTGCCTTCTCGCGGAAATCCATTGGGATGCCCCAATTAGCCTCTGTTTGCAATGTTTCTCGAAATGCGTGCCAGACTCCGAAAAGTTGCTGATTCTTCATTTTGCTGCAACAGAGAGCAGGAAAAGGGCATAGCAATGTATTTCACAGATATATGCATGCCTCGATCCTCGTGCCACCAATCACGCATATCGATGCATGATGGCCAAGGAGCCGAATTGCACAACTCAATATAGGATGAATGCATGTGAATGCTACAACAAAACCTAACTCCATCATGGATAATCCGGAGTGTCGGTGACTTGGGAATTAAGATCTGTTCCGTCACTTGGAGTGCGGAACGTACCTCGTTTCCCGTGCCCGGGCTAACTCCTATCCCGAACACGATGCAATATGCATGATATGCATGAAATGCAGTTAACATATGACCTAGCATGCACAATGCTATGAAAATGAGATGCCTCGAAATGCGTGCACGCGGGCACGCAAACCGAGGCAATGATCCTAAGGCATGAAATGGCATACGCAATGCAAATTGGACTTATACCAACATGAGAGAGCCTCAGCCACACTCACATAAGAAGTCGTCGGATAAAAAATGAAGTGCCTCGAAATGCGTGCACACTGGCACGCAAACCGAGGCAATGACATAAAGGCATGAAATGGCCTGAAATATGATATACAATGAGACTAAAATGAGATGTCTCGAACTGCGTGCCCACAGGCATGCAAACCGAGGAAATGGCATACGGAATGCAACAGGACTAAAATGAGATACGCAATGCAATATGGGCTTACACTAACATGAGAGAGCCTCAGCCACACTCACATAAGAGGCCGTGAGATGAAAATGAGATGCCTCGAAGTGCGTGCACACGGGCACGCAAACCAAGGCAATGGCATACGGAATGCAATGATGCTAAAATGACATACAGAATGCAAAATGGACTTACACTAACATGAGTGAGCCTCAGCCACACTCACACAAGAGGCCGATGGATGAAAATGAAGTGCCTCGAAATGCGTGCACACGGGCACGCAAACTGAGGCAATGGCATACGGAATGCAATGATGCTAAAATGACATACAGAATGCAAAATGGACTTACACTAACATGAGTGAGCCTCAGCCACACTCACATAAGAGGCCGAAAGATGAAAAAAGAGATGTCTCGAAATGCGTGCCCGTGGGCACGCAAACCGAGAAATGGCCCGAAGGCATGGAATGACATGCGAAATGAAATGAGGGCTTACACCAACATGAGAGGGCCTCAGCCGCACTCACATAGGATGCCGGGAGATGAAAATGAGATGCCTCGAAATGCGTGCACACGGGCACGCAAACCGAGAAATGGCCCGAAGGCATGGAATGGCATGCAAAATGAGACATGGCATATGGAATATGGGACATGCAAATTTCAGCAGCCAAAATGATGCAAAACAGCCCCCGAATCATAGCAAAATTATACCCGATGCCCGAAATAAGTCCCGAAATGCCATGGAATGGCCTACAGCTATGTCAAACATGCACAATATGGACATGATGTGTAAAGACAGATGCTAGGCAGTCTCTAAACTAGCATTTTTTCAGTACAAAGCATGACCAAACAACAATCATAGATGAGGCAAAAATAGCATGCAAAAATGGGGGGAAAAAAAGGAAATAATGAAGTAAGTGGTATATAAAATGCTCAAACTGAAAAATACAGTTCTACAACACTGAAGAGGGACCAAAAATATGAACATTTACAGCTTATGGTAACCCCCAAAACAGTATAAAAATATGGCAAACATAGCGTGCAAAATATGGGCCAAAAGAGGGCTATAAAGAGAAGTATACCAAGCATTCACCAAACAGCCTAAGACCCTTGACAAAACATGAAGAGTGGGTCATTTTAAGACTATTTTCAGTTCTGATCGTGGCCAAAAACAGAATCAAGATAAGCTTAACAAAGCATGCAAAGATGGGGGTCAAAGAGGGGTATAATGACAAGTATAACATGGAGACTCCCAAAAAAGTTGATCCCTTCTACAATGTTGTAGAGGGACCCAAAATAAGCCTACTCATAGTTCATGACATGCTCCAAAACAGATCACATGTAGGCCAAACAAATCATGCAAATTTACGGTAAATGTGAGAGATTATGAAGTAAGTGCATGATAGGGAGGCCAAACAGGGTTGAGACCTTCTTCAATGTTGAAGAGGGGCTCAAAATAGGCCTACTCACAGTTTACATTGTGCTAGAAAACAGATCACACATAGACCAAATATTTCATGCAAAAATGATGGCATACAAGATGGTATTGAAGTAAGTACCAAATGGAGGGCTCAAACAGGGTTGAGCCCTTAAACAAACATGAACAATAGCTCAAAATAATGACCCTTTCAGTTAGGGTCAGAGCCCAAAACAGTGAGCAAATAGGCTTGAGGAATGAGGCAAGAAAGTATTACAAAAGAGGGAGATTGAGACTTACCCTTGAAGACCTCTTCATTGCTACCTCTTGGCTTGAGGAATGTTGCTTCTAAGCCTCTGAAAAGCCTCTCCTTGCTGCTGTGGTGGATTAGTGGTAGTGGTGCTTGATGGTAGTGAGGAAATGGAGTTGGAACTTGAGAAAAATGAGAGAGATATGGAGATATATGTGTGTATGAGCTTGAGCCAAGCCTTCTAACTCTTGAGGGGAGAGAGAGCTGCTATTGTGCATGCAAGGATGGAGAGAAAAGTGTGTCAAAGTGTGTGGTCCTAAGGGATTAAGTTCCCTTGCCTACAAAAGGTCCCCCGAAATCAGATATTTTGGGGGATACAGCTATACAGCTGTAAAACACACCTCCCAAGGATCATGGCCGGCCCTCTATTTTTACTGCAGGTGGCCGGCCGGCTACCCCCTATGGCCGGCCGACCAAGGGGCAAAATGGTCCAACAAAATTTCTGGCCGGCCACCAAAGAAAGGTGTCCTCCCATATGTGTACAACAAGACCCTGTGGTTGGAAATTGGCAAATCTGAAACAGGAGAGACAACAAGCCACTTTTATGAGAGGTTCAAAAGGGTCAATCAGCATTACTGGCCGGCCATGTACTTTTAGGGTCCTCCCATGTGTGTACAACACAAATATGTGGTTTTGGCTCGAAGAAAATGGCCCTAGGGTGTTCAACATTAGCCCGGAAGTGAGAAAAACGGGCGTCGGAGGGCGAAAATGGAATATAACTGGTTGCTGAGATAATTGCTAGCCTCCCACCCTCCAGTGACCTTCCTGGTGATAAAACAGAGGTACCTGCCAAAAATGAACAAAAACCGATGCAAAACGAATGCTCGGGGGCCAAAACACGCAGTTCGGGGTCCCGAAAACCGGCCGTTAAGCACCGAAGGCCACGAAGTGGGTATCTAACACCCCAGTGTCCCTTGAAAGGGAGTAAATGAGATGCATGCCAAAAACCGGAAGAATCGGAGATGGTTAGACGGTCTCGAACCGAGGCACACGGCCTGACGGCTCCGAAAACCGGGAACCGGGCTCCGAAATGGGCAAAATGGCCTACGGCCACGAAATGTAGCCCACGGCCACTGAGAGATGGTCTACTGGACCTCTCCCCCCTCAGGAAGAGAAAACAGAGAAAACTGAGCCTGGTTCGCAAACCGAGGCAAGGCACAGAAGAGGGTTCGGAAGTCCGGAGGTAGGGCGCACGGCCGCGACTCTGAGACTTCTGAATGAGCACAATATGCAACATCACCGAGCGCTCAATCGGTGACGTCTGAGTCTTAAGGTCGGTCAAAAATGGGGTGTCTACAGTATCGGCTCAAAGACATGTCTAGAAGGAGTCTGCCACGGCCTTGGAATTCAACGCACTTACGCAAATTCTATCATTGAACCCGACCTGTGGGGAATGATACTAGCTTTGAATAGCTTACCATGTACACATCCACTTTTGTAATGCAAAGATTCCTGTTTACTTACTGCGAAATCTAGTTCAAAAGTGTTCTGATAAAAGCCTCCGGATTCGGAGCGCCTTTCGTGGATATCACGATTGGCCAAATAAAGTCTCTGGATTCGGAGCCTCATCGGCGCATGACGCCTTTGGGCCGAAAAGCCTCCGGATTTGGAGCGCCCTTCGTGGATATCACGATTGGCCAAATAAAGTCTCCGGATTCGGAGCCCCATCGGCACATGACGCCTTTGGGCCGAAAGCCTCCGAATTCGGAGCACCCTTCGTGGATATCACGATTGGCCAAATAAAGTCTCCGGATTCGGAGCCCTATCGGCGCATGACGCCTTTGGGATTCGTGGATATCACGATTGGCCAAATAAAGTCTCCGGATTCGGAGCCCCATCGGTGCATGATGCCTTTGGGTCGAAAAGCCT
Source organism: Camellia granthamiana (assembly GCA_036172215.1). Taxonomy (NCBI): domain Eukaryota; kingdom Viridiplantae; phylum Streptophyta; class Magnoliopsida; order Ericales; family Theaceae; genus Camellia; species Camellia granthamiana. The sequence goes on from CM069903.1 coordinate 134,327,298, forward strand.
CTGGATTCGGAGCGCCCTTCGTGGATGTCACGATTGGCCAAATAAAGTTTCCGGATTCGGAGCCCCATCGGCGCATGATGCCTTTGGGCCGAACAAGCCTCCGGATTCGGAGCCTCATTGGCGCATGACACCTTTGGGCTGAAAAGTCTCCGGATTCGGAGCGCCCTGCGTGGATATCACGATTGTCCAAATGAAGACTCCGGATTCGGAGCCCCATCGGCGCATGACACCTTTGGGCCAATAAAGCCTCCGGATTCGGATGGCCTTCGTACAAGCCGTATAAACAAAGGCTGAAATATGCGAATATTCAAAATAAAATCTGTCTTTAGATAAATCGATTGGCATCAAGTGTACTAATATAAATAAAAAGTACGCTACAAATTGAAAACTAAGCGTTTTATTAAAATCAGCCAATAAATACATAATTTTGTTTTCAATCTACATAAGCATTACAAGGTCTGCTTCTATTCGGCGGCTCCCTCATCATCACTATTCTCAACTTCGAAAGTGGAAAAGGGGAAATCATTCTGTTGGTACAACGGCAACGTAGAATTCACACCTGATGCCTGGAGAGCCTCAGCTTACTAAAGTGCCTTGATCTAGTCGTGCTTAAACCCACGATTTTCACATCGGCAAACTCCTTCGGCGAGTTTCTCCTTGGTCTTTTGAATTCTGACTTTTCGACCGTCGTGGAAGCCTTTTTCATAGGCCACGACCCTCGCAGTCTCAATCGCAAACATGCTAGCCGTGTTTCGATTGGCAATAGCATCACTTATCAGCCTTTGAGTCACCCTCTCTTCCACAACCGGGTTGGGATGGCTGGCTGATTGAGACTCAGCAGACTTGATTTTCCTTAACTCAAGCTCGGCCTTCTCCGCGCGAGCTTCTAACTTCCGAATGCGTTCATCTCTCTGCTCTATATCGCGCCGAGCGGCGCGGAGACGCATGTCGATTTCATAGGCGGTATACAGCCCCTTCACCGCCCCGTGGACGCCTTCACGAAACATTTCAAAATCCTGCCGACCTACCATCAATTGTTGGACTTCGGGTGGAAAAATCTGTCGAGCGAACTCGACTGCCACATTTGGATCTCGAACGATCGAATCCGCCTCTATCATTGGTCTATTCCCTACAAAGACCGCAAAACTAAATGGGCGCGGAGTCGCGTCGGATTCCCTTCCAGAACGGGGTTGAGGAGATTTGCCCTGTGGCTGCTTGTCCCTCCTAGGCGACCTACTTCAACGACGAGGAGATTGGTGTCTCTCCCGATCTCTCGAAGTCCTACTTCCCGTGCGCGAAGGTTCACCGCTTCGACTCATATCTCCTCCCAGCTCAGCTAGCGTCCTCGCTTCCCCTCTGCTGTTGAAGAAAAGTCTGTTTGACATTCGCACTTGTTTAACCTTGCTCCAAGAACTGGACTGAATTGCAGACTGAGCATATAAATATGCCTTCGTTCACGAAGTACACGCCCATTTATTCCCTACAAGGGCAGCACCTCCGAGGCAATCTCATTAATATTAAAACCTCAACAGCCTAGCGCCGATTGAGTCATGTGCCCCAATCGCCCCCATAAACCTCTGTTATTCGGCGTTCTATGTTCATGAACCAGCTGGGGCAAGGGCAGATTCATCAATCTAGTCGGCTTAAGTGCCCCAACCGCTCCACGAATCGATTTATCAGTACAATATTCATAAGTTCATTTTATTCAGCGTTCTATGTTCATGAACCAGCTGGGGCAAGGGCAGATTCATCAATCTAGTCGGCTTGAGTGCCCCAGCTGCTCCACGAATCGATTTATCAGTACAATATTCATAAGTTCATCTTATTCGGCGTTCTATGTTCACGAACCTTCGTTATTCGGCGTTCTTGTTCATGAACCAGCTAAGGGCAGGCCTATCAGCTTATGTACCCTAGCTGCCTTATGAGCTGACCTATCAGCACCTCATAAATTCATTTTATTTATTCATAAATCAAATTCATTAATTTAGTCGGCTAATAAGTTTGCCGTCTCACGTAGTCGTGACACCTTGTTCTAACTGCTAATTCTTTTAATTATGTACTCATATAACAAATAATACAAGTAATAACTTGAGTGCATAGAAAATTTTCATTCATAAATTGGGCGCTAACAGCGGACATTTTACACATGAAAATCCAAAAAAGATGAAAATCAACCAACAAAGAACATACATTGAAAACACCTAACAAAACTAAAGTGATCCCCAAATCAATCCTCGGGATCAGACTCAAGCGGCTCAACGTCCACTTGCTCGTATGTAATCGACATGTCCAATGTCACTCCAACGGTAGCAAGGGCTTTGAGCCAGCCATGTTTGAATCCCCGATTCTCGAATTTGGGGACCTCTTCTACATAGTTTTCAAGAGCGGCGCTCTTCCCAGCCTCGAATGCTTCAGAAGCCTCGGAGTCGGCTTTTTCCTTCGCCGCCTTCGACTCTGCCAATTTGGCCTCCAGGTTGGCAAGCACCTCGTTGGCTAACTTGAGCGATTCCTCACTTGTATTTTCCCTCTCCTCGGCTTCCGACCTAAGCTAGTCAGCAGTCCGCGCCCTTTCCTTCTTAGCTTCGGCCCGCGCACTTTCCATTGTGGCTCTCATCGCCTCAAACTCGGCCCTGCTCCTCTGACCCTCGACTTCTGACTGCAAATGGCCAATCCTTTCAATGGCATCATGCTAGCGGCGGCTTAATTCGGCGATCCTTCCGGCCGTCTGCAAAACAAGGGATCGTCACACACCAAGAAATACCGTTTGCAAACAAAACCAAAACAAGGAGTTAGGATGAAGCCACATACCAAGAGGGCCGACTGGGCAGCTAACGCTATTGCTACCAAATCCGGCTTTGCCCGAAAGATTGCCTTGTCAGCTGGTAATGAGATTGAGGCAGCCAAGCTCAACGCCACAGCGGGATCTTTCAAGGCCGACGCTTCGGAGGAGATTGGCGTGTTTTTTATCTTTGGTTGAACAACAAAAGGAACAACCACATCCGACTCCTCTAAGCGTGGCCATTTATCAACAGGGTTCTCCTCAAAGCCGGCCTCGCCCTTGGTGGCATGTTTCTCTCCCCGATCTTCTGAAATCGGCTGTTCTTCCGGATTCGGCCGATCGGCTGCCTTTTTCATCTCGGCCATGACAACATGAGCTGTTTCTTCCACAATAATGGGTTCGGAAGATTCAGTTGGGGCAGGTCCAGAACGGGTGGCCTCAGCTTTCCTTCGGGCGGCTATGCGTTCGGCATTTCTCTTTCGCGCCATTTGCGTGAGACTTTCCCCAGCCATATCCTCAGAATAAGTGCCGGGAAGGTCTCCCAAATTTGTAAAAATATCTTCGAAAGCATCCCCTCGGCCTGATATGGACAAAAGGTCAGAAGAGTTCAGTCCGGCTTCCTCAAATTGCTTCATCAACCTCTGTCGCCAACTGGTCCGGATTTTCGGCGATCGGTTCGGCCACTTGTTCTTTTACGTGTTCAGAATTGGATGTTTCTAAACCACTCTGTCTCAAGTTTTTGAAGCTGGGGAAGATGAGAGCTATAAGATGGTTGTCGCCTCACGGGATCAGAATGTCGTCTGCCGCCGAGAATGTCGCGTAAGTACCACAGAAGAATGTGGGCCGCCCTCCTTTGTTTTTGAAAGTTTGGACGGTCAACGAACTGTAGCGCGGTTTTGATTTCTGCGAGCACAATGTCGTCGTCTGAAGCTAACACTCTCTTCAAGTCGCTGCCTGCAAAAACAAAACGATTAGATGTATATAGTGCCGAGTACAAATATGGAAATAACAGAGACAAAAATGATCTAATCAGCCACCTGGTTCGCCTTTTCGCCTTGGCACAGGGTCTAGGCGATCTTCACCTTCGTCGAATTCCCAATTGCCGCGGACAACGACCATCACGTCATCGACGCGCTTGCTAGAGCTGGCAAGCATGGTCACTAAGTGATGATCAGTATCCTTGGCTCTAAGAAAGCAACATCCTAGCCGGCCAGTAGATTTGGCTAGGACATAACAGTGCCGAATGGCGGGTATACCTAAATTAATCCTAAGACGCCGATTTATCTCTACAATTCCCATTATGATGCGAAAGAAATTCACGTTGGGCTGGGAAGGGATTAGACCCCAGTATCAAAGAACAGCCCTAAAAAATGGGTGAAAGGGAAAACGGACTCTGCCCTCAGCAATTGATAGGAGAAGAAAGACGATTGTGCTCTCATCATCCCTCTCCATATCAGCGGTGCTGTCTGCCAAAAGTGACAGATGGATGTCATCGGGGCTGGAAAAATGGCGTCGAAAGCCGGAGATTCGATTTTCTTAAAGGAGCTCCTTCAGATGTTTTGCCATTTTGGCCAGCCCAAGGATTATGGAAAACTAAAAGCAAACAAAGAAGCGGGATCAAAAATGAAGGAGAAGAAAACTTACAGGAGACGAAAGGAAAAACGAGAAACAAGGAGTTGCAGAAGCCGCGAAGTGAAGGAGTTGCACTAGAAGGCGAGCAAGATATCTTTGAGTATTCAGAACATACATTCGAAGAGACAATTTCAAATCACATTAAATGGAGGCAGTGTACGAAGGGGCGGGAAATCGTTATAATGACCAAAAAGTGTGTACGCGTTTTGACACGTATTGGGAAGAGAATTAACCGCCGAACTTTTGACTTCCCAAGCTAAAAGCCAAACATGCCAACTAACTGATGCTAGTGGGGTGTTTGGGAGGCAATTGTGGGAGCCGAATTTCCTTGGATTAATAGAGACGAATGGACCAGTCCAGTCCAAAACATAACCTCTATTCGGCGTTGACCCTGGTCAATTGAAGAGCCGAATAAAATAGCCGGCATTCCTACCACTAGAACAAAGGCTGAGTAGAAGTACATGTAAAAGATCAGGGATGGGCCAGGCCCCAAGGCCCAAAGAGAATACTATAAATACAGGATCTTCAGTTAGAGAAAGGTATGTGAGAACCATTACGCTTAACTTAAAATACAAGTAATCCTGAGTGTAGAGACTAACTTGCCCGTCGGAGTGCTAATTCTGGCACCCCCGACCGGAGTGTTTATTCATTTTCAGGTGACTAGCAGAGGATCATGAGCGTCCCCCAGGATCAGAAGAGTATTTCCAAACCACTTCTCCAAATTTACCAATTCCTCCATCTCATCAAGGATTGTTCCTCTTAATAATGCACCAGAATTCTCTTTAACTGCATTGTACGCTATAAAAATCAATTATCAAAGTAGCTCCAAATATACTTAATTTAATGAAAAATTTGGTTTATTAGAATGAGATGGAATGTTGTAGTCATTCTTAAAGCTCTAAATTGGAATGATCATTCCCTTATAATAATGAATGATGATTCCAATTACAACGTATTTTTAATTATGTTTTCTTAGTCAACCAAATATGGGAATGGATATTATAATAGAATGATCATTTCATTCCAATGAACCAAATCCTACATAAAAGTTTAGCTAGAAAGAAAAGAGAATTTTAAAAAGAAAATGGAACAGATATTGACTTAAGAAAAGGGAAATACATATGAATAGCGATAATAAAGAAAATAAATATCACCAAAATCACAAATGATAACAATAAATACTAAACCCTAAAACAAACTATGGATTTAACCAAAGCCAGATAAATCTAATTCAAAACGTTACAAGCAGCAGTGGCTCCTTTGATAATGTGAAGGCTTGATCTGCATAAAAATTAGCATAACATAGATTTAAAAAGGAAAGCCACAAAGTAACCAAATATGAGTCTAAAAAATTGTACAGACCTAATAGCATGATCTTGCATCCCCAAATAAAAAACAAACAAAAACAAAGGACACAAACTAAAATTAACAAATAGATTGTAAAACTTAACACAAAACAACTATAAAAAAGAAGATTAATGGAAGGGAATTGCAAAGCGTGAACAGAAAAAATCTAACGCTGTGTTTGGTTAGGAGATTTGAGAAAGGATTTGAAAAGGAAAAAGGAAAATGTAGATGAAATGTGAATAAAATATACTTATATTTCATCTAATTTTATATATATTTTCTCTTTCCGTTTTCAAATCTCATTCCTAAATCCCCCGACCAAACATAGCGTAACAGAATCTAGATTACAAAATTTAAGAGCTTTTCAAAGGAAGAGCTATGGGTGGATTTTTTAGAACAAAAACCAATTGCCATCAAAATGGAAAGAATTTCAGAAACAAATGAATATAAATAAATTTATATACTACTCTAAAAGCACACGATGAATGCTCGTAATGGTTTGCACATGACTATATATGCATAAATGCATATAAAATACTGAAATAACACCAAATAGATATAATTTTAATCCTAACTTCAGTAATAAACATAATAGCATAAATAGGCCCCAAAGAAAATACCCATACAAAAAGTATGCAATTATCAATTGGGCGGAAAACGTATAATGAAGCACAAAATGAGATGACCGTAGTGGGATTTTTTCTTTTTATTTTAATTTTATTATTTATTTATTTATTAGGTATAAAAAACCAATTGTCATCCAATGGAAAGAATTCCAGTAAGAAACAAATACAATTATATCTATCTATACATACATATACGCAGTAATATATAGGATTGAAGAAAAAAGTGCAAAATTGTTTTTGCATTAATTTGTATTATATCATTTCAGTAACAAACATAGCATGACAAATAGGCAAAAAAGAGACTAGCCCACGAAAAATAGTATAAAATTACCATAGGCAAACAACATTAATGAACAAAAAGAAAATAACATTTAGTGAAACTGCAATGGAAAAACACACATAATTACTAAAAAATACTAAGTGGTTAAAGCCAATGCAACAACTTTGAGATTACCCAAAAACAAATCAGACGATTGTTGTAGATATGGTAGCATAATGGAGATGAATCATATTAATATTGTTAGGATTAGGGACACCCAAAACTCAATCACACACATAGAGAACACATAATTTACGTGGTTCGGCAGAATGCCTACATCCACAGAGTAGAAATCATAATCTTTCACTAAAATAGAGCAACATACAAACAATGGAGGATGAGAAGAATTCTCTCTCAACTCACAACTAACTCTCTCTCTTTCTCTCTCTCTCTCTCTCTCTCTCTCTCTCTCTCTCTCTCTCTCATTTCTGATACAAATGAACTTCTTCCTCCCTCTCTATTTATACACAAAGTTGAGAGGTGTGAATGCTCAGGTTGGCAGCTGCCTCTTCTCATGGTTGGTTCATTGGCAACCACCATTCTTGACCTCTTTTAAAGGTTCTATTCTAGCTCCTTCCAACTTCTTCCAGCTTTGGTTAGCCTCAAATCTGGACTTTCAGGAGCTTCCACAATAGTATGGATTCACAACAATTCTCCCCTTCCACACCAATGTGCATAACCGACTTCTCACTTGAAGTCCATTCTGGTCAGATTCTTGCAAACCTCTAGTTTGTCTCTGGTGACAACTTTGGTCATCATGTCAAAGGATTCTTGTCCGTGTGAATCTTCACTAGCTTCATCAGCTTCTCTGTCACTTCTCGTATCCAATGATACTTGACATCAATATGCTTTGTACGGGAATGGTACATGAAATTCTTGCTCAGATTAATTGTACTCTAACTATCACAATGTACCTTGTACTCTTCCTATTGTAAACCCAATTCTTAGAGAAACTATTTCAACCACGATATTTCCTTTCCAGCATCTGCAGTCACAATGTACTCTATTTGTATTGTAGATAAAATAGCACACTTTTGTAGTTTGGATTGCCATGAAATAGCTCCCTCTACAAAGGTGAATAGAAAACTTGATGTAGATTTTCTACCATCAAGATCACCAGCCATATCGGCATTTGTAAAATCCTTCAAAATTGGTTCAACTCCCCCAAAACATAAACACATCTTTAAAGTTCCCTTCAAGTATCGAAGAATCCATTTGACAGCCTCCCGATGCTCTTTTCCTAGATTGGCAAGGAATTTGCTCACAACGTCAACTGCATGAACTATATCTGGCTGGGTACACACCATTACATACATTAAACTTCTTACTGTGGAAGAATAGGGGATTGCCTCCATTTCTTTCCTTTCAAAACTAGTCGTGGGACACGGCACTTTGTCACAATGAAATAGTTGGCCGGTGGTATGCTGACTGGGTTGGTATATTTCATGTTGAACCTTTCAATCACCCATTCAACATATTTATCTTGTGATAGCCATATGTTCTTGGCTTTCCTGTCACGAACAATCATCATGCCCAAAATCTGCTATGCTAGGCCTTAATTTTTCATGTTAAAATACTACGGCAAGTCTTTTTTCAACTTGTTGATGATAACAATATCTTGTCTGATAATCAGCATATTATCGACATACAATAGTAGGATAATGAAGTTTCCATCCAAAAACCTTTGGAAGTATACACACTAGTCTGGTACTGTTCTCTAGTACTCGTGATCCACTATGAATGAATCAAACTTCTTGTACCATTGTCTCGTCGCTTGCTTTATGCCATAGAGACTGTTCTTCAGTTTCCAGACTAGATTTCTTTCCTCTTAACTTTAAAACCTTCTTGCTACTCCATGTATATCTCTTCCTCCAAATCACCATGGAGAAAGGCAGTCTTGATATCCATCTATTCTACCTCTAGATTCAAGTGAGCTGCTAATCCTAAAGCTACTGGAATGGAAGTCATCTTCACAACTAGGGAGAAGATCTCATTAAAGTCAATTCCCTTCTTCTGCCCAAAATCTTTGACCACTAAGCGAGCTTTATGTTGAAGTAGTTTCCCATTGCCATCTTTCTTCAACTTATACACCTATTTGTTCTTCAAAGCTTTCCTGTCTTTTGGAAGTGGAACAAGCTCATAAGTGTGGTTCTTCTACAAAGAACTCATCTTCTCCTTCATGGCTTACATCCAACAGTTTTTCTCTGAATAACTCTTCGCTTCTGAAAAACTCTCGGGCCCCCCTCATCAGTAATCAAAATATATTGAGAAACGGGATATTTGGTTGATGGCGCAACAGTTAGTTCTGATCTCTATAACCGAGGTCCAGTTGTTTCCAGTGAAAGGGGTTCCCTACTCAATACCCTCTTCATTTGGTTCTTCATCTCCTTCCTTCTGAAACCAATTTCTAGTATTGGATCTTGCAACTCTGGCACTTTTGGTTGCACCCTATCAGATCTAGCATGTTGTGATGGTTTGGGAGATAAAAACAAGTCTGGAGTGATGACAACTCTAGACTTTGCTGACTTCTTAAAATCTGCTACTATCTGATCTTACTAAACACAAAAATCTCTACTCTTAAACATCTTCTTGTTCACTAGGCCTCACAAGTTGTACCCAAATGCTACATTTGAATAGCCCACAAATAGGCATGGAGTGGACTTGTCATCAAGTTTTTGTATGTTTTCCTTAGAGATGTGTGCGAATGCCTTGCACCCGAAGATTTTCAAGTGAGAATATGATACCTTCCTTTTGGACCAAACTTCCTTAAGTATTGCAAAATTCAACAGGACTAAAGGTGACCTGTTGATTGGATAACAGGTTGTACGAGCGGTTTTAGCCCAGAATGACTTTGTCAACTTTGCCATTTTGAGCATCTATCTAACTCTCTCCATAATGCAGTTCATCCTTTCAGCTACACCATTGTGTTGTGGAGTGCTAGGAACTGTTGTCTCGTGCTGGATACCTCTGCTGGCACAATATGCTTTGAAAGTATTGGAAGTGTACTCGCTACCATTGTCTGTGAGAAGACACTTCAATTTCTTCCCATTATCTCTTTCCACCATCGCATGGAACTTCTAAAAGTGTTGGAATATCTTATCATTTGTCTTCAGGAAATACCCCACAACTTCCTCGATACATCATCAATAAAAGTCAGGAAATACTATCGACTGCCAAGTGACTCCATTTCGATGGGGCCATAAACATTTGAGTAGACCATACTGAGCACTTCTGTTTTCCTTTTACTCGTTGAACTGAATGATACTCGATGTTGCTTGCCATATAGGCAATGATCACACGGCTTAAAGGCACTCTACTTGGACAAGGGTATCTTGGATTGCTTTTCCAACAGATGCAATCCCTTCTCACTCATGTGAGCCAATCTTCTGTGCCACAAGTCCAATGACTCCTTGTCTTCTGCTGCATTAAGATTCCGTGGATAGATCTTCGTTTGAGTCTTGTACGGTGTGGAAGACACTTCTCCCATCGCGATTGTCAAAGCTCCTCTTGTTAGCTTCTAATAGCCATTATTGAATGTACTTGTATAGCTATGTCGGTCCAAGGCACTCTCGGAGATAAATTTGCGATACAAATCTGAAGCATGCCTCACATCTTTAAGAACCAGCTTGTATCTAACATTAGTATGACTGCTAATGTCTCTAATACCCACAATCTTTGAATAGATAGAATTTTTCATTCAAATAGTGTCAAAATCTCTAGCGTTATTCGAGCTGAAAAGTTCTCTGTAGGAAGTGCCGTGATAGGATGCAACTGTGTCTATCACTCATTATGTGTAGCTGTGGTCAACCACGTGAAAGCAATCATCCTCTTCATTAACTGCAAGAAGTATTTCATCAATTGTTGTGACTGTCGTGTTCCATCTCCCTTTGATTTATTACTTTGGCCTTTATCTTTCTGGCTTGGGCAATTCCTTTTTATGTGACCCTCTTTGCCACAGTGAAAGCAAGTGAAGCCAGAGTTTCCTTGACCTTTGCTACCTCTAGATTTATTCATGCTGTTCCATTTGCCTCTACTCTTGTTTCTTCATCTGCTTCTTCCTCTATCTTGGTCTCTGCCACTATCTTCTGTGACAAGAGTATGAGACTAATTGCCTCCCATGTCTTTCTTCCTTGCCTCTTCATTTAGCATGGCATCGTGACCATACTTATGGTTAGCTTCCTTTCTGGTACAGAGTTGCTAAGAGAAACCACCAACGTCTCCTAACTATCCGATAAGGAACTAAGCAGTAGTAAGGTTTTTATTTCATCATCCCAGGACATCTTGACGGTTGCAAGCTGATTCACCAGATTTTGGAATTCACTGGTGTGTTCGGCGACTAACACACAATTCCTCAACTCAAGGTTTACAAGCCTTCTCATCACCAAGGCTTTATTGTGGGTGGTCTTTGACTGATACATGCCTTTTAACTTTATCCAGAGGGGCATGGGCATCTATCTCCTAGGCGACATGATGGAACACACCGTGGTCTATCCATTGCCTGATCTAACTAATAGTCTGCCAGTTCTTTTTCTTCTAGTCATCATCCTTCGCATTTGCTAGTTTGACTCCTCTAAGCTCAATAGGATCAAACAAATCTCAACAGTATAGGATGTCTTCTATCTGTGGCTTCCGGATTGCATAATTAGAAGCATTTAATTTGATCATCAAACCTAAAGTCGACGTTGATTCCTCCATCAACAATTATCACTACAAAAAATGATCTCCTTCTGAAAAATCGGACTTCACTGTTGAGTCTGGATTGGTCAAAATAGTCGGAAATGGACTTCGAATCGCTAAATAAAAACTGTAAATTTTTTTAAATTTAATTTGCAAAATCTGACCATATAGATGTGTTTGGAATATTCCAAATAGTTGGAAAGCACTATTGGATCCCCAAATCTGACTTTAAATGGCTTAGATCTAGCCAAAACAAGTTGAACGGTTCATATTGGCAGAATTTAGAGCGCCTAAGAAGCACTGTGATGACTGGTTTTGTTGTACATCTTTTCGCTCATTGTCTTCATTGGGTTTGTTGCGTTCGGAAGTTTTTCTCAAATTCCTGTCCTTATTTATTTTGAGTTAAGTGTCACTTGTTTCGGAGGGTGCACGGTCGAGTCCAGAGTGTCTGGGATTGAATCAGAAAATTCTGGGCTGGAGGACCAAGGCCACGCGTGCGCGGCCTTGGGCCGCACGTGTGGGAGAGGGCTGCACATACGGGAGATGAAGCCGTACGTGCGGGGAGGTGAGGGTTTTCCAGCTTGCACACTGCATTATATGTAGGTGCGGAGGCATGTGCGGGGAAAGAATGCCGCACGTGCAGGGATCAATGCCGCACGTGCGGGAAGCAGGCTTCGCACGTGCGGGGATAAGTGTCGTACGTGCGAGACGAGCTGAGTCCGAAAACTCTATTTTTTTTCCTTCTCTTTTTGGCTGAGTGTGTATCACTTTTAACCCTCCCTTCTCACTCTAAAAATACTTTTGCTCCTCCTTCTCTCTAAAAATCTCATCAAACACTAAAAACCCTTGATTTCTTGCAGTTCATTGGGTCTAGATCCATCATCTCTCACAAGTTTTGGAGAACAAAGCAAGAGCTTCATTTTGTACAGTGGAGATCGAATTTCTTCACCTTTTGATTCTAGGGTTTTATTAAATCTCTTCATCAGGCTTGAGGTGGGGACTTCTTTGAGTTATATATACATGTTTATGCAAGGTTTATATTGATTTTAAAGTTTTTTTAAAGATATTATTAAAGTTTTGGTTTTTGGCTCAAGAAATTAGTGGCTTGCAAAAGAAATTCATCTCTTGTTTCTTTGAAAGATTTTCTTGAATAGTTGAAGCACATTGGCACAAAAATGATGTTTTTGGTGAGATTTTACCAAGAAATAAAGAAATGCATTGTTTGGGTGAAAAACCTAGAAATTTGGAGGTTTTGGTGGATGTTGGGAAATTATAACTTTACTTGTGTTAAATGAATGTTCAAATGGAAATTTCATGACATTGGATACAAAACGTCAAACTTCTTAGTATATGCAAAATTAGTAAATTTTCTTGGAATCTATTGTTTATGTAGATATGTATATAAATCTTGAAATGACAATATGTTGAGACCATATGAGATGTGAAAAAATTGCAATGCTTGGATAGATGTAAAAGTTCATGTGCTATATATGTTAAATGTATTGGGAAAAGGAAGTAGAAATTGTATCGCAAATGGAACATTTGTGGGGAAATTTTGTAAATGTTAGGATGATACATCGCATGGGTGATCACCACATGGTATGGTTAATTATTGCATTGCATGGATAACGGTGGCATCAACATTTAAATATATTGCTTGTTATAAATATTGAATTGGGATTGGAAACTTGCATTGAGAAAGAATTATTGAGAAATGAGAACTATTGAAATGTTTTGGAGTAAATATGTTAGTAAGTCCAGATAGAAGGTGTAGACGGAATTGACTAAGTTGGCCTGAGTGTCCGGGGTGAAAGACCGAAAACACACACGGAGAAGGTACCACTTCCCTTCCAGTTAGCAACTGGTAAAGTGGGGTTTTTGGAAGTGCTAGTTATGCCTACTTGCAGACATCAACCTAGGGATTACCTGAGTCGTATTTACCGCCCCAATGAATAAATCGTAAATTTTGAATTGTAGAGAATTTCCAATTATCATTGTGCATGGTGGTTTTCAAAGAAGATGTAAACGAAATCTTTTTTCAAGGCATAGCATAGCATGTCCATTTCATATTAGAAATTCTTGCATAAATGTATATACTTTGTTAAGATTTCTCTACTGAGCTTTATGCTCACCCCTAAGGGATTTTGGTGCAGGGAAAAATGTAGTGAATCTACCAAACTAGGGCGTGAAAGTTTGTATTGAGAGCACACGGCTCTTTTTGTTGTGATTGTATTTTTGCTAGCCAAGGGCTTTAGCGGTTTGGGTCTAAGAGGCCATTTTTTGTGTAACTAGGCTTAAGCCTTGGAAATTGTAAGCCCTTGAGGGCATTTTATTTATATTTGGGATTTGATGTTCTACATGCTATAGATTCATGCATTTTATATTCTTGAATGTATAACTCGCATGTGGGACTATTTTTGTGCGAACCATATGGATTAATGATGTAAAGGTTGGAGAATTGCTATTATTCTTTAATGGATGTTGGTTGATGTACCTAATTTATGTTGGATTATTTTGGGGCATTACAAGCATCGGATAATTCCTCCAGTTCGACTGGCGCCAAGCTGACGTTGGCGCCGGCGGTGTGACTCGGTCAACGGCTTGACTCCAGTCAGTAGGTTGGCTCCGGTGCATAGCAACATGGCGTCAACGACCGACGGCGGCGTGAAGTCAGTGCCTCGTTCTTCCTAGGGACAACGCATGGCGCTCATGAGAACAGCAGTGTGTGAAGGCTTCTCTGGTGTTCTTTTCCGACACAGTTTTTTATGTGTGCTCGTCTCATCGAGAGCTTCAACCTGGTGTGATCAAAAGTGGATTTTGACCACTTTAAAATCTGGGCAATTTTGAAAACATACTTTGTTTTTTAAAAAAATCAACCAACAATGCTCTGATACCACTTGTTAGAATTAGGGACACCCAAAACTCAATCTCTCTCTCTCTCTCTCTCTCTCTCTCTCTCTCTCCCTCTTACACATACACATACACACACACACACATACACACACAGAACATAGAATTTAAGTGGTTCGGTAGAATGCCTACGTCCACGAAACATAAATCAGAATCTTTTACTAAAATAGAGCAACATACGAACAATGGAGGATGAGAGGAATTCTCTCGCAACTCACAGCTCTCTCTCTCTCTCTCTCTCTCTCTCTCTCTCTCTCTCTCTAATTTTTGATACAAATGAGCTTTCCCCTCCCTCTTTATTTATACACAAAGTTGAGAGGTGTGAATGCTCGGGTTGGTAGCCGTTTCTTCTCACGGCTGGTCGATTGGCAGCCACAATTCTTAACCTCTCTTGAAGGTTCCATTCCAGCTCCTTCTAGCTTCTTCCAGCTTTGGTTAGGCTCCAATCTGGATTTCCAGTAGGCTTCACAATGGTGTGGATTCATAACACATATTGCATTTGTGAGAGACACCATACTCTTTACATACTTAGAACGGTATACCCTAAAAACACACAGATGAAGACAAGAAAAGGAAGAATTAGAGTTGACAATGTGAAGATGAAATGAAAAGCACACAGTCCCAAAATATCACAAAATCTTACCCTAATATATATATATATATACATACTTATATATAATATACCTAGACAACCAAGCATATTACAAAATCTTGGTTAGGGTTAGTGATTTTAGCATTCTAGAACTATCTAAATTATCAATTTACATAACCAATTGTCATATAAAGCTATATTATTTACACAATCCTAAACGGAAAGAATCCCAGAAAATATATCTCCTAAAATTGGAAGAAAATAAAAAAATTGATAATAATTTTTTGGATAGAAACTTATTAGGTTAGAAAAAAAACTTACACATGCATAGTCACAAAACTCTATATTTTTTCATATACATTCTGTTTGTGCCAATTCGTAGTTTGGATCTATGCCCATCACAATTTTGATTTGATATAGTGAAAAGGAGAGCGAAACGGGATGAGATAGATTTAGCTTCCAATTTTGAGCCGAAGGTTGTCTGTTCGTGAAAGATCGATTGTGCTTGAGAGAGGAGAGAGCAAAGAGGGAGCTTTTAGAAGCTTTTAGATGAATTTACGAAATTGTCCACTTATGTACAACATACACAACAACCAAAATGGGGACAAAAGTAGAAAGAAAAGAATAACCCATGTTACTGTAGCAACTACTAACTCCCTCTTATTATATAAGTGTATAACTAACTCGCTCTTATTATATAAGTGTTTGTTTGGCATGTGGGTTTGGGTGAGGTTGGAGCTATTTTAGTCATAAAAAAACAAAATAGACTTTTTAGTCTAATAAGACAAAATGTCACATCCAAACCATAATCATTTCATTTTTTTCTCTTACAAAAGTCAAAAAAAAACTAAAAAGTCCATCTCAAACGAAACTTTTTAGCCCTAGACTAAAATAACCAAAAGAAGCTAACAAACCCTAAGTGTATAGATAATAGTCAAAGAAAATCAACGGATGAACATGAAGTTTTGGGGAAATACTATATATACATCCTATCATAAAATGTATAATTTTGTCATAACTTTTTTCTGTTGTAATTAGTTAAAAAAATATGTAATCTTGTTACAAATTGAAGTAAGAAAATGTCTAAAATTGTGATAGGGGAAAAAATTGAACAGATAGTGAAAAAAATTAAACGGACAAAATATTTGAACAGATAGTTAAAAAAATTAAACGGATAGATAATGAATAAAATTGGAAGCACAATTTCCTTCAAAATAATAAATCGACTTCTCACTACAGATAGTTTACAAAGAGTGGACTTCTCACTAAGAAAAAAAAAATCTTAAGACTTAATGCTTTATACTCTCCATAAATTAGATTTTTTAACAATTTATTTATTTTTATTTTTTATTTTTGTGTCTTTTAAATTTCAAAAATATTAATTTAACAATAAACATTGTACAAAAGGTCGCAAGTGGAAGAATAAATTTTGAATGGACATTTTTCAAGAAGGGTTAGGTTTATCTTATGTTGCGATGACAACATGAGAGAATTTGAGGGACTAGTAAGGCCTATTATGGGTTTTGTTTCAATAATTTGAACCGTTCATTTTGTAAAGTCCTCAATATATATTATTCGTAAAAAATTTAGGGTGATCGGATAATCTTAATGCTTTAATTTTGTTGCATTTGTCTATAAAAATGAATGGTTAATTTCAAAAATATATTTATCATTCATTTTTTTAAAAACAAATGCGATAAATTGAAAAAGTTATGATTATTGAATCAAATTAATTTTTTTCATGGATAACATATATTGATGGCCCTACAAAATGAACGGTTCAAATAATTGAAACGGGGCTTGTGGTGGGCCTTATAAGTCCCTCAAGTTCTCTTATGTTAAAATTCTAACATGAGAGAAGCCCAATCATTTTAAGAACTAGCTTGTCTCCACCCCTTTACAAGATTAGATAGTACATTTTTTATTTTAATTTTCGAATCCGTTATGAGTCTCGTTTTAATGATTTGAATCATTCATCTTTATGTAAGTGTGTAGATCATCTTTGAAAAAATTCATATCGATTAGATAAGCATAACACATAATTTCATTATATTTGTCTTTCAGAAAATGAACGGCCTATTTTTAAAATTATACTTATCATTTATTTTTTAAAGACAATTGCACCAAAATTGTAACTATTCTTATCGAATTGATATGACCTTTTTTTTTAGGATAATCTATACATAATTTTCTAAAAAATAAATGATTTTATAATTTTCTAAAAAATAAATGATTTTGATTATGAAAACAAGATTTGTAATAGGTGCAAAAGCCCAAAACTAGACTACTCCATACTCATTGAGCACTGGAGACAACCTGAGGTCCTTTTTAGTATCCATTTTCAACCTAGAGATGATGTATCATGCATTAAATAATATCTATAGTTGCATAAAGTAAATAGGACTGTAAAATGAATCATGTTATTTGAGTTTGATTTGTGTTTAGCTCATTTAAAATTCGTAATATTTGACTCAATAAACTTATATGCATTATAAAAATAATTTTTTTCGAATTTAGCTCGTTATCAATTTAATTAAATCTTGTTTAAGATTGGTCAAAAAGTAAACAAATTAAATTTGACTATATTTCAAAACTTAATAAGCTTTGAAACAAAATTTTAACAATTTATTATCTAACTCAACTCAATTCAACTCATTTACTATCCTAAAAATAGGGACAAGGTGAAATACTATTTTATCGAATGTTCTTTGTCTATACCAAAAAAAAGTTGGGCATACCCTAGATCTAAAGGAAAAGGGACATGAAATCAACCCCCGAACACCCCCACCACATAAGGCTTGGCCTCATAATCACAATTATGGAGTTTGGATAACATACCACTCTGAAACGGAAAATTTTGTTTATACCAAAAAAATTTATTAAGTACTCTCAATTTTTAAGTATATATTGTTTAATTATTTAAAATTTTATTTTACTCTCATTATACCTTATTATTTTTTTTCAAATTACCCTCAAGGTAAACCCAAAAAATAAATAATAAACAAACTAAAAAAGCTAAATTATTTCAAAAACTTTTCAATACAGAAAATAATTCTCAAATACAGAAAAAAAAATTAAATTATAAGCACATAAGCATTATAAATACAAAAAAAAATCAAAATTTTACATAAGCATTATAAAACCTTTCAATACAGAAAAAAAACTTTTATATTATAAGTTATCCACAACAATACTCGTGAAAAAGTAAAAACTAAACTTATAAGTACATAAACGTCATACACTAATAAGAAAGAATAGTTCTCAAATAATGTATTATTTAAATGACAAAACAATAACAACTCTAATAATATGTTATTGTTAATCTAATTACTAGACCTTTTAATTTTGTCAACAAAAATATATAGAAAATAATTGATAGTGCTCTACAAAAATTGCGAAACCCCTTTATACGAATACTTGCCTCCTTTTTGATGGGTTGTTTCAAAAAAACTATTTTGATTATTACTCTCATCCATTATTTGATTTTGTTCAAACTTTTTTCTAGGGTTTAGGGTTTCAAAATAATAAAAAATAATAATGTTGATGATAATGGTGAGTTTTGGTAGGGTGAATTGGAGTTTTGAAGGGAGGATGAAGAAAAAGAAGAAGAAGAAAAAGAAATAACTTTGATTTCTTAGAGAAGAAGATACAGATATTTGAATAGGAATAACTGATTAGGGTGTACCATGAATTTTTTTTTTTTAAATTTAATATGTATTATCCTTATTAATAAATTCATATTATGATATAATAAAAATTTAAATTTATAAATTTAAATTAAATGTGCTGAAACATATTTTAAGTAAATATGTTCAACTAGAATCCCCCTCTAACACAAACCCATCGGTGAATTCAATTAGTTAAAGATTGCTCCCAAACTTGGACGGCGCTAAAATTGTGTTTGGGCTTGACTATGGGTTGGGGCAGAACTTCGCCCAATCCAAAACTTCCTTATTAGTTTTCTGAGACGGGTGAGTGTATGCCTGGGTCTGGCCCATAATAAACTCAATTATACCGATCCAGTGTCTTAGGTGACAATCTAATAATCAGACCCCCCCCCCCCCCCCCCCCAAAAAAAAATCGAAAAATAAAGGGTTGCGATTCTCTCAAATTGAAATCAACCATCATATTGGGGTCCGTGAGATACTATAGGTATAGTGGAGTCCATTATAAGTTTTATTTCGATAATTTAAAATGTTTATTTTGTTTGTCATTTCGTGTATATCATTCATACAAAAAATTTAGATTGATTCGATAATCGTAATCTATTTAAGCTTTGTTTGGCATGATCTAAAAAAGTCAAAAAGTCACCATCCTATTTAAGTCACATCATCTTATTTAAGTCACATCACCTCTCTAACACATCACTTCAAACCCAACCCATATTTCATAAAAAGTCAAAAAGTACACTTATTTAGATCATCCCAAACCACCCCTTAATTTAACACATTTGTCATAAAAAATAAATTGTCTATTTTTAAAAAATACAATTATCATTAATTTTTTTAGTGATAAATACAATAAATTGAATAGGTTACGATTATTGGATTGATTTAATTTTTGGTGTGGATGACATACACAAAGTGGCCGACAAAATGAACCGCTCAGATAATCGAAATAAGACCCATGGTGGGCCTCATGGGCCCCAATAGCATGAAGGCAATTCTTCTCATTTTTTTTTAAGACAAACGCAATAAATTAAAAAGCTTGCAATAATTAAATTAATTTAATTTTTTTTCATAAATAATATATATGAAATATCTTATAAAATAAATTGTTTAAATTATCAAAAGATTCATATAAGTCGATGATGGCCAAGTTCAAATTTAAAACTTAAGGAAACCTAAACCTAAGACGAAAAAGAGTTTGACACAATTTGTGTGGCCCTTTTCAGACGAATTCCGACCATGTGATGTACTCTGATCACAAAACTGCATCTACTTTGAACCACAGGATGATTGATCCATGACTGCTGATTCATCAGTTCCAAGCTCGGCTTCACATCTAATTCCATGCCCTCCACCACACACGATCACAATCACCACCTCAAATAAATCCTCACCAACCTCCATCTCTCTCCTCTCAACACCTCCAAAATCAGACAAAACACTACGTGTCACAAAACCACGCCACGTCATTGCATGCAACCCCATGCATGACAACTCTAACAAACACGTGACACCACCCTTCTCAACACGTACCACCCCTTCTCTTCCTTCCCCACCTACATATATATACATATCATCTAAATCCCAATATCACAAATACATTTATATATTTTCAATAATTTCAAATCAAATATCGTCTGATCAGTTTTCCACTGTCCGATTTCTTATCAAAAATGGCCGAGCAATTCCAACAGCGATACCAGCAGCAGAACCAGCCGCAGGCTCACCAGATGGTGAAGGCCGCAACGGCCGTCACCGCTGGCGGGTCTCTGCTGGTTCTGTCTGGTTTGACTCTGGCCGGGACTGTGATCGCACTGGCCTTGGCCACGCCATTGTTGGTGATTTTCAGTCCGGTTCTGGTCCCGGCCGCAATAACGGTGTGTCTTTTGACCATGGGGTTCTTGACGTCGGGAGGGCTCGGGGTGGCGGGAATCAGCGTGCTGTCGTGGATTTACAGGTACGTGACGGGGAAGCACCCGCCTGGTGCGGACCAGCTGGACCAGGCGAGGACGAAGCTGGCGAGCAAGGCGAGGGAGATGAAGGACAGGGCTGAGCAGTTTGGGCAGTAGCACATCAGTGGTTCACAAGCTTCTTGAAATAAGCTTGTTTTGAATGTGTTTGTGTTTTATTTAAGTCTTCTTTCTTGTTGTTTTTGTGTTCATAATAAGCTTTCTTGAAATAAGCTTGTTTCGAATGTGTTTTATTTAAGTCTTCTTTCTTGTTGTTTTTGTGTTCACAATAAGGTTGTTTTGAATGTGTCTCTGTTCTTGAAGCTTTTTGTTTTTGTTTTTTGTTTTTAAAATTTTTATTTTAATTTTAATCTTGAAGTGCGTAATATAAGATTTAGCTCTTTCTAGAGAATTTAGGGCCTTTCTTTCGTAAAAGTATTAGCAAAATTATCATGAATTATGAATCATGAAAATTTATCCTGAATTTTATCCTAAAAATGAGTTTTGGTTTTGGGTGGTGTAAATTTAAAATTATTGGGGGTGTACTACAACAAATTAAAGTTTAGGGACTAATTTTTTTTATCTCTAAAATTTTATTCTTGAAAATATTTGGAGACTAATTTCATGTTTTAAAAGTCGTCTTGAATGGTTTTTTTTTATTTTTATTTTTAATTTAGTGACCAAATTGTGGAGACGCCAACAATTAATGTATTTTTAGGACAACATAATTTGTCTTACTTTTTTTTAGACAAAAAAATTTGATTCAAAAGATAGTAATTTATCATTAACGTTTTGTTTGTTTAGTCATAAAATATTTTTTGGAGAAAATATTTTTTTATGTTTGGTGGTGATGGTGGTGGTGGTAGTGGTAAAACGAAAGTGGAGGTGGAGATCATGGCATGGTTGTGGGACAGCACAGCGGCAGTGATAGCGATGGTGATGGTGACCGTGGTTGTGATGATGGTGGAGGTGATAGTGGTGGTGGTAGTGTGGTGATATGGTAAAATTTTAGTTCGGGAAATGTTTCTGCCTTTTAAAAGTAAAAAATATTTTCTGTTCGTATAGATTTATTTTCTATTGATTATGGAAAATGTTTTTCATTGATTTTTGTTTTTTATTATATCAAATATTAGAAATTATAAAAAGAGCATAAATGTTTAATTTCATTTCTAAAAATATTAGGGTTTGAATTAGCCATCTTAATTTGAGGGAATGTTATTTCATTTTTAAAAATATTAGGGTTTGGATTTCTTTGAATTGACCATCTTGATTTGAGAAAATGTTTGGATTTAATAGGTTTATTTTGGAAGTGATTTTGATAATTCGAATCGTTTATTTTTTAATACTCATAGAATATTTATTTAAGAAAATTGAGATGATTAGGTATTAATAATTATATATTTAAATTTATATTAAAAAATAAATAATTTTTTTTAAAATTTTAATTGTGGTTTATTTTTTAAAAATTAATGTGATTCAAATATATAATTTTTTTGATTATTTTAAATTTTTATATGAATATTTTATTCAGTAAATTTTGAAAAATGAATGATTTTGAT
The DNA here is from genome assembly GCA_036172215.1 of Camellia granthamiana. Taxonomy (NCBI): domain Eukaryota; kingdom Viridiplantae; phylum Streptophyta; class Magnoliopsida; order Ericales; family Theaceae; genus Camellia; species Camellia granthamiana. Next base: position 134,349,356 of record CM069903.1, read on the forward strand.
CATTTAAATTGGTTTTTAAATGGATCCATTAAATTTAAAAATTCTCACAAATTGAATGGCCAATTGAATCTAATTTCAAAAATATAATTGTGATAATTTTGATAATAAAAGTGATTTTATCATTAAAATTTTAGTTTTTTGTCGTGTGCGTATCACATTCATAATGTACGTATATTATTGAATTTTTTTTATTTTTTTTGTGGATTAATTTTTTGAATTCGTAACATTGTTTGAGAATGAGATGCTCTATAATACTTTCTGCAATAATTAAAATTAGAGGTTTTTACATTTCATTTTATGGATTTATATTTTGTTTAGTCTTAATCAAAAAAAATTAGGCTTTTAATTTTTGTTAAATTTTTAATAGTCAGAATTATCCTTTAAATAATTATTATAATATTTTAAAACATCATGATGATGTGATATGCATTTTAGTTTAAAAATTTCAAAACATCATAATTTTTGTAATATATTTTTCTTTTAATATTTTTTTAATGAAATTTATATTATTAGAATCAACACAATGAGATCTTTCAAGTAAGATTAATTTTAAATATAAAAATATGGTTTTTATTATAAATTTATAATTTAGACTATTTTTAATAATGAGTTTTTTTTTAACTTCTTGAATTTCTTAGAACTAATAATATTTACTTGGTCTAATTTTTTATTATAAAATATATGGAGTTGGTTGAATTTAACTGATTTTTTTTTTTTTTGTATACAAAATTGAATAAAAAAACATATTTAAAATAGGGAAGTTAAACTAAAAAAATATATTTTATTTAAAAATTGAAAAATTAGATTGTAGTTATGAAATTTATCTAAAATATATCATTCTTAATACTAAGAAAATTTTCAGTTTCAATAAACTTCTAAATTTAAAAAATTGAGAGATAAGTCAGTTTACAATTATTTTCATTTTCTAATCATAAATTAAAATTTTGAACAAATAAAGTATTTTTCCCGCAAACAAATATACATAAATAATTTGATAAATATCACAATTATGGATGAGAAATTTTTTAGTTGGTTATACAATTATATGGAATATTTCTAAGAAAATAAAAAAATAAAAATAATAATATTTTAAAATAATTTTTTTTTAATGTTCTCAATTAAAAAAAATTTAAAAATTAAAAATAAATATATATAATAAAAGTTATGAAAATTTTAAATTGTGAAACAACAAAATAAAAGTACCTCACGTTTGTACTGACTACTCGAGGAGCATGTTCAAGTGGTGCTCAAAAGAGTTGTGATCCATGGAAATTGTGAGATTTATAATTTTGTATTGGGATACGAGATATAATGTTATTAATAGAAGCATTGTCATATGGTGCATTTGAAATATTTAATAATTTTTTTTAGCTCTTAATAAGTTGACGCTTTTTAATTCTTTTCGTCTTTTATAAGGGTTTAATAGTCATATATATAAAAATATTTTGAAAATAAGATCTTATTAATTAAAAAACAATGAAGTTGAATTTAATGGAATATCAACCTTACAAATAAGATTTTTGAATAATTACCTCTTAAAATTATTGTAATAATAGTTGTGTTTTAAACTTCTAATAAGGATAAAATTTATTTTACACTATGTGGTTTCGTTTTGGACTATTTTATCTTTTATAGTTTAAATACAGGTATAGAAAGATATTATCTAGGCTTGGGGTTATACTCTTTCTAAAGCAAAAGGGTCCAAACCTCTTAGGTATAAATAATTGAAACCTCAGCAAGTGAGTGACGAAATTAGTTTCTCGACTTAGTTGATCCAATTAATTAAATATTGAGTTATAAAATTAAAAAAAACAAAGAAGATATTATTATTAATTTTTTCATCAAAAGTAACGAAAAGTTTCTCTCCTTAAGTGTGGGTAATTCAAAAATTTCAAGTCTAAATTCAAAAATTATATCAAATATCAAATTAGTCCCTTGTTAGAATTTTTTATTTAACAGAATTAACTGAAAAAGGTAAATTTCTTAACTACTTTTCTATACAATGATAAAAGTACTTGAATTAATTGAAATAAATTTCTGATATCATAAAAAATTATTAATTAACTTGATGATTTATTCATGAAAGAGAGTATGAAATTAGAAATTTCAAGGGCGGGATATAATTTCTAGAACTATAGGAGGCAAATTGAATTTTAAGCAAATCTCAAAGAGTTTATTTGTAGTTTACCCTTTAATTTATAATCTTATTAAATGAGAAATTGAGTTAAAAATTAAAATTAGATTGAGATAATTTTATGGTAATAAATTAAGGTATTTAGCTTAATTATGATTTAATTTGTTAAATATATATACAGACATATATGTTTGTGTGTGGTTAATTTAAAATTTTATTAAACAAGAAGTTAAGTAAAAATAAAAAATTAGATTATTGTAATTTTATGTTAATAATTTAGGGCATTTAGATAATTTATAATTTAATTTGTTAAATATGCTATTAAGATAGAAAACTATACGTAATATAAAAAATAAAAAATAAAAAATAGAATATGGCATTGGAGTATTCAAGTAATATTGTCTCTGTAGTTAACAACGTTAATTTTGTATTTTAATTCAAAACAAATTTTTTTTGTCTATATTTAAACCATGAAAGTAAAGTGTTACGAGGTAAAATCACATTTTGATAAAGTAACTTCGTTCCTTAAACAAGCAATTTAAATTTTAATTGATTTTGTTTTGAATTTAAAGTATCCTACGATTATTGTGGGTGATTATTGTAGAAATTTCTATTCAAACTTTTAATGAGGTTCAAAATAAAATCTTAATGGGAGGGGATTATTGTGGGTGATTATTGTAGAAATTTCTATTCAAATGAGGTTCAAAATAAAATCTTAATGGGAGGGTTTTTTTTAGGGGTAGGGGGTGGGTAGGAATTTCTCTTTTCTTTTCTTTTTTCTTGATTTTAATTTTCATTTTTGGGTAAATTATAAACTCACTTTTTTTTTATCAGTAAAAAAACTTTATTGATACAAAGGAGCATACAAAGTATGAGGGTACATCAATAAAGGGGAAAGGAAAGAGCAAAGCATCTCGGGACTACAACTTGATCCTAACAAATTGGACACCAAGAGAGAAATCGTAACAGATGCTAACACAAGCCACAGAAGTTGGTAAGGTACCAACAAGAGGCAAAGGCCACAAGCCAAGGACACACAAGCTCAAACCATCTCTGCACAACTGGAACCTCAAAGAGACAACCCGATCTAGTGAAGATTGGACACAATGTCATGAACCGAATAGTCCACCTCCAAGTGCCATTTGATCCATAAAGCAATCTGCACCTTAATTTTTTTCACATAATTCTTGAATATCAGGATGAGCACCCTTAAACAAGCATTCATTCCTCAATTTCCAGACAGACCATAAAACAACAGAAGGGACTATCTGCCAGACTTTGAGTACCCAAGCCTTGAACTTACCTCCAGACCACAAATGCAGCAGGCCTGCTACTAATCTTGGTATAGCCCAGGCATGATCCCACCAATTAACCATGTGAGACCAGCACTTCCACACCAAAGGACAATACAGAAGTACATGACCCACAGATTCCACCTCATATTGACAGGAAACACACAGATTATTAGCACTCATGTCAAGAGCCACTATTCTTTGCAAGAAGGATGAGGTTTTAACCCTGCCTCGCCAAGCCAACCAACAAAAAAAACTGCATTTTTGGAAGAGCTAAACTCACCCACACCCTTGCTGGGACTGCCAGGCCAAGTCCTCTAGCTACAACCCTCCACCTCCACACAGAAGCTACTGTGAACTGCCTTGAACTCTTTGCTAACTAAGAGCAAGAATCCTCAATACCAAATCTGAGAGAAAGGGATAATTCCAACATACCTATCAGCCTCTGTAACTCCTCATCTTCCCAAGCTAGTAGATTCCTTCTAAATTGAAGCTGCCACCCTCATGAGATACTTTTCTTTGCACTAATTTGCTGCATGGACTCCTCATTCTCTGTTGATAAATTGAATAGTCTGGAAAATTTAGCTTTCAAACCTCTGTTACCTAGCCATGCATCATACCAGAACTATATTCTCCTCACATTACCAATTATGATTTTGACCTGATCTCCATAAAACTAACCCAGTTGCTGGTTAGCCATAGAAAGCTGCGAAATATCCTTCCAAACTATTGAAGCCCCGACTGGCTGATTCACTGAGGGAATCCAACCCCCACCAATTCTGCCATACCTAGAGCACACCACAGATTTCCACAGAGCCTTATCATCCCCACCATACCTCTACCATCACTTTACTAGCAAGCACTCATTTACTTCACCTAAGTCCCTCACTCCCAATCCTCTTTGACTCTTGTTTTTGGTGATCTCCTTTCATTTGACCAGGTGTACTTTCCTGTTGATTGCAGTCCCTCCCCAGAGAAAATTGGCCTAAAGTTTAGTAATAGTCTTGACAACCCCCTTAGGCATTTTAAAGATAGAAAGAAAATAGATTGGCAAATTGGATAGGGCTAATTTAATCAGAGTCAGTCTTCCAGCAAAAGACAACAACTTTCTCTTCCAAGAAGAGAGCTTCTTCTAAAACTTAGCCACAATTGGAGACCATGTGCTCTGCCTTCTGGGATTGGACCCTAAAGGCAAGCCTAAAAAATTAAATGGCAGTTTCTTTGATAGACAGTTCAAAATCTTAGCAAAGTCCTTAGTTTGGTCTTCTTGAAAGCCCACCCCACAAACAACACTTCTGTGATAATTAATCTTTAATCCAGAGATCACCTCAAAACACCTCAATACTCTCTTTATGTTCAGAACTTCCTCCTTGCCACCTTCACAAAAAATGATAGTGTCGTCTGCAAATTAGAGATGTGAAATTCCCAACTGATCAGAGCCAACTGTAGCACCTTTAATCAAACCCTTCTCTATGGCCCTTTCCAATAAAAGATTAAGACCTTCAGCTGCAACAATGAATAAAAAAGGAGATAAAAGGTCCCCTTACCTTAACCCCTTCTGTGGTTGGAACTCCTCAGTGGGTGCACCATTGACCAATATAGACACCTTAGCTGTTGTAATGCAAGTCTTCATCCACCTAATCCATCTTGCGCCAAAACCAAAATTACCCAACATTGACAACAAATATTCCCAATTTAAGGAGTCATAGGCTTTCTCAAAATCTAATTTCAGGATAATACCTTTCTTCTTAGCTCTATACCACCCATCTACAACTTCATTAGCTATCAACACACCATCTAGAATGTGCCTACCACTAACAAATGCTGACTACACCTCACTAATCACAGCTAGAAACACCTGCTTCATTCTTCTAGATAATACCTTGGCCAAGATCTTATAAATAGAACTAACCAAGCTAATTGGCCTATAGTCACCCAAACCTGCAGGATTATCCTTCTTAGGTATAAGCACAATGAAAGAGCTATTAACCCCAGTTGATAGTTTAGCATTTGTATGGAATTCCTGAATCATTTGAATTATTTCACTTTTCATTACAGGCCAACACTTTTGGATGCACACAAGATTGAAGGCATCTGGTCCAGGGGCCTTGTTCCTATTACAGTCTTGAATAGCTGCCCAAATCTCATCTTCAGAGAACTTTGCTTCCAAATTAGCTGCAGTCTTAGAGCTAATAACATCAAAGGAACCTGAAATCTTTGGCCTAACAACCCAATTCTCTGAGAACTGCTGCCTAAAATGCCTAACCACAACTTGTTTAATCTGAACAGGGTCCTCAAGGCTCACCCCCTCCACAAAGATTGAATCTAACATATCATTCTCTGTCTCCTGCTGGCCATGATGTGGAAAAACCTAGTGTTTTTATCACCATTTCGAGCCCATAGCATTCTGGACTTTTAATGCCACAACCTCTCCTTATTTTTGCTTAGTTTCCATACCAGACTTCTAGCTTCTCTTCTGCTTCTGAGCTCCACATCAGTCAGAGGCCTAGATTCTGCCTTCAAATCCCATTTATGCAACTCCTCTTCTACTAACTTTAGGAGAGAGTCAATATTACCAAACACCTCTTTGTTCCACACCCTTAAATGAGATCTTAAGACTCTTAGTTTTCTCATTAGTCTATATCCTGCCCAACTTGACACTTGACAGGTCTCCCAAATTTGTTGAACTTCAGGCATAAAGGTAGGGTGTGAAAGCCAAGGATTTAAGAACTTAAAAGGTTTAGGACCCCAATCCCTTTCATCCTCCTTCAACAGAATTGGACAATGATCTGATATGGTTATAGGTTAAACCCATTGCTTGAGAGAAAACTTTTCCAGCCACCTTGAATCCAACAGAAATCTATCTATCCTACTCTATCTTTCCCTATCCAATGCATTACACCAAGTAAACTTCTTCCTAGCATAGGTAGATTAGACAATTCCAATTTGTCAATAAGCTAATTAAAGTCCTTTATCCCTCACTCTCTTCTTGAGCACCCTATCCTCTCACTTATGACCTTAATTTCATTGAAATCCCCACCCACATACCAAGGATTTGAATAATGAGGGTATACACTTACCAGAGCCTTCCATAACTGTCTCTTTTTCAAAACCTCATTTGGAGCATAAATATTGACAATGACACACTTAAAAGAAAAGCATGAGGAACCTGATAGGAGGATAAAGTTCTTGCTGCAATAGTAGTCTATGAGCTTAAAGACATCTGGCCTCCAAATGCACAAGAGGCCATCTGCACTACCATCTGAGTCCACCCCCAAAAATCCATCTCTTCATAAGGCCAAATGGTTTTCACAAAGCATTTATCCATAGTACTTCTTTTTGTTTTGTGTGATAATAAAACATCCACCTTCCTATCTTTCACCAGATACTTAATCTTCTTCATTTTTTCGAGCTTTCTCAACCGTCTAATATTCCACGATAGTGTAGACATCCCATTTTTTACGGCCTTTTAAGACTTGGATGATCTTGCAGGTACATTCGGTGGCGAGTCTGATTGCTCACTGAGTGCTTGAAGTCTGCGGCGGAACGCCACAGGTTTGAGTTTTCCAAACCCTGCATCTTTTTTGCATCATCTTTGGACCATGCTTAGGTCTTTTCAGATTGAGGTTGGTAATGGCTTGCTGGCCATTTTTGGGGACTGCCGGCCATGGCTTTTGGCCTGCCGGCCATTGATGTGTCTGCCCAGCCACCAATGAACCCTTGCCGACCATCACTGATGGCCAGCCGACCAGTAGTGTTCCAGCAGATATTTTGTGATATTTTATGCTAGCTATTTGCACAGATTGATGCATCTTCCAACACGTGTGTGGTTAGATCTTTGTGAAAGGAATTTGTATTTTCTATATATATGACCCGTCTCTTGCATGTGGGGAGGTTAGAAAATTTTGAAGACAAAAATTCTCTCTCTCTCTCTAGAATTTCCTCTCTCTCTTGTTATTTTGTGCCTTTAGTCTAGTTTCTCTACACTTTTGCACATCAACACTAAACCAAACACTCTCACCTTGGAGCTGAGGTCTCTTGAGGTCTTTTTTGAGCTCTAGAAGTGGATTTTGGCTTGATTTAGCTTGTTTTGTTGCTCTAAATTACATCTTGTCTTCAAGAGGTATAACACTTGTATTTTAAGCTTCTTTTAAATACTTGTTTTGCCATCTTTACATGCTGTTTTGAGCTGGTTTTGACCTCCAAAAATCTCTGTTTTTATGGTTTAAAAATGGTGGTTTAAGGCCCCTTTTGAGTTAGGGGTGGTTCACCCTTTTGTTACTTAGTTTGTTAAGCTTTTATGCCTCTTTTCAAAGCTTTTAAATCAACCTTTTTTTGGCCTTTTAACCACTGAATTTCAGAGGATTTTTAGTGGTAAAAACCTTGTTTTGAAGTCCAAAATTAGAGGAGTTAGCCTCCCCTCCTTGTGTCTTGTTTGCATGTCTAGATAGCTTTACATGTTAGCATGTTTTTCTAGCAATTTGTAGCTTAAGTCCAGCATGTTTTTGCCTCTGTTTTGACCTATTTTGGCTTTGTTTTGGGCTGGTCAATTCAGTTGAGGCTTGTATTGCATAGTTGTAGGGCTAATTCCTTCATTAGCTCATTGTTTTAGGCCTTTAAACATGAGTTGCCTGAGTTGGTTACATGTTATAGTGTCATTTTGCATGTAATTCCAGCATGCATAGCTCTGTCACATTCTCATTTGTTTCACTCTTTCAATTGCTTTTGAGAGTTGCTTCAAGTTTGGGATTCTTTAAGCTTAAGATAGAGTTTATGCTTAATGGTTTAATCCTCTTTGAAGATTCATTATCAACGACATGAATTCTCTGTTGCCTTACATCATCCTTTGCTTGACGCTTCTTTCTCTTTAGAGGACTCTCACCAATGGACTAAATCAACTAAAGAATGAGTTGGTAACTTAAAATGAGTAAACAAAAGTGATAAGTAAAACGTGAGCAAGATAAGCATATTGTGTTGCATTGCATGTGTTCAATCAAACGTTATATTGAACACAAGGAAGATTGGAGCATTTCATACTCAAAGTGATGAAATGAGCCAATCTCCTTGGTCTCTATTGCCCTTGATCACACATGATAGGGTGATGGTCTTGAGTCTTGTTTTTGCATACAATGTAATTGTATTTCTTGGTTCTTTGGCCATCATACATTGAAAATGCTTGGTTGGTGGTTTTGAAGCCAAGAGTACCACTCCTTGGAGATGTTTTGATGATAAGGAGTGGTACACAGTACATACAACCTGTGAAATTACTTTTTCCTGCTCTGTGTTGTGCTCTGTTGCAGCAGAATGAAGTTGTTCATCAGTGACCGGCAGGCCATACACTGATGGCCAACAGTGCCCTTTTGTAGCTAGCAAATGGCTAGTTGCCTCCATTGGTGGCTAACCAGCCATTGATGTACTCTCAGAACAGTGCCCTTTTAGCATACCAAAATTCAAATGTGCAAACAGAGGCAGTCAGCAGCAAAGCAGTGGCATTCTAGGTAGAAAACGAGTGCGCGCATGTGCATTTGATGCGTCTTAAGTTTAACTAGCTAGAACGACATGCTTATTGTTATTTTTGAGCTGGTTTTGTACTTAATTAATTTAGTTTAATTAATTAGCGCAACATGTATTTGATTAGCTTAGATTAGTTAATTGATTGTTGTAATAATTAAGTAGCTTAGCTTTAGCTATTTCTTTATTTTGTTTTGTATTAATTAGCTTAGCTTAGATTAGCTTCATTCGAACCCTCCTTCGCGAGGGCACGATGTTGTAATAAGGGTGCGTGCGTGAGTGTATGTTTTCCAACCTCACGTCTTTCTCCCTTTTATTTAATTGCTTTTGATGGTTAGATTAGGGACATTTTCAATTAGCATACCTTATGCTTGCATGTTTGCATCCATTCATTTGTCTTGCATGCACCGAGGCTTGGCGCATCATTCAAACTGCATTGTCTTTTCAATACTTATCTGAATACGTGTTTCAAAGCATGCTATCAAAGTGTTGCAAATACCATGATTAAATAGCCGAGCCCATTTAGTTGCATTATTGCATGCGTTGTATTAGGTATCTTGTATAGTTATGATCATGCATCTTTCTAACTAGTTTTTGTTTTGGCTTGGAGTACTCGGTAAGTTTTTAAGCTTTAGCATATTGCATGTGATTGCCATATTGCCATGTTTTGCATGCTTGCCATGAGGCTATGTGCTTACTTGTTAACTGCACGAATGCCTGTGGATGGAGGCTTGTTGTTTGAATTGAAATGATTCAACGAATGTGCGTTTTAAGCCCACTTGATTATGGCAAAATCACGTTTTAAGCCCACCATGTTTGGTGGCAAATCCGCATATTTAAGCCCACTTGCAGGTGGCAACTTCAAACCATTTTTGAAAAACAAACATGACTTGAAATGTTCCAATTCTTGTAATTTTAGTCTATACTTGCTTGTGCGCGTCACATAGTAATGTTAGCTAATAACCGAAAAAAGAACACATGAGGTTTATAAAACATCATATCATGGTTAGTAGAGGCCGATCTTTTAATCGAGCGAGCAGGGGTGCTCATTTCATGACCTTCCCCCCTCGTACTCAAGTTCCCGAGCCGAGGCAACTTTGGTGATGACGGACACGTGGCCTTTGGCATAAGTCAGGGTTTCCTAAATTTCCCCAAAAATAAAATATTTAGGTGGCGATTCTGTATTTGGAAAAGCAGTCCAATTTTGACATTATTTGATTTAAAATCAATTTTTCAAAAAGGTTTGCTGGATTTTGACTCTTTGGTGATTATCAGTTTCACATTACACTTGTGAGACTAGATTTAGAACCACAGGTAAAGTCCGAACTGTGAGGCCTTCTTTTCAAACCTTTTTCGAAAGGCGGGGCGTGGTAAAAGGCGAGTCCACAGTTTCTGGCGACTCTGCTGGGGATTTAGAGAACTTGACTCGAACTCATGATATGTTGTTTTACCTACACTTATGTGTTTCTTTGCATTGCATTTGCATTGGTGTGCCTAAGTCACAGTGTTTGCCATCTGCTATTCCTGGGCAGTTTGCCAGAGGCTTGCTTGGAAAAGCTTGCCAAAAGGCTGACCAGTTGCGGGCTCTGCCACTATGGGAACACAACCCTTGGATCTGGACTACTGCTATACCGTTTGATCCTCCTTTCACTTCTCGGTGTTAGGTGTGAGAGGTATATTAGGTGGTCTTGCTGAAGTACCCTTTTTGACCAATCGACCTAGTTGCATATCGGAAGCCATAGGGACTGTTCCAAACTAGAACATGTTGCTCACCCGAATACAGGATTGTTTGAAACCGCTTGTTTGCGTAGTGAACCCCTAGCTTCTGACGAAATTAGGGCAGGGTAACCCTACCCCATCATAGGGGTGTTTTGGCTCTCACTTGCTTGATACGTTTTTTTAGAGTGAAACTCTGCAGGAATGTATGTATCAGTTGCAAGTCTGGGTATCAGTTTGAGGGTATCAGTTTTGAAGCAGAACTTTGGGGTAGAAATCAATGTTTGAGTACAGTTATCCAGCTTAAGATTGCAATTGCATGTTGTTTCTGTTTGAGTCAAGGTGCTGTGCATTTTTTGATTTTTTTTGTTTCTTTTGATTTATTTTCTTTTTGTGAGGTAGTCTTTTATGATTGCTTCAGATGAGGCAATTACCCCCTAAGCACTCTGGACTCGAGTAAGGCGACTTTACCAATCTGGGGATCTTGTAAGAGGACAACCACTGTTTGCTTCGTTAACCCTGGTTACAAGACGGAGGAGAGTCAAGCATAACTCACCGGTTCGAAAGTTACCTTCATTCAGCGAAGTCCAGTTTTCTACTTCCACTTCGGAAAAAGAGTACACACCAATTCCGATAGATCAGTACCCCTTAGTCAATATGGAAGAAATGCTCCGTCAACTCCAACAGATTATTAAGAATATGCAGCTGGATGCTGCCCGCCAAGCGGAAGTCACCGCCCGCCAAGCAGAAATTGCAACCCAGCAGGCTAAGTTGGTCAGTAGGCTCCAGCAGCAACAACAACCACAACAAGCAGCAGCTTCTGCTTCACATCCACCCCCAGTCATGGTTCCAATACTAGGGATTACAACTAATGTCCAGGAAAATGTGGACATTCTAGCAGAGCCAATTCCACCCCTGACTTCCAAAGCACCAGTTTACCCAACAGAGACGCTGTTTGAGTTTGAGGTCGTCCCTATTGCGCTGAAAGTGAGCAAGCTTGAGAAGCTTTTTAAATGAGCTCAGTGTGTGAATTTGATCCCAGATATAGAGGACGGCTATACGGATTCGGCAGTGACATTGCCAAATAGGTTTAAAATGCCGCATATAGACCGCTTTGATGGCTCGGGTGATCCCATGGTCTACTTGCGGCTATTTTCAGACATTCTGCGGCTGATGGGCCTATCTAGACTACATAAGTTATCCTTCTTCAGGCGGACCCTGTCGGGTATCGTGGCCATTTGGTATGCTAAACTTGAAGACTTTGTAAAGAGGAGCTGGGAAGAAATGGCTAAGGCCTTTATTACTCAATACTCCTACAACACTCAAATCGAGGTCACAACTCATGATCTCGAAGCTACTCACCAAGAACCGAAGGAGGGCTTCTCCGATTTCGTCACTCGATGAAGGGCCAAGGCCTCTATGATGACGACCCGACCAGCTGAAAAAGACCAGATCAGAATGGTCGTCCACAATCTGCAACCAAGGCTATTACAAAAGATGATAGTCATACCTCTGCCTACTTTTACTGACCTCCATGAAATAGGGGTGTAAATAGAGGATGCAATGAAGTAAGGTCTGATAGACCACGAGAAAGAGCAGCCCAAGAGGGCTTTCACACGCAGTTCCAATGCAGCTACGAGTAGTAGTGCAGCTGTAAGGTGTTCTGATGTTGGTATGGTCACCACAACACCAAAAATTGCCAATCCCTTTGCCGGTACATCTGATACAACCTCACAAACAGTGAAACACCAACCCCGAGGCCAGAGGATTTTCACCCCACTATACATGTCCTTATCTACAACCCTGAGGGTCCTGATAAAAAAAGGGCATCTAAAGCCACTAGAGCCACGCCCATTGCCCAATCCCCTCCCTTCTACACCCAACCCGACCAAATACTCCGCCTTCCACTAATAGCATGGTCATGACACCGACCTATGCTTCAGATTGCGTCATGAGATTCAAGATCTCATTGACAATAAGGTGATAACGCCTCCACAAAAGCCTAACGTCACTACAAATCCCCTCCCACCACATAACCAAGTCCCTCCACCTCGGTAAATAAATCTCACTCATACACTGACCATCCCTTACGACCCCAGTATATACATCACCCTCTCCCACCTACCCAAGCCGGCGCTGTTCATCCCGGAAAACACAGACTTGTGCATGATGAGCGCGTCCATATCCCAACCCAAACCTGTGATGGTGACTGTGGAAGATGAAGGCGAAATAACGCTTAAGGGCTCCGTGGACTCATCTGAAGAGGAATACAAACCATGCTGCTACATTATGCCAACCAATCAGGCCAAACCAGAGGTAGAGTTGCCAACAGGACTGGAGGTTAGTGTGGTTCGGGAGGATGGACCAAGCTAGAGATTGGATGACTTAGCCGACCTCGAGGAGGACATCAGCAATCTGTAGTTTTTCGATGAACAAGATTTGGGAAATGTACAGATTGATTGGTTCGATCTGAATGGGTCAACAGATAATTCGGGGTGGCTCAGTGATGAACTTGATGTAGATGAGGGACTTCAACCAAAGCTGGAACAGCTGGAAACAGGAACCGCTACAAGGACCGGAATGACCGATGACAAGGGAAAGTTGTCGGAGAGCATCAGTACTAAGAATTTTGCTTAGGAATTAAGTAGTTTTAGTACAGCTGATATAGAGCAAGAGGCCGCACTAAAGCGGTTTGAATAGGAAAGAGCGGAGAATAGTCAGAAAGCTGGAAAAGCCAAAGGCCCTGTGGGGAATAACTGTGATGTTGATGTGGGAATACTTACAACGGAACCGGACAACTGCTTGTCGGCTGCCGGAGGAATATAGTGGAAAGATGATGGTTTGCGTCTTGCCCACACTGATGAAGATTGGGGACAGAATCTGCCAAATGATACTTGGTATTTTGAGGAAGTGGATCACATGATTAGGAGTGGGCGGTACTTCAAGCCCCCATACCTGGACCAACCTGAAGCATCTGCGAAGGACAAAGAGGCTGAAAAACAGAGGGAGAAACTGTTAGAAGAAGAAACTGTACTGAAGCAACTGAAGAAGATTCAGGCGGACATATCTATTTGGGGGTTGCTCATGGCTTCGTGCGTACACCAGCAAGCAGTATTGTCTGCAATGGATAAGGCCAAGCTATCTATCGACACAACTCCAGAACAGTTAGTGAGACTAGTTTTCCCGGGAGGTGCTTCACCGACTTTGACCTTCACGAATAAGGAATTACCGCCTGAGGGCTCTAAGCATAACAAACCGCTATACATCTCCGTTGAATGTAGAGAGAAGTGGGTTCCCGTTGTACTGGTTGATACTGGGTCTACAATTAATGTTTGTTCATCGCGCATGGCCTATGCTATTGGCTTGAGGCCAGCAAACTTTGTACCAACGGCCCAGGTGATTCGGACTTACGACAACACGAGTGGAGAGGTGATGGGAACAGTTCAAATCATAACACAGGTTGGCCTGACATAATAGGACATCGAGTTTCATGTCTTGGATATTCTAGCTACCTTTAATTTGCTACTTGGGCGACCCTGGCTGCACCAAGTAAAAGCTGTTTCTTCCATCTTGCATCAGATGCTGAAGTACCCTTTTGGAAAAGGGGTAGCCATTGTTTTTGGGAACTCTTCTATACATCCTCCACCAGAGGGCACTACACCAGTACTGGAGATTGTACACAGTGACGAGGATGTATTCTTGTCTAGTTTTACCTTGACTGAGGCCTGGGTGGTGCAAAACATCTTAGCTATTGATGAGGGTTTGTATGTCAGTGCTCAATCAGTCTGCCTCATGAATAAGCTACAGCAATTATCGGGGATGGGATTAGAAAAGAGCGGCCGGAAGGGCATTACCGCACTGGCCGAAGTGCCACATAACCCTTATGCCTTTGGCTTGGGCTATACGCCCACTAAAGAGGACTGGGTGAGAAAAGGGAAGGAAATGGCAGGAAGAGCAAAAGCTAAGCAAAGTAGGAAGCACTATGTTCTTGTACATAGACCAATTCAGGGAACTCTGAACGGCTGCTTTGTCTAGGAGGGGGAGGACTTCCCATTTTGCGACTTTCCTGAGCCATGGTTGAACTTTGAGAAGCGGCGTTTGCCCGGCTTTGAGATTTTCTTCAACCTACAGCTGCAAGAGGATGAAGCCACAGAGGAACAGACTAACCTACCTGCTGAGGTAGAACAGATTACAGAGGATGATTCCAATGGCAGTGAACTTGAGATAGGAGCAGCGTTGGCTTGTCTCATTTCGGATCCTCAGATCAAACCGGAGAGCTTGGGGGATGACTTCACCGTTTCCATGATCAGAGACCAATCAGGTGCAGACCCTTCCAGTAGTATTCTGGATGCATCTATCGCACCTTCCCTCGTTTGGCAGCTAAAAGAGAGCTTTCTGTCTAGTAGTTCTGAATCAAGTAGTGAGCCAAAATCTGATTCCACAGAGTCTGTGGAGTCGGAATCAGATTCCAGTTCTTCTTAGTCAAAGTCCGGTATTCCTAGGGTTGATAACCCGGATGTCGTTGTTTTGTCTAGGTCATCTTTTTTCTTTTCTTTTGAGTCGGTTGTAACCGAGGAATTAGACGAGCTGGAAGCTTTGAATGAGAATGATACCATTGTTGTTTCTGAGTACTTCTCTGTGCCACTTGTACACTGCATTGATCATGACTTTGAAAATTTGGATGAAAACGATGAGGAAGGAATTCCTCTGGTTTTGAAACATTTGATTGATCGAGAGGAGGAGAGGTTTGTAAAACCCCTTGTTGATGAAATCACTCTAATTAATGTGGGTATTGAAAAGGATCCGCGTCTGGTCCAGATCAAGTCCACGTTGTCTTCGGAGGAATGCGAGCGCTTAGTCGCTTTATTAAAAGATTTCAAAGATATTTTCGCGTAGTCCTACGAAGACATGCCTGGAATCGATCTTAAGATTGTACAGCACCGGATCCCTTTTGACCCTGAGGCCCGACCCATCAAGCAGAAGCTTTGGAGAATATGCCCGGATTGGGCTTTGAAAATCAAGGAAGAGGTCACCAAGCAGATAGATGTAGGGTTTTTGCTAGTACCTGAGTATCCTACTTGGTTGACCAACATTGTTCTGGTGCCGAAGAAAGATGGCAGAATTCAGGTGTGTGGATTTCAGAGATCTGAACAAAGCTAGTCTGAAAGACGACTTTTCTCTACCGTACATTGATGAATTGGTGGACTTCATCGCAGGCCACGCATTGCTCTCCTTTATGGATAGGTTTTCCGAGTACAACTAGATTTTGATGGCACCCGAAGATAGGGAGAAGACTGCTACAGGGTGATACCGTTCGATCTGAAAAATGCTGGGGCTACTTATCAACGGGCTGCAACCACTATCTTGCATGATATGATCCATAAAGAGGTTGAAGTGTACGTGGACAACATGATTGTCAAGTCCAAGGAAAGAGAGGGCCACTACACCGCCTTGAAGAATTTTTTCCAACAGATTAAAGAATATCGGTTGAGGCTGAATCCACAAAAATGCACTTTTGGTGTCACAGTAGGGAAAATGCTGGGTTTCTTGATTACACAGAGGGACATTGAGGTTGATCCTTCCAAAATCAAGGCCATATAAGAAATGCCACCACCAAGGACTGAAAAGGAGGTGCGAGGCTTTCTGGATAAAGTACAATTCATAAGACGGTTTATTGCAAAATTAACCTTGACTTGTGAACCACTATTTGGTCTCCTGAAGAAAGGAAAGAAATTCCAATGGGATGACCGATGCCAGTTACTTTTGAGCAGATCAAACAGTACCTTCAGAACCCACCCGTGTTGTCACCACTAGAGCCGGGGAAGCCATTGATTTTGTATCTGTCAATAACCGACACAACTATAGGCTGCATGCTTGCGCAGGAATCTGAAGATAGAGTGGAGAAGGCCATCTATTACCTGAGCAAGAAGATGCTAGAATATGAGTCCCCTTATACTCTGCTGGAGAAGGCTTGCTTGGCCTTGGTATGGGCTACCAGGAAGTTGAGGCACTACATGTTAGCTCACTCTGTAATTCTGGTTTCACGATTAGATCCCATCAAATATCTCTTCGAGAAACCAGCACTTACAGATAGGCTAGCCCGTTGGTTGCTTCTTCTCTCCGAATTTGATCTGAAATATGTGACTCGCAAGCCCGTCAAGGGAAGAGTGGTAGCAGAGTTCCTGGCAGATCACCCAGTGGAGGGAGGCGAAGCAGTAGAGTATTCCCAGATGAGGGTATTCTGCAGGTCGAGGAAGAAATTTGGACCATATACTTTGACGGAGCGTCTAACCAGTATGGTTATGGGATAGGGTGTTGCTGATAGCACCCGACAATTTCCATATACCTTTAGCCTTCAAACTCCGGTTCAAAGTATCTAACAACGAAGTAGAATATGAGGCATGTATTGCTGAACTGGAAGCCGCCCTGGAACTAGGGGCAAAACGGTTGGACGTCATTGGGGACTCGAGCTTGGTTGTGTCTAAGGAAGAAAGGATGAAAATCTATCACCAGACCTTGGATGTTCTGATTCCTAGGTTTGAAAAGCTAACCTTCACACATCTATTAAGAGAGAACAACAGGTTCGCTGACGCTTTATCAACTCTATCTTCCATGATAGACATCCCTTTTGGAGTCCGGATGCGTCCAATCATTATTGAACAGAGATATGTGCCAGCCTATGAGTTGATCGCCGCAATAGATGAAGTACAAGATCAAAACCCTTTGTATAATGATATCTGGAACTTTTTGGAAAAGGAGGTTTATCCACTAGGGGCAAATGCCAAAGATAAAAGGGCAATACGGCGAATGGCTACTCAGTTTATCATTTGCGGGGGTAAATTGTACAAATGAGGCCATCTGGGAATGCACAAGCTGTGTGTTGATGTAGAAGAGTCAAAGCGCCTAATGGAGGCCATCCATAGAGGGGAGTGCAGATCGCACATGAGCGGGGTAATGCTAGCTCGGAAGATTCTCAGGCAGGGTTATTATTGGTCAACCATGGAGGAGGATTGTATTGGTTTTGTTCGGCGATGCCATAAATGCCAAATTCATGCAAATTGCATGAACATCCCACCGTCGAAGCTTTACAACATGACTTCACCATGGCCGTTTTCGGTCTGGGGAATTGATGTTATTGAGGCAGTTACGCCGAAAGGCTCGAATGGGCATGAGTATATCCTAGTGGCAATAGACTATTTTACAAAGTGAGTCAAGGCCCAATCCTATGCAATGCTAAAAGCGTCGCACGTAGCCAAGTTCATCAGGAATAATATCATTTGTCGTTATGGGGTCCCGAATGAGATCATTTCAGACAATGGTTCCCACTTTAAGAAAGAAGTGATCGACTTGTTGGAAAAATACAACGTGGCTTTTCATAAGTTATCCACATACTGGCCGCAAACCAATGGAGCTGTTGAGGCCGCCGACAAGAACATCAAGCACATTTTGCAGAAGATGGTGTAGACCTACAGGGACTGGCCAGACAAATTGCCATTTGCTCTCTGGGGCTACAAAACATCAATTCGGACATCTATTGGGGCAACTCCGTATTCTCTAGTTTATGGGATGGAAGCTGTTCTGCCGATTGAAATAGAGGCTCCGTTGCTGCGGGTGGCTGAGTGCCAGATAGCAAAAGTGGATTGGCAACAAAGCAAGTTCGAGGAACTGATACTGTTTGATGAGAGGAGGCTAAAAGCACTGTACCATGTCCAAGGTTATCAACACAGGATTGCCAGGGCTTTCAACAAGAAATTTAAGTCTAGGAATCTTAAGGAGGGGGATTTTGGTGCTCAAAGACAACCGAGCTCCCATCCATGACCCTAGGGGCAAGTTCAGACCTAATTGGACTAGTCCTTACATCATCAAATCTATTTGGTCGAGTAGAGCTGTCATTCTTATGGACCTAGATGGTCTAGAATTCTCCTAACCAATCAACATGGACAAGTTGAAAAAATACTACACTTGAGTGGCTCGCCAAGTCGAAAACCTGAAAGGGTGACCTAAGCAAAACTTAGAGCACAAAAAATTAGAAAAAAGAAAAACTGAGCTCGCAAGGTTGAAAACCTAGAAATGGCGGCCTTGGCAAAAGTTAGAGTGTAAAAGGAGAGTGTTAATACCCGAGTGAACCCGAACCAAACTACGTAAGGCTTGATTCCCATCTTTGGGATACGTAGGCAACTTCATTCTGAAGTCCAGCCATAAACACTTCCAAATCAACTGTGTCCATATGTTCATTCAGGTCATCTTTTTCTTTTCTGTATCCAAGAGTTCGATAGAGTCAGTTACAGTACGGTGCAATGCTATTCAGACAAGGGGTAACTTTCCATTTATTAGATTCGGGGTTGTACATCTCGAGGATAGATTCCATGTGTGTCCAGTTGTGATCCTTATCGAAAATGGATTTGAAAAGTTTTAATAAAAGTTGATTTTGTTCAAATTAATCTTTTTACAACTTAGACCATTTTTTGACCAAAAGGAAAATTTTCAGTGCCCACAACTTCAATTTCATTGATTTCAATACAAAGTTCTCTAACTCTCGATGCAAATCAAAGTTGCTTTTTATTACATTCAAAAGGAAAACTTGAAAGTACAGATCAAACGAATAAACTTGGGGCATAGATGAATCAGGTGTTCCTGCATCCCCTCCCTGAGCTTGTGGAAGCTTCAGATCCTAAAGAAGGCCCGGTTTGCACCTCATCTTCAAGCCAAGCTATGCATTCGCCAGAAAGGACGCAACTGAAATTGGGAGCGAGAGCCAGAAGTTCTCTTGTCCTCCATGCAGTGGAATATCGAGCTAGTTGTGAACCTCGGATTGGAAATGAAGCTGGATACTCTACTCCTTCTTCTGGGCAAATTTGGTCATGCCCAAACTGACGCCTAAACTGGAATGGAAAATAGAAGACACAGTGTGTCAGCCCAATCAGCTGAATACCGGGTTGCCGAAACATGCTGTAGCTCATCTCAGGCAGATCAAACTAGGGGCAACTAGCCATTGGCGAAAGAAATAGCCTCGTGTTGAGTATGCAGGGCAAGAGTCCACTACCTTCAACCTGTCCATGAGCCATATCTGGGAAGAGACGAAAAATAAGAGAGATTAAAGAATAAAGAGGTGTATGTGGAGAGAAAAAGTGAGAAAAGGTTGTGAGAGAAAAACAGAGCCTGAGGGTCGAGTGATGTTAGAAACACATGTGAGATAGGGTGGGAAACAGTACCTGCAAAAGTAGTGGACTTCCTGCGAATTTGGTTGTCTCCCGCCTATGGAAGGCGTCCAAGCCTATTAAAGTCTCGGCCAATGCTAGGCTAATACAGCTCTTGCCCTCTTTCAAGCCTTGGGCTACTTCGATCAAGCGAATGCTAGACCCTTCAAAACCCGGGGCAAGAAGAAAATGAGCCAACATACACAAGCAAAGGGCGTGTTGCCGAAAACTTTGCCAAAGACGATCGCCATGGTCATCGGCATCAGAAAATCGATGAATGAGGCTGGGAATATCCAGCTCCCCATTGTGAATCAAGGATCGAGCCTCATGTAAAGTGAGCCCACACATCCTTCCCAAAGCTTGGATGTGACCAAAACGGGACTGGGGCAAAATTTCCTCATTACGCCAGGATTCCATCAAAACTTGGAATTCTTCAATTGTTGGGCAAAGTTCTTGCCCCCCGAAGCTGAAAACATGTGTAACCGAGTTCCAACATCTAGCTACGGCATGGAGGAACGGAAAACACAGCGGGGTACGACTTAGCGGGAATAGTGCATTTATCCCAAAACACGGAAATTCAACTTTTCTGAGCCATCTAAAGCTGCAATCCAATTGGAAATTTTTTCGACAAATAATGGCTCCATTTGTGGCAAAAACAGAGCTGGAATGAAGAAACCACGAAGCTAGAGCTTTTGTAAAAGATAAGGCAGTGAGTGGAGGCCAGATGTTAACATTTTGGAGGTTCTGCGCATTGATGGCCGGCAGGGGGTCATTGATGGCCGGCAGGCCACCCCACATAGCTGGTGTAGACACCCCATTTTTGACCGTCCTCAAGACTTGGACGTCACCATTTGAACACTTGGTGATCATCCATGTTCGTGTTCATCTTGAGTTCTCGGAGGTTTCGGCCGCGTGCCTTGCCTCAAGACCTCTCGACTTCTGTTTTTGCTTCTGAGGGTAAGGAATGGCTTGATTGGACATCCCCACACCTCACCGGCCATGGCTTGAGGCCACTGGCCCTGTTTTCTTGCCACCGGCCATTGGTGATGGCCGGTCGGCACTATTGGTGGTCGGTCGGCACCTTTTGCGGCCGGTCGGCACCTTTTGCGGCCGGTCGGCATCTTTTGTGGTCGATCGACCATCTTTGTTGGCCGATTGACCACTTTTTTTCTGGTCGGAACCCCTTGTTTTAGCTTCTTGAGGAAGCTTGAACCTTTTGAACTCTTGGTTTAGCTTCTCCAAGAAGCTTGAACCTTTTGAACCCTTGGTTTAGCTTCTTGAGGAAGCTTGAACCTTTTGAACCCTTGGTTTAGCTTCTCCAAGAAGCTTGAACCTTTTGCACCCTTGGTTTAGCTTCTCCAAGAAGCTTGAACCGTTTGCTCTAGCTTCTCCAAGAAGCTTGAACCTTTCTTAGCTTCTTGGAGAAGCTTGGCCCCTTTGCTCCAAGCTTCTAAGAGAAGCTTGGACCTTTGGGTTAGCTTCCTTGATAAGCTTGACCCCCTTGCCCCTTTTTATGTTAGCTTCTCTTAGAAGCTTGGCACCTTGCCTTGGCCTATATAAGGAGAGCCTCTCCTTCCATTGCAAGGGTTGAAAAATCTGATATATAAGATATATATATATCACTCTCTCTCTCTACATTTGGGTGTGTTAGAGGGTTCAAAAGGGTCTTGTTCTTGGCCTATTGCACACCACTTCATAGCCACACACTTCCATCATCACTTGGAGGTTCTTGGAGCTTGTTTTTAGAGGTTGAGGGTTGCATTTTTGGGTCTAAAAGCTGCTGGTTCTTGCTGGTCTTCAAAGGTAACCCTTTTTCCCTCTTTATTCCCCGTTTTCGCACACACTTTTAGCCTTACTTGCAAGCATATTTGAGCTTTGTCATAAACTGAAAAAGTCTTATTTTGAGTTCCTCTTGAAGTTTGTTTAAGGTCACTTTTGTGTTTGGGGTCGTTTACCCCCTCTTAGGCCTTGTTTGGCCTCATTTTTGTGCATTTTTGGTGAGCTTTGGGACCATCTTGTTTGGGCCTCCTCGCCACTGAAATCTTGAGGGATTTCAGTGGTGAGGATGGTGGTTTAAGGTCTTAAGAAGGAGAAGGCCATCTCCTCTCCTTGTTGTCTTCAATATTGGCCATTTTAGCCTCATGTGTGAGCACCATTTTTAAGTTTATGTTGGCCATGTCTTAAGTGTTATTTGTGCTAATTTTATCATGATATAGCACTGTTTTTAATTGGTTTAGACACACCATGCATGCTTAGCATACTTGTCTTGTAATGCCATGAAATTGCCTTAATATGTATCTAGCATTTAGACCACTATGCTTGCTTGTTTTGGCTTAGCTTTGAGAAGCTTCTGTGCATGTTTTGATGTGCTTAAGGTCTGTTTTTGGTCATTTGGGTCATCCATGATTTGCTTTGTATAGCTACCATGTAATCCCCCTTATGAGCCTTGAGTGTTGACCCCTCTAGCATACTTTACTTGCACTATTTCAGTGGTTTAGAACCATTGGCCATGTCATTTCAGTCCTCATGGTATGCTTGTATGCTTGCATTTGATGCCCCTTTCATGCTTTAAGAGGTTGGTGTTTCATGCTCCATGTTTGTGCCATTGTGTATGCCTTTAGGATTAGATCATTTAGATGCCATCTAAGTGGTTTTTGGGGCTTACTTTTGCATGATTTGGGACTGTTTTGGTCCACTTTGGTCATTTGCTTCATGTGTCACATGATCATAGTTTAAGTCCTTGGGCTCGATTACATGCCTTGTTTGCATTGGTAGGTTGATTTGGCATCATTTTCTACATGATTTTCAGAGCTTACAATGCATGCCTTTAGTCCCATGTTTGGTCTCTTTTAAGTGTGCTTAAAAGTTGCTTCTATATGCCTAAGTGTTGGACTATGTGTACATGTATGTTTGTATGTCATTTTGCCTTCGTTTCCATAAGCACTTGGCCACTGTTTTGGGCTTACTATAGAGCTGCCCAAATTAGTTTAAGTCCACTCTTTACATGTTGCTACATGTCTTACACTTTGCATGCTTTGATTGCATCATGTCTTGCATGTCCACTAGCTTGCATACTTGTTGATTGTTTGCTTGTTTGCATTGCCATGTTGCATACTTAGTTCATATGCTTAGGTTGCATTTGGCATGCATGCTTTGCCTCTTGAATTGATTATGATAGAGGTTGAACCCATTTGTTTGTTTGGTTTGCATTACATTTGAAATCAAAATGCACAACTTGGCTTCTTGGGTCATCACACATCGAAATGCGCGATTGGTGGTCCGAGAATCAAGGACCATACCCCTTTGAGGCATAAACATGATAAGGGGTGTGGTTGTGCACACATTTTCTTGAAATGCATTGCCATGCCATGTTTTTCCCTCTGCTGCTGTCAAAACAGGTTCTGTAGGAAGATATGGCCGGTCAACTACATACAGTGCCGACCGACCATGCATGGATAGCCGAGAGCTAAATGGATGGTCGATGACCATCCTGCCATGGCCGGTGATGATTCCACTTGGTCGGTGGTGTTCCACAGTGTCCAGAGAGTGTTCCTTGGGAATTGTGCAATTTTCAGAGGAGCAGAGTAGGGAAAACAGAGGCAGCTTGTGCATAGCGTTGGATTTCCGAGCAAAGCCAATCCGAGCACGCGTGCATCCCTCTTCCCGGGGCCTTTTACTGTTTTCGTTAGCTTAATTAATTTGTTTATTAATTAGGTGGTCTGTAAATTATTTAATTAGCTTGTAGGTTAATTAAATTGTATTATTCTTTTGGTCCCTCCGAGCGAAGGCGAATCTGTAATAAGTGTGGGTGCGTGGGTGCATGTCTTCCAACCCCCATTTCTTTCTCCCTTTTACTTACCTGCTTTTGATAGTTAGTATTAGGTCATATTTAATTTAGCATACTTTATACTATGCATGCGTGCATCCATACATTTGTCTTGCATGCACCGGGCTCGGCGCATCATACTAACTGCATTGTATTTCAATTCCAAGTTGAATACATGTTAGTTGTCGCATTTCACATGCCATCCATAGATTAGCCGAGCCTATTCTAGCTGCATCCTGCATGTGTTGCATTAGCCATCTTAACATGAACTAGGATCATGCATATGATTACTAACTAGTTTCTGTTTTGGCTTGGAGTACTCGGTAAGCATTTATGCTTTAGCATCTCGCATGAGTGATAGCATGCTTACCATGTGGCTATATGCTTATGTGATATAAACTGCCTGAATGCCTGTGGGTGAAGGTTGGATTGTTTGAGTTGGAACAACTCGTTGAAATCTGTATTTTAGCCTACTTACGAGTAGCAAATTTCGAACCATTTTCCAAACGGGCGGATATGCAAAGCTTTGTTCCAAATTAGGCAATCTAGTCTATACTTGTGTTGTGCGCATCACATAGTAAATTCTAGCTAATTAACCGGAATAAGAACGCATAATGTTTTCAAAACTAGATATCATGGTTAGTAGGGCCGATCTTTGATCGGGCGAACGGGGGTACTCATAGCTGACCTTCCCCAATCGTACCCAAGTTCCCGAGTCGTGGCAACTTTGGTGATGACGGACACGTGACCTTAGGCAAACGAGTCAGGGTTTCCTAAATTCCCCCAAAATAAATATTTAGGTGGCGACTCTGTATCTGGCAAAGCAGTCCATGTTTGGCACTTCTTTCTAAAAATCTGTTTTCTCAAAACAATTTGCCGGATTTGGACTCTTTGGTTCAGATTAAGAACCGTGACAATTTGAGTCCTGAACTGTAGTAGACCCACAGACGAACCGAACGGGAGTCATCCACCCGGGGCGTTCGGGGACGTCTACAGCCGGCAGCCTTTTTTTTGTGCTTGCTGCCCTCCGTTGTGAAGATTCAATTTTATGTAGTTGTTTTGTTCTGTTATTTGTTTGTTCCAAGGTCTTGTTTTGAGTCCTCTTTCAGCTTGGACATGTTCATTAAGTTGAATTCATTTTGTTTTGCTAATTAAGTTGTATTTGTGTTAATTAGTTTGTCGAGTTGTTTTGTTTGTTTGCCGAATTGTTGCATTATTTGTCGAGTAGTTTAGTTGTTTATCAAGTTGTTTTACTCTGTTTGTTATTACAATTGTTGGTCGGTTCGTTACCCGATTCAGACTATTGTGGCAATACAAATATTTGGTTTTCAATGTCAAATTCAATCTTAATCTCATACAATGTGGTGCTTATGATGCAAAAGTACAACACTTCTTTCAAATGAAGGCTAATTTTCATTCCGATTATGGCTACTTTTTACAAAAGTGTAGTACAAGGTTTTAAACCAAAATAAAACTTGTCTGAGGCTGTACAAAGTGCTAACGCCACTAGCAAAAAGAAACTAAGCAAAAACAAAGAAATCAGCGCTATCCATCTCAGGATCTAGAGGCTCTCTTTGTCCTCTTCCTTGATAGAGCGGATTCTGCGGCACTGTCTCGATCGGCGCCACTGTTTGAGTTTGGGCCAGAGTCTGAACTGGAGCCGTCTCCACCCTCCTCCTCAGAGCCCTCCTCGCCATCAGCATCTCCACTCTTAGAACCTGAACCAATATCACCATCCCCGCTCTCGGATGACTCTGAATGCCGACCCGCCACCTCCTCGGTCTCACTAGTATCAGTGTCATAGTCACCTAGGATAGGCTCTGAAGGGCCACTCTCAGCTCGGGTATGCCCAACTCGGCCTCGACTGCGTGTCGGAGTCTCTCTCTCTCTTTCTCTCCTCCTTGCCACCGGAGGAGGTACTAATGGTCTTGCTGCAGCAGCCGCTGATACTGTCGGAATGAATGGAACCTGAAAAGGTATTTGTCATATATCAGCCACAGTACGCATGTCAGATAAGTATATGAATTCAAATGCAGTGTATCAGTGCAATATAGGTTAAGTGCTGTGTATCAATGTAATATGGGTCAGATACAGTGTTTGTGTGCAGTATATCAGGTTAGTGCAGTATGGGACAGATTACAGTTGAGATGCTAGCGTATCAGTGGAAAGTTTGATGGCATGAGATGTAAACTGAATGGAAATTACCCGAATGTCATAGAGATTGAGCAGGTTCATGCTCCTCTGCACCATCCCCATCAGGGAAGCCGCTAGCTCGAGAGCGTCCCCGGTGTACTCTATGGATGTCTACAAGTGCGTTGAGAAGATCAGTGTTCTATAAGCATAATTGGAATGAATTTGACATGCAAAATGTAAAGTATGGTACATACTGGAGTCGGGCCTCGAACCCCGACAAGCTCATGCCCAGCTGGTGTAGGCTCAATAGGGATCTGGAAAGCCTCCCCGGTATGCCACCAACAAGTAAATGTAGTGGGAAGCTTTGGCTAGCCAGTCCCCTGTCTCGCCTAGGAAGCCCCTCTGCCACGAGCCCTGCTCGCCCGACTCGCTCTGCGACTCACCCTCACAGCAAGAGCTCTCGCTCCTTCACCCCCGCGAACGCCAATCAGAGGTGGCATCAAGTGTGTCTGGATAAAGACTGCATAATCGCCCTCTACACGAAAGTACTCTGTCTTTAGGCTTATCATGAACTAGATCACCTCGTCGGAAGTCAGGCTATGTGTCGCTCTCATAGATGCAGGTGGTGTCATCGGTATAAATGGGGCAGGTAGGCCCAAGGTTTGACGGACAAAACGCTCGCCCAGGAACCAAGCTCAGCAAATCGGGCCCTCAAGAAGAATGTGATGCTAAGAAATGCCTCGAGCTACAGTGTATCGGACTTGAAGCCCCATCGGCATCATGGCCCAGGGCTGCCATGTGATCTGAAATAGAAGTGAATGGATTGTTAGTCGTTAGTTACTAATGTATGGACCAAAATAATTGTAAAGTAAAAATGATGATAACTGTGTCTCGAGTTACCTCGTGCACCGCGACCATGTAAAAGTACTGGCGAAAAAACATGAAGGATTCTCAAGTCTTACGGCGGAGCTGGCCATCGTATACCGAGAAAGGAGAACTGTCAATGGCACCTCATCTACAGGCTCAGGAGCGAGAGCCGGAAAGTATGCGTAGACCCATAACTGCAGGAAGAATATGGAAGTGTGTATATTATCAATACAGTATGAACAGATGTAGAAAATGCAAAGCAGAAAGCTTATAGTATGGACAGTTGTAGAAAGTGCAAAGCAGAAAGCACACATGTGGAACAAATATAAAGCAAGAAATGCTTGAGCAGAAAATGTAAAATGTAAAGAGGAAGTTGAGATGTGTACCTCCCAAGCTCGCTAGTAGCCTCTAACCAAAGTCCCTCACAAACGGGAGTAGGAGCTCATATATCCGTACAGTGTGGTGAGGCCGCTCCGCTCCAATCATAAAACTGAACTGAAGGAAGCACCACCAAGGCGCTCAGCAAATACAGACCCATGGTGTTCCACCTGTTTGAGAATAAGGTGGTACCAAAGATGAACATGAGGAAGCCTCTCGCATACTACTCTATCTCCTCAATCGTCTTGGGCTCATTTCCCCTGAACTGCTTCTCAAACTAGCTGTATCGCACCATGCCTGCCCAGGATATTGGTGGATGTGCCCCAAATAGCTCGAGCCATGCTGCCTCTCACTCCTCCATGTTAGGATCGAGAGGTATTGGATCACCCCCTACACCTAAGCCAGTGATCATGGCAAAGTCGTAGGGAGTCATCGTCATCTATCCCGTGGTGGAAAAGTGAAAGGAGTTGGTAATGTCCGACCACCTCTCCACCAATGCTCCTAAGAGAAGATGGCTTGCTATAACCCGAGTCAAGCTGGAGCAGAAAAGACCGAAGCTTGCCTCATCAACGATGTCACGAACCCTAGCTGGGAGCTCACCATACCAATCTCGAGCAGTCGTCGTACCATAGCTCCTAAAGGCGCGAAACCCGCCCTGTAGCAATGCATGAAATGCAATCAGATCGATACAGTGTATGAGACAGTGTATAAATGAAAGCAGTGTAAGAAATGCAAACAGTTAAAGGCAGGGATGTATAAAAACAGTTGTATAAAAACAATTTTCATACCTCAACGGCGATGGCTGATAAATGAAACGACGGCTCCCTCAACAGGAGGACCTCTGGTGCGTCCTCAACAAAGTCAGTAAAAGATCTGATGCCTCCTGCAGTGGGCACTATGTGTGTCTCTGGATGATACCTCGTTGAATCGAAAGGGCGTATACTTAGCGATAATGGCTCTGGCTCAGCCTCGAAGTTCGCCTCAAAATCTACTGGAGGAAGCTCCGAAGGAACCCCATCATGAGGAAGATCATCTGCCATCTAAAAAGGAGGTGAGAAAATGGGCGAAAATGAGGAAAATAGGCGGAGAATGCCAAAAGTCAACAAACCCTAAGAGAGAGAAAATAACGAAAAAAGTCAAAGTCAGGAAAAGTGCACAGAACTCGAGAGAAACTCGAGGGGAATGAGCCTAGAATGGTGGAAATGAGGAAAGAAGCGTCGAAATCAAATTCCAATCGGTTCAAAGGAAAGAGAACTAGGAAGATTTAGCGAATAAAGTTTGTGTAGGGTGTTGGAAAATGCGTAGAAAGCGTAGATCTAGAGAGAAGAAGCACCTAGAGAGAGAAAGGGAGGAATTTCGGACATGGGGTTGTAAGGAAATGAAATGGCATGCCCTATACTTAAAGACCCAAGCTAAAAAAACCATTTTTGCCCTTGGCCGACCATCGATGGCTGACAAGGCACCACCAGTGGCCGACAAGGCACACTGGTAGCCGGCATGGCACAACAGTGGCCGGGGGCTCCTCTTGGTGGTCGGCAGGTGTCCACGAGTTTCCTATGTGTCCTTTGGTCTGTTTTGTGTTCTTGGATTTCAAGAAGTGAAGAGAATGTTCAGTGTTTGGTTCAGAATGTCCCCCGCGAAGGCTCGGGATCGTACTTCCAGGGTACGATGTTTGTTGCTTATAGGCATAAACGAGGTGCATCATTTTAATATATTACAGCTCTTCCCAGAGGTACATCGGGAGTTGTTCTTCAATTGATCTTAC